>JANIPN010000219.1:71536174-71546622 GCA_027478595.1 Erythroxylum anguifugum
TATTATTAATAATTAATAAGAAAATTTTATATATTAATATACATTAAATTAATATATTATTAATAATTAATAAGATAAATTAACATTATATAGTAATCATAATTTTATTTGTTAATACAAAAATTCAATCAAGTTAGTTATTTATTATTTATATAATAAAAACAAAAATAAAATTTTGTCATCTTATTTATTATTGTTAATTAATGTTATTACATAACAAATTACAAAATTAATAAAAAATTAATTTATTATCATATTAATTTTTAGTTTAATTCAATTAAATTGATAATTCCAATGTTTGTCTCTTTTACTCTAAAATTTATTAGAACTATTTGATTGGAATATTTCATTTAATTTAAATTTGTGAGTTGAGATAAATTATTCAAAATATGTAGTTAAAAGTGTTGGAAAATCGAGGCAAGATCTGATCTTGCACTCTGCGGAATAATTATGAAAATTTTTCTTAAGCCAAGATCCTTCAAAATTTTATATAATGACTTTGACATATAAATCATAATAAAGAATAAATCGTAATTAGTACTTTATTCTAAAATTTGATCCTTTTCTTGTCGTATCCCTTAAACCGTTCATACAATTTTCTCATCTCAACTATTATAGTTGCGAAAGTGTTTGACCTCTAACAACAGAACATGTCAAGAGAATTTTGTAACTATTATAAATAGAGTTAGACAAGGAGTGCTAGCTCTCTTAGAGCTTAAGCCCTTTTGTAATAAGTTTTGGACATTATAGTAATTCAATTAGAAAAAATTAGGCAAAGAGTGTTAGCTCCCTTAGAGATAGAGCCTATTTATAATAAGTTTTGGACATTATAGTAATTTAATTAGAAAAAATTAGGCAAGGAGTGTTAGCTCCCTTAGAGATAAAGCCTATTTATAATAAGTTTTGGACACTATAGTGATTTAATTGAAATTAAATTTAATTTCAATTACATCTTAATTAGATTTACAAATAATTCTAATTAAATACCAATTATGTTCAAATAAGATCAAATATCTCATATTAATCCTTATTTAATGAATATTTCATATTTATTTATAAAATTTCTCAAACTTTGTAATTAAGCCCAACTTGACTAAAATATCTTTTTTTCTCTTTAACTCGTGTGTGATTCATTAGGTTCCTAAATATATGAACAATGGATATAGATTATGATTTAGGGTTAGATAAATTAAAATCCTTTAATTATCTTTAATTATGTAATTACACAATTTATATCTATAGATCAAGATTATCGTCTAACAATGCATCATGACCACCCAAATATTTAGGAATGTCAAAATAGTTTTACTGAATCTTTTTATACATGATTTTACCATATAATTTGATCTTTTTATCATATGATGTTCCAGTCAGATATAGAGTATGAAATTAATGTCTACTCTATTTGAGTCCAATCATGTTAGTTCTCTACCGCTAGCAATTAATTCAATTAATGTCATTTGAAAACTATTTTCAAAGTGTCATTCCAACTTGGCCAAGGATTTCCCTAATCAATACTAATCGAGAACAATATAGCGTTCATCTTAATTACTTTAGAGTGATTAATCCTATATTGATTACTGAACTAGCACTATATAGTTTATACTACATCCAATGACTACCAATTGAGCTATCATTGACTAGAACAGTTCATAAATAGTATCAAAACATAGCAATCCCTATACAAGATAATTTGGAGATCTCAAGCCAAAGGATTATTTATATAATCATCACAATGAGAATTTTTATTGATATACAAATAATATTCCAAATGGATTTCTCATATAGGGTTAGGTATTTCTCATATATGGTCAGATCAACGAACTTTTTCTCTAAAAAACACATATACATTTGTTTAAGTATCTTTATACTTTAGTCTATGAGATCGACTACTTCCTTCATAAGCAAAACATAACATTAAGACTATAAACAATTTAGGGATAATGAATAAATTCAATATAAATTTCATAATTATAATCTCACCGTAATTTCATTTGTAATATATATTTATCTCAGGGACTTTATTATACACATCTAATATGAACAAGATAAAGAATGTATTTAAATTATTTTATCATTAACCTAAACGAACAATCTTCCACTTGTACTAAGTCAATTATTTAAGTATCTTATATCATATCACCATATGACGAGCATGATGCTACTAGGACAGTGGTTTAGTGATAGAATTCTACAATATTTTCTATAGTGAGCACTTGTTTAAATGTTATAACTTTCATCTTAATTATCATCATAATTAAGAGAATCTACCTAAACATATACTTAGATCTTTGATGAGACCTTTAACTCCTTTTGTATGCCCAATGGCTTTAATATTCTATAGTATATTATTGTTTTGAATAATGCAAGGAGCTATATCAAGTTTATTAAAGAACTTCTTTATCTAATTAATCATTTCAACCAAATGAAAAATGTATTATGGCTTAATTAGCTATCATTGCTACATTGGAACCTTTCCAATCTTAAAATAATATTGTTCCAAGTAAAATATATCTTAATCAAGATTTACTTCTCAAATTAATATCCCTATAACCTTGAACTCAAATATTAACTTATACATAGAATAATAGATATCTTTAATACTTCACAAGTATCAAATATCTTAAATACTAACCAACTTTAGTACATTATCTATTTACTTAGACTTGAACAGGTAAGCAACTTGCATATCTATCTTTACAGATCTTATTCCCAAAATTAAGTTGTTACATTTCCATATCCAACAAGGTTTGTTCTTAAACAATTATATTTTTCAACAATTGAAAATATGAATTATTGTTCTCTGTTAGTAATGTCTCTACATACTCTCACTAAATAGGACATTTATACTCTCACTATCCTCTTTACAGACATGATAAATTCACAATCATCTCCAAATAAACTATTTGAATTTATTATGAAAGTGAATCTTTTAACGTCTTGTAGCCTTTCAACTATACATCAAATATATCGACAAAGGCACTATTTCCAATTGGATGTATTGTTATGAGATTTGAATTTTTTTTAAAATTTCAGCTTGCTCCTATTACTTATCTTGAGAATCATTCTACTATAAGTATACATTGAAATAAATAATTTGTTCAATGGTTTCTGTAAGATTATATATAAAATTTTGGATATCTCATAACCTTTTAGTATCATATATGTTTCAACTAAGCATCACATCCCTAAATCATTAATTTTGACTCTTTCAAAATCTAAATGTTGCTAATTGATTCAATTAAAATTACTGAAGGTAAGTTATAATACTAGGCATAGCTATAAAAGAAATAAATATTGTGTAATACAATATTTTATTGTATTTTCCTCCTTATATAAATCCATACTCTTATCGAATTTAGTTTTAAAGGTGTTTACTAAAGAATCTCATTGTTTGTAGATAATTGAAAAGTTTTAAACTCACCACATTGATTTCGTCAAAGTGCTTCAATATTCTCAATGCTTAATTTATACTAAAATTTAAATAACTTGAACTTTTCATAATTTTTAAATCAATTTTTCATTTAATATATGTAACTATATCACATAAAGTCAAAAGTAACCTAATGAAATATAAAATCATCATTTTATGAACTATTATCACATTTAACACATCGCATGTATAAGATTTAACAATTTAATACCATCATCGTTCTTTCACCAAAGATTGATTTAATTTTTCTTCAATTCAATAAGTTTCACAAGTTGCATATGATTTATAATCAAAATGATACATATACCTTGGTATGTAACTTTATGATTCTTATTATGTTGATTTAACAAATATGATATAAAAGGATAGTCTTGATTATCTAACTTTGTTTTCTTATCACTTATATGAAGCATAAGTCTCCTTTGATCCAACACACACAAACTATGTGTATAAACTTAGATCAACTACTTTTACTTAATAATGTATTTCTTATCTTACATTGAACATTATTATAATGTTGAATCCAAATTCAGTATCAAATACTCGTAAGCATAAAATAGAAATATATATAATCTTTATCATATCACGTATTGGCAAGTCATGTAATTATGTCTTCTAATGATAACTATTATCATTCTATAGCAAATGCCTTCAATTGTAGTCCACGTTTATACTTTTAGTAGGTTAAATTGAGTGGAACAATTCCAACAAAGTACCATACCTATTAGCTTTACTTAATGCAACCTTTTACATCTTGCTATCATGATATTGATATACATCTTACATATTGTCATCAAAGTTTATGAGAAATTAGTCAATTCGAATTGTTAATACATTTTGTCATCTATATGATATTAACATATCTTTAAAACTTTGTTATTGATCTTCAACAAGGACTACTAGTAAAATTGCATGATAGACATACAACGAAATATAAATGTAAGAAAAGCAAGTAATTTATTATATGTTATGACTAGCAAATAAGATTAGGACATTAATTATGTATTTACTTACTCCATTATTTTATTCAAAATAATAACCCTCACTAATATTTGAGAAAATTACTTTAATCTTTCTAGTGGGCTAGAATTTCATTCAAATTTATTTGATCTTAAGTTTGCTCAACAAACCAACTAAACTTTATTAAGTAAATAACAACTTTATTAATTACATCTTATGTGACTCCTAGATCTGTTAGGTGGCAACTTTTGCCAAAATATATCTTATTTGTGATTCCTAACCCTGTCTCTAAATTCATGTGATCATGAGTTTGCTCACCTAAATCACACAAATTTAGTTAAGTAGGACCCATCTTTATAAGACTAAACATATTTGGGTTAAAACGACTTTGAGTTTACTCAACAGGCCTAATAATAAATAAAACTCTAGTTTATTATTATAACAATAAAAAGCAACAATCAAGTTTAAAACATGTACTTAATATTTTAATGTGAGATTTAATTTCAAATGGCCTCTTCAAACAAGTAATAACATCACATATATAAAATATACAATTTAACATGCATATATAAAATATACAATTTAACATGCATATATATATATATGTGTGCATGTTAAATTGTATATTTTATATATGTGACACACACACACACACACATACAAACATATAAATAAAATATGCAACTTATGGACTCATAATCAAATTATAAGCATAAAATATCAAGTTTCGTTTGATTCTAGTTATTGATCTTCATAATCTAAATAATATTTCCAACTCTTTGGAAAAATTATATTAAAATCTTTGATTCCTAAATGTACTAAATTCTTAATCTAAATAGAAATTTAATTTGATATGAAAATAATTTTCAAATTCAGTTGAAAACTATTTCCAATTATGTTGACTCTTTTAATAAAATTTAATTGAAAAAAATTCAATAAATTATACTTTTTACTTATTATATTTAGAAAACTCCTTTTTCAAAATTTAAGAAGTAAGATATTCTAATCCAATTAGAAAACTATTTCTAATACGATTATAAATTACTTTTCCTTAATTGGAAACTTTTCTAATTTTAAAAGGAAACTACTTTCAAAATTAAAAAATAATAATCTTAGTTCCAGCAGACTTAGAATTTTTTATTATGCTGTACTAATTGATAAAATGACAGCTGGAGTTTGTTGATTTTATATCATAACTCAAACAAGAAATCTCACGATTTCATAAGCATACAAGATCATACGCATGTCACTAAGAAGGGTAGGATGATATACTAACTTGAAACGCAGTGGAATAACTCCTTGTATGCTAGATGTTTTGCCTCCCTTATGGAGATCCACTGTGACTTCTTCTTTTTCAACTCATCGTAGTTGGAATGGACGAAGTAAACTGATCTCGTCACAACGCACTAAGGTCGGAAGAGTTGCTAACTTGTGAAAGTAGTAATCCTTATGGTTCATCCACAATGCTCTTAATAAGCTTAACAACTATTTTATGGGAGAGTACTTCAACACATGAAGATTTGAAAGAAGGGAGTGTTTTTGGCTCAAAGATGGGGAGAAGAGTATAGTATTCGGCCAAAGAAAAAACTCTCTCAAAGGAACTACAAAATTTCCTTTTATAAGCCACCAAAAGGTGTGCCTTTGAAGAGTCATGACTCTTTCAAGAGTTATGTCTCTTGGCGAAACATCATGACTCTTCCATTCGCATCATGACTCTTCCAAGAGTCATGTCTCTTGGCAAAACATCATGACTCTTGGCTAAAGGACACATCCTTTGGCAAAGAGTCATGTATCTTCACTTAAAGTCATGATGGTATACTTATGACTATTCATTCTTGTACATGAACCCCTTTTTTAGCCAAATGGTCACAACTATTGGCCAAAACAACACATCATTTCATGCAAAGTACATATACCTTGGTGAAAGGGTGTCATGTATGTTCATTCTAAGGCAAGGTACATGATGAATCTTCCCTATTGGTCGAATTCAATCTCTTGGCCAAATTCATGTATCTATGTTGAGACAATAAACTTGCACTTTAAATGTATGCATGGGAAGATGCATTATGGCGTGCTACAGGTTATGGTATACCTTAGTGTCCATTGTGCACTCAAGCACGCTAGATTCCATCATCTAGCACCACTAATTTCGCCGATTAAGCTTTGGGTTTCAACTCTAACTCATGCTCCTTAATTAGCTCTTCTAGCTTAACTAGTGTGAACACATTTATAGCTAGCTTCAATTCCTAAGAACCAAAAATGAGCTAGGGTAATTTCAATTGAGTCCAATTGAGTTTATCCCCAGCTTTCTGACTATTAACTAGTTTTAATGAGCTCCCACGAGCTCACCTTAAGCTAGCTTTAGACACTTGAGCTAACGGAAAGTCATGTCAAGCCACTTAAAGGTTACATGAGCTTCATTGAGCTCCCTTGATCTGAGGGTTAACTCCTTACATGAAACCCAAGCACTTTCAAATATATCTTGGTTAAGCTATAAAATTCCAACAGAGTTAGGGTTGGGGTGCTCGTTCCTTATCTTATGCTGGTAGAATGGAATTGATTAGATATGTGCTTTATGGTATTCAGAACTTTAAGTGTTCTATCTTTCCCATTCCTAAGTTTGTGATTGCCAAGATTCAATCAATTTGTAGATCTTACTTGTGGAGCTATGTTGATGTTAGTAGGAAAAGTCTTGTGAGTTTGCAAATTGTTACTCTTTCGAGAGAGGAAGGTGGGCTTGGTTTTAAGGAATTACTTGCTTGGAATAAAGGTGCAATGATTCAATATTTAGTTGAGCTCTTGTCAGATTATGATTCAATCTGATAGAAATGAGCTCATACAAATATTTTCAAACATCACTCCATTTGGTCTATTAATAGTAGAACTGGATGTGTGGTACGGGAAAAGTTTGCCGAAAGTCAGAGATGAATTGTTGTAATTATATCCTCAGACTTATGCAATTTTTTTTGATAATATGAGGGGGAAAATGGTAGACTGAATGTTGGTGTTGCTTATGATATGTTTTGAAAGAAGGGTCTAATTTCCCCAATCACCCAAATATGTGGCATGGTTTTCATATCCCAAGATGCACTTTTCTTTTGTGACTTACTAAAAAAGATAGGTTGTATACATATGCTAGAATGCAAAGGTTAGGCATAACTCATGGTTTTCCATTAGATTGCAGATTTTGTGGGCACCACATTGAAAATGTGGATCACCTGTTCTTCTAATGTGTTTTTTCCTAGCTTGTTCTACAAAAAATAATGAGCTGGCTTAGAGTTTCTCATACTGATGATAACCTAATGTCTTGGTTGAAATTACTTAATACGGGAACTAACAAGAGTATAATAAGAGCAGCTGATTTTTCTACTATTGTTTATTATATTTGGTGGTTTAGAAATCAAATTGTTTTTCACCAGAAAGATTTGATAGATGTGTTAAGGTTATTATTAACCAGTTGAAGCTTAGATGTAGTGTGTTGATTTTGCCATATAATAGGAAAATTAGGAGCTTGTGTAAGTGTTTAAATATCTCTCCTATAATGATGGTTATGTCCACGTGTAATTGTTCAACAACGTTTTTTGGTGCAATGGATTTTAATTCACTTTGTTCAAATTTTTTTAAATTTTTTTTTAAATTTAATTAAAAAAGTTCTTTACACTATTTATTTATAGATTAATTTCTTAACTAATTAAAATTTTTCTTTAATAAATTGTAAAACTATTTTAAAAATATTAAGAAAGCACATTTTTATTAATTAATAAATAAAAACACTTTTTAAAATTTAACCAAGAAAAATGCATTGTCTAATAAATCAAGAAATTTATTATTCATAAATAAATAAAATATTTCTAAATAAATTGAATAATATTTTCTAAACAAATAAGTCATAAATTTAATTTATCTAAATCGCAGTGAAGTAAATAAATTTTAATTAATAAACATTTTTAAAATTATTTATGAAAATACTTTTATTTAATTTTAGAAAATTTTAATTAATTAATTCGGATCTAATTAAAAATAATTAATTTTAATTTTATAAACATCTTTTTCAAAATTTAAATTAGAATCAATATAATTATTAATATTAATCAAATTGTAAAAATTAATTACTTTAATTTTAATTTTAGAATTGACCTTAAATTTAGAACTTTTCTTTTTTTTTTGGGGTCAAAGGAGAACACCGTGATTACATGCCTAATTGCAGGGATGAGACCCCAAGCATATCTGCGAGAATATATGAGTTACATCCCGAAGGTGGATACTGGAAACAAAAAATTCCTAAATCAAAAGACCTGGCAACATGGGCTAACCAATCCGCACACCTATTACCTTCCCGCAATATATGACGAAATTGTACCTCCCACGATCTGTCCGTAAGCGCCCGAATAGCCATTCCCATTGAACTCTCTCCCAAGCTCAAGTTTCCGGAACCTGATAAAATGTTGATGATCTCCAGAGCGCCCACTTCTAGCTCAATTCTTCTATAACCCAAACCCCACGCCAAATTTAGTCCAGTATGGACTCCCTACAGTTCAGCTAATAATGGCTGACAGGAAGCGATATTGTGTACAAAACCTCCCAGCCACTGTTCATTCCAATACACAAATGAGCTTAATTCCATGTCCAAACAAGCACTTTATTCTATATGAAAACCCTAATTTGATAAAGATGAAACCCTAGTTTCCGAAATGAATAAGTTGTCGCCAACCAAAACTACCAGTCGTTGCCATCTACTGCCACTACTGCAGGAGAACCTCGTCGTCAACCACCAGCCCCCAGCTGCAGGTGATACCACTAGCGAGTTTCTCCCGCCATCGATAGTTGCAGTGTTTGCAGCTCACCACCCTTCTTTAGCCGCAGCTCCACAGTCGCGCCTCGCAGAAGCGTCTTCTTGTCGGCCCGCATGCTGCCGTTAATTGCCAAGCCACCACCGTAATAACCTCTGTCTTCTCCAAGTTTAAATTATTCTAGCTTGTGAAATAGCCCATCTCATGGAGCTGTCAGTCACTCACCACCAACCGTAGAAATCCATACCAATGAACCATCTCCTGCACGTTTCCGATAGCAATAATGTCAGAACACAAAAGTTTCGTAAGCAAACAATTCCTAATTTCAAGATTCAACATCAATTTACTGCCATCGTCTTATCCAACGCAAGTTTTGGCTTATGGGTTCTTACAAAGCCCGGATAATACTAAGGTTGAACTAAAGTTTTATAAACCAATAAGTAGCTGAAGGTTTCTAAGGTTTAACTTATTGAAATTTCTAGAATTCTCAATCCTGGATTTTTTTATTTTACCTTATAATTCAATCATTTCATTATACAATATTCCGATTAAACATAGAGTATGAAATTAATGTCTACTATATTTAAATTCAATCATGCTATTTCTCTACCATTATTAATTGAATTAATTAATGACATTTGAAAACTATTTTTGAAATGCCATTCCACCTTGACTAACCATTTTTTGAATCAATAATAATTAAGAACAACGAACATTCTTCCAAATTACTTTAGAGTGATGAATCATATATTATTCACTCAACTACTTTCATATAATTCATATTACATCCAATAACTATCGACTGAACTATCCTTAACTAGAACATTTCATAAGTAGTATCAAAATATAGCAATCCATATAGAAGATACTCTGAAGATCTCAATTCAAATGATTACTTATACAATCATTACAATGAGAATTCCTATAGACAAACAAGTAATATTTCAAATGGATTTCTCATATATGATTAGTTTAGTGAATTTGTTCTCTAACAAATACTCACACGTTTGTTTAAGTATCTTTATACTTTAGTATATAAAAACAATTACTCCTTTCATAAGAAAAAATATAATGTGCTAATTTTTTTTACGTTTTATTAATATTCATTCTTAATAAAATATTAACTATGAACAATTTAGGGATAATCAATGTTTTAAAAATCGGACCGAACATCGAACCAGTAGAAGGAAAGGTTTAAGGTTTAGAGGTTCAACCGGTAGTGAACCGTTATAAAACCGGTATATAATAAATAAGAAGTAAAACTT
>JANIPN010000219.1:71574292-71606218 GCA_027478595.1 Erythroxylum anguifugum
AGCTTAAGCTTGTATGCATGCAAAGAAGGCACTTAAGGTAGAAGAGAAGAGTGATTTAGCTAGAGCCAATGAAGAAACCAATGAAGAAGAAGGAGGTAGGAAAGTTTCGGATGAGAGAAGCAAGATCAACTTTCATTCTTTCAAGCTTTGATGGAAGAGTCGTGAATGAATGGGTGTAATTCAAGCATTAAATAGGTTTAAGAGTGTCATGACATATGTCATGACACTTAGCATTTAATGAAAAAGGCAAGAAATCAAATTAATAAATTTGTAATAAAAGAATCCTAATAAAATGAAATCTTTAGTCCATCCAATTTCAATAGCTCTAATTACAATCCAAAGATCATGTACCCAATATTTCAGTGCCATTGGGCAGTAATTTTCGGTTCCAGAAACCAATCAATTCGCCACTTGGCGATTTTTTCGGTCCAGAAATTCTCCCCGAAAATTTCTAGAAAAATTCCTAAATTTTTCCAAAAATAGAAAACACATAACAATCCACTCCAAATAAATTTTCAAGTACAACATCATATTTTTTCACAACAAAATTACATTTAGGCACATATACCGGGAAATGTCATGAATGCATGTACAGTCATTTTCATGTGCAAATTTTACTATTCACATATAAGGGCATGCATGAATATTTCAAAACAATCTAAGCACTCCTAGCCCTTTCCAAATTACTGTTCTACCCTTCTCATCGGGGGTGGGATGTTACACTAAATTCTCTTGAATTTAATTTAATTTACTTTCCTATAATTGTTTTATAGGATTTTGTACCAAACATGATTTTTTTTAGTGAAATTTTAAGCTAGCAAGCATTAAATTTAATTCTTAAGAATTACACTAATCCCCTTTATGGTCATTTCTAGACACATAGTAAGAGTCACGTGCTACGATATTAACTCCTATTAATTTGGATCATATGTATTTTATAAATATAATATCATACAAATGTTGGATCATACATACTTAATATATAACCTGAGTTCACTTATCTACTATTAACTTTATATTTTTGACTCTCATTTGTTAACTTAAGACAATTACATTATCATATGATCACTCTAGATTAATTTTCTTTTGACTTATCATTTAAGTCGACATTTACAGTTTAAGTTTCTTACTTTAGCTCTTAGTTATCACCTTGATAATAAGCTTAAATCTTGCCTCTTCTCTAGTCATCATAAATATTAGAGTTGATTGCCCGTGTGAGAAGACTAATCTTTTGTACGTTTGACATACTCTTTGATTCATATAAAAGTATGTGAGACAAAGTAAACATATTTCATAATCAAGTAATTCGTATTATTTAATAAACAATGTCAACTTATAGATAATACACAGGAAAATGCTTATTAATTACATTTCAATATATACATAATCCCGATGACTTTACATGCGTAATGTATGTATCTAAGAAAATTGGTTTTGTCATTACGTCCTCATGTAAATATATGCTTTATATTCACTTCTCCTTATCCAATTATATCTTTTACATAATTGTATTTAATATCTACATGTTTGGTTTTACAATGAAATTTGGTGATTTTAGTATAAACGATTGTTGCTTGACTATCACAATTGTGCTAAATGTCTCACTTTGGGTGACCCCTAAATGCTATAGATTCAACTTCTATTATAGACAAAGTAACACACGGCTATTCCCTACTTTTCTATGATATAACATCATTGTTAATTAAACATTTTATATCAATAGATTATGATATCGCATCATTGTTAATTAACATTTTTAAATATTAGAAATGTTAAAGTAATTTGATTTAACATTTACAATTTATGTTTCGACTAAACATAAAGTATAAAATTAATATATAGTTTATTTGAGTATAGTTATTGATAAGAATAATTGATTTTTTTAATGACAATTGAAAATTATTTCTAAAGTGACATTTACCTTGACCAACGATTATTTAAATTAATATTAATCGACAATAATAAGACATTATCTCTAATTACCTTAAAATGATAAATCATATATTAGTCATTCTATATCTAATAATATGAAAAAACAACAATTCCTATATGTTATACTTGTGCGATTATATATGGGAACTGTTCATGTAATGTGTAATGATCAACAATCGTAACTAGAATGGATGATAAGTAATATTGATATTTTGGGGATCTTGAATAAAAAAAGTCTATTATATAATTATCATAATAATTATTTTCATAAATATACTAATAATATTTTACATAAAATTTTTATATTGAAGTTATTTTTAAACAATCCCAAACGTTAAAAGACTTTAGTGTGATTACAAATATTAAAATGCAAAACAAAGAAGATTAAACCTATCGTACAACTCCATTTATATATACAAATAAAACAAAAACGTGTGTCTTCGGTCTTCCCTCCTATCCTGGTCGACCGTCCACATTCATCCCATTCCCACTCTGCGACAAAACCGCCTACCCAACACAACTCTTACATAAGAAAACCCAATCCCGTCCAGTCCACCTATCATTCAAAACGTCCATTCAACCATCTCAACGTGGCATCGTCCCATTGGCTTCTCTCTTTCCCTTCCTTTAAGTAATTAACGCCATTAGCACTAGTAGCCTTGAAGACACCACCAATGCCTTTATACGCGTATCTATACGGACCTCTTTAGATCATTTATTTTGTAATCTTATCTATTTAGATTAATTTTCTCATGACGTTTCCATCTTTTTATTATATACAATAATTAAATATTTTTTAGACATTATTTTGATAAATTTTTATATTTACTCTCTTAATTTTAAGTATTATGTGTGCTAGTTTTGTTATTAAAAATAAGTATTAAAATATGATAGAAACTTATATTGAATTAATAAAAAATTTGAAATAAAGGAAATTAAAATAAATCAACAATAACAATAATAACACCGCCTAATAAAAATCTCGTTGAGACGTAAAATTTGATCTTACCTTTAATTATCAAAGAGGTTGTTCTAAATAATTCGTACGAAAGAAATAAAAATAATATAAATACTTCAAATTGATTGTTGTATAATTTTTATACGTATACATTAGTTTATCGCAATGTTTAGTTATATAAGTTTTATACGTACACATTTTTCACAAAAGTATAGTATCCTACTGCTTTATATATAGCTCTGACCTTAGCATATAGGTTCATTCAACTACTACAGCAATGGCTCCAAGTGTCTCGCTGCTCGTGATCTTCTCTCTCCTCTTCGTTTCCGCAATTTCGGGGGAGCCGTTGACCTCTTCGGACGGCGAGGATACGCTTATCAGGCAGGTCGTCGACGGTGGCGAGGAATCTCCTCTCCTTGACGCCGAGCACCACCACTTCGCGCTCTTCAAGAGAAAGTTCGGTAAGTCGTATGCTTCGCAGAAGGAGCACGACTATAGGTTCCATGTCTTCAAGAGGAACCTGCGACGCGCGGCCCGTCACCAGAAGATGGACCCCACGGCGACCCACGGTGTCACACAGTTCTCCGATCTGACTCCGAGGGAGTTCAAGCGGCAATTTTTAGGATTGAGGAGGTTGCGGTTTCCTAAGGACGCGAATCAAGCTCCGATTTTGCCGACTAATGATTTGCCAGAGGATTTCGATTGGAGGGAGAAAGGAGCCGTTTCTGCTGTTAAAAATCAGGTTTGCGTTTTCTTTTAAATTTTCTCGTGATGAAATGATACAAGCGATTAAGTTATTTCTTAAAATAAAAAACTATGGTGTTGATAACTTGATATTAATATGTATTGTGTTTTCTTGGTGATTTAGGGCTCGTGTGGGTCGTGCTGGAGTTTTAGTACGACGGGAGCGTTGGAAGGAGCTCACTTTCTTGCTACTGGTGAACTTGTTAGCCTTAGCGAGCAACAACTTGTGGATTGCGATCATGAGGTTTGAATTGTTTTTTCTGTTAGCTTTGCTTGTGTAGTATATACACGTTTCTTGTTGGTGATTGGTAATCAATTTATTGCGTGGCGATGTCTTGAGTAGATTATGTTATCCAATAGACTGTAAAGGGGATGGATGGTAAAATCTCATTTTCATATTATCTGAGACACTGCGAACAATTGGTGAAAAATTGTTGAAGTAATGGGCGCTTGATGGTGTTGTAAGCTATATACCAGTTGGAATGTATTGGGTAACATATTTGGTAGAATCTCATATAATGGGTGAGGCAGGTTAGGGTCATGCTTGGACGTTATTAGGATGATGGGTCATGCTTCGACGTTTTCGATCTAAATGAGATTGATGTATTCGATGATGGGTGGATGAGTTATTTGCAATTCTTGATGTGTTCGATGATGGCTATATGTGTAATGTAAATTGGTGACGTCATGGATGAATCTAAGAAGTTCTCAATGGTCGTTGTCTGATGCTACTGTGCGTTCTAATTTGTTAGTGTTATTTGGCTAACTTAGTGTGTTGCGTGTGTGTGCAGTGTGATCCAGAAGAGGCAGATTCATGCGATTCTGGGTGCAATGGAGGGCTGATGAACAGTGCCTTTGAGTATACTCTAAAAAGTGGTGGCCTAATGCGCGAGGAGGACTACCCCTACACTGGTATTAATGGTAAGACTTGCAAATTTGACAAGACTAAGGTGGCGGCTAGAGTAGCCAACTTCAGTGTTGTGTCCCTCGATGAGGATCAAATTGCGGCAAATCTTGTGAAAAATGGGCCTCTTGCAGGTACACGAGTTCGGGACCTAGCATCTGACTAAACAGAGACCATGCCTCTAACCTATAATCGCCATGACATTTGCTTTTGTGGAATTTGCAGTGGCTATCAATGCTGTGTACATGCAGACATATATTGGTGGAGTTTCCTGCCCATACATTTGCTCAAAGAGGCTTGACCATGGTGTGCTGCTTGTGGGATATGGGTCGGCTGCCTATGCTCCTATCAGACTGAAGGACAAGCCATATTGGATTATCAAGAACTCATGGGGAGAGAGCTGGGGCGAGAGCGGATACTACAAAATCTGCAGGGGCCGGAACATTTGTGGAGTGGACTCCATGGTTTCTACCGTTGCTGCTGTTTCTACATCATCGACTTAATCTCAGTGATACGAATCACCTTGGGCCTTTGTATTTGTACATAGATCGTGTCATAATTGTAGGCCCTACTGGGTATTGGTCTTAGACTCAGTTACTGCCTCTCAAATTCAGCCAAACCATAGGGGATTGGAATTTCTTTAAGATGTCCTATCCTGTGCACTTGGTTTGTCAGAACAGTTTAGTTGTCTTATCTATATTGCAATATACTCTAGTTCACGAGTCCTGCAATTATATTCCTGTTTTAGGACACGTCAAGACAGTGACGTCCAGCACATGGACATGGTGCTGAAAATAGAATCGGTTTCATTATAGTATGGTCGATCTTATTGTGACGTAAATATGCCATGAGCTATTGCAAATGTGGAAGCAGTTGATCCGTCTGAATGCGGGAACACAATAGTCCTAATACAATTTCATTTCAGATTGTTAAAAATACTTCTGATTGACAAAAACTCGGTAAGCCCAATATGTTCTAATCAGGTTCATCTTGTATTCTACCCAATATGTTCTAATCAGGTTCATCTTGTATTCTACGTAAATGATATTTTGTACAGAATAGCTGCTTCTTCCTTGTGTTCCGCTGAACTCCCACCCGTATTTCTTATCAAGGAATTGCTATTCTTTGGATACAATTTATTAATTGGTTAAATATCAAAAAAAGGTTTAAACTTTTATCAATTTTTTAATTATAACTCAAACTTTAAAAAAATGTCAATAAAATGTCAAAATTTTTTATTTTTTCAATTTTAACACGAATTTTTCAAAAAGTTATAATAAAATGCTTTTTTTTTCAATTTTAGCTCAACATTAGTGTTTCGGTTATTTTGCTGACGTGGCTTGTTATGTATTTCAGAAACCTTAACTATTAATAAACGTTAGCCAAAATTAATACAAAAAACGAAGATTAATGAAACGATGTTTAATCACATAATTAAAATGACGTCGTTTAAAAATGAACTAAATATAATTAAGTAGCCTCGACGATCTTATAAATTGATTTCAATTTTTCCCTTCGTTTTCAGTTTGTTCTCTCGACGTCCTTACCATTCGATTTTTAAATATGCAACCCCGACGCCTTCATACTAAGGACATCAAGAGAACGAACTAAAAATGAAGAATTTATTAGTGCAATATGCTATAGTATGAAAGTAGTTTGAGACGTTAGAAGAACAAATATAAAACAAAAGACTGAGGGTATAAAAAGAACAACATAACGTCAGGCTAAAATTAAAGAAAATTGCAAATTTGAACATTTTATTCTCATTTTTTAAATCTGAGTAAGAGTTGAAAATTTTTAAAATTTTGAATATTTTATTATTACTTTTTAAAATTCAAATTATAACTAAAAAATTAACAAAATTTTGAACTTTTTCTTTATTTAGTCATTCAATAATCACGAATTACTAATTTAAGTCAAGTGGTCGGGAAAGTGTCTTATCCAATCAACCTATGCCTCTAACACATACCTGAGGAGTCCTTGTGAAAAAACTCAAATTCAAGACCTTCAATACTTGAAGCTCCTGCCACTTGACCCCACCCCCTACGAGCCACATTATTTCTAACGTTGTACAAATCGATACGGCGGGGAAGATTTAACAGACAAAACTAAGATTATACCCATTAATTTCCAATTTAGCTCACGAATATACGAATGAACTTTTAAGAATGGGGTAAGATGAATTTGAGTAAATGTAACATATAAACTTGGCTCAAGCGAAAATTAGTTTAAATATGAATGGCTTAAATGTCTTCCTATAGTTGAAATCCTCCTAAGACACATCGTGAGCAACACAAAAAAAAAGTAACATATATCTGGAAAATGCAATTTACCATTTTTTATATTTTCATAAATATGATGAACGTTGAACAAAACAAATGTACCAATTATTACATAGCCCATAACCTGTCACATACAAAACCACCTTGCCCAACTAAAGAACCACTTATTTCTCCCAAGAACAGATGAACAATGGGAAGAGAAAGGAGCAGAGCTCTAATAGAGAGCATGCTCCCAGCAACCGTCCCACGAGATAAATACCAATCACGTTCTCATCTTAGTCCTAAAGGAAAAGGATTAACAAAAATCATACATAATGCAAGCCAGATTCAATAAGCTCTCACAGCAGCTAAATTTGACTTGATGCATCATTCGTCTTCATCATCGACTAATGCAAATGAAAATGGAATGAATTTGTAACCATCTCCTTCGTAGAACTTGTTCTGGAATTCCACCCAGTGAAGTCGCAACGCGTGTAGGAAAGCACTGAGAGTTTCCATTACAAGCAATACACCAACGGTTGCAAAAACAAAGATAATAAAGCCAACGATAAGGATGATCACATTGTTGAACCTGTTGCAAATGGAAATCGCAAAATTATCATCTCTAAACATGCTAATGCATCCAAAAGATTTCCAAATTTGTAACTTCTGAATTCCATGTCACAAAAGGCCAGAAGACTTCTGTCTAAAATCCACGAAAGAAATAGATACGTTCTTTTCTATTCCTCCGTTACCTTTATATAAGCTTAACCAATCAGGAAGAGAACCTTGTGTTATCGATATCATAAAAGACATAACATTCCAATAAGAATTTAACGTACCCCCAAGCTAAAAGAAGAACCTTCTCATAGAATACACTGGATAACTCAGAGTGCGCAAGACTGCAAAAAGAAAGAAACAGATAATATTTACATACTCATTGGTTGAAACATATGAAAATATAACACAAGAAAGAAATTAATGAATCATATACGAGCGACTAATCAGAAACTAAGCATGCTCCCTTCTGAGAACATTGCACAGTTAATAGGAATTTAAAAACAAAGACATCTGTAAAGACAAGCGGGAAGCATATTTATGGCAGGATTTTACAAAACTGTGCAAGGTTCAATATAATATTGAACTGACATTTATCAGGTTCAGAAACAAATCAGTTTTTAGTATCGACCAATGAACGCCATCAGTTTTCTGCCGAGTTACCTTAGGGCCCATAGTCGAAGGTAAGAAGCTGTGTTTGAGACTGCTCCAAGTACAAACTCAATAGTGTGTATCATCTGGTGAACAAAAACTTCACTGAATTCGAATTCCTCATGATCATGGGAGTCATGATTCACTTCCAGTTGAAGAGACTCGTCAGTGCTCTCAATAGGTGTATACGACTGACCTTGGTGCCTCTGAATAAACAAGTCTGTCAGATCATGATAAAATCAAAACAAAATGCGTAGTTCTTGAACATATAACGAAAAGATCTGGGAACTGGGGATTGCAGCTTACATTTTCATGCTGTTTCTTTAGAAGAAAAGGCTTTGGAAGCAACATCCAGGGTACAGAAACAAGGGCAAGCAATAGTAACACAAGCTGAGAACATGGTACATTAGATTAAATCAGTGAAATGCCAACATCTCAACTAGCAGCAAGATTACGTGCACAAGGCAATGGAAAAGTGGTGCCAACCTGAACAGTCTTCTGCCCAGGAAAAAGCTGGTTTTCCCCCAACTCATCAGTTGGACTCAGAAACATATATATCATTACATGGTACAAGTCAGCTTGTGAACCAGTGCACCACTTCACAATGATGAGGAGTGATAAATAGCCAAATAAGGCATTTAGAAAGATCATTTGTGGAATAAATTGGAACCTTCCAAAAATGCAAAAGATAGTAATTTAGGGCGTGGACTAGAATACCAGCTTGACAACAGATAAGAAAAGTTGAAGCAGTTATCATCTACAAAATGCAACTTACCAGATATTCAAGCTGTTCCCAAAGTATGTTGCATTGAAATAACTTAATATAATTCCAAGATTCATTTGGGCAACTCCAATAAGAATTGACATCTTCATTTTCAGAGAGTTGAGGAAAGGCAGCTCACTTCGAGTACCATGCCATGCAGGATCCACACCAAATGGGTAAGTAGGGCGCACCTTAATCAAGCCATCTGTGGTAGCATCCCTGAGAGGAAGAAAGCAACAGAGTACCAGCCATTTGGAACTGACAAGTAAAGCTTCTAAAGAAAAATTTCTCAAACTATTTATGTCAAATACCTGCAAGAAAGATCGCGACACGCATATGCTGACAGACCAAATAGTTCAAAGGGTACAGAGAAGAATTCATTATAGATCAAGCCAGTGTAAATGGAGAAGAGTGCCATCATCATGATGACATAACGACCGCCAAAGGTCATTTCAGTTATATCTCCCAGTTTCTGTAGTTCAGAATAAGTGCTGTATTAGGATGCTAGTGATAGACTAAGTAGCAAAAAAGATGAGGATTATGGCAATTATTTCCATACAAGTCCGCACCTATAAAAGAAATTATAGGTGAATATATTCATAACATCTCTTATCTATCTATAGAGGAAAAAGGGAAATTGTCACAATCAAGCTAGATATCCAATTGCGGTCAGCCTCAACAAAATAATACATACATACATTACCTGGCCAGAAAGTTTCTTTTCCCTTATTATAAAGTATAAAGTTGCAAGCAGTAAGCATATTCCATGTCCCCAATCTCCAAACATGACGGCAAAAAGAAAAGGAAATGTAATAATTGTGTAAACTCCAGGATTTGCCTCTTGGTACTTGGCCACACTGCACCAATAAGAAATCACAGCAAATTGAATCAACTATCTATTAAATCCAACAGGAATAATTAACATATGAACACATTTAAGCACATGCAAAAATGTAAATGCACAACAAAAAATTGAGCTATTGTTAGCAATGAAAGTACATCCTCCTCCACCTTATGAGATAAGTTAAACAGATATCTCATGATTCAAATAGTGCACAATTACAGAAGGACGTATCATGATAATTTTTATTACGAGATGAAGAAGCATACAACACAGAAACTCAGCAACATCCATCACAAGAATGTATAGAATTATTCCAGCCAATGCACAAAGGATAGAAGAGTTAAAAATGAGGTTTAAATAAGTTCATTTAACGATAAATGATGAAAATTTTGAAATAATTCATCATTATTAAGAAAGCAAGAGCAGTAAGACGAATCTTAAGAGATACTCACCCATAAGCATCAACAATTTCCTGGAAGGCAGAGGTGAATTTGTTTGTACAGAAATATGTAGGTGGAGACTCTCTTGCATGCAAAACCTGGAAAATGGTTCCAACTTGCGAGTTGGAATCAAATGAAGCTCGCTGCAACGCATCCTGAATCTGCAAAGATCCAGTACTAAGATGTTTGTTTAAATCAAAAAGAATATTCAATACCAATATTCTAGAACCATGGAGATTTGAAATTTTACTATTAGCACGAGCCATTTTTAAAATCAGGCAAAATTTACCTGCTTTGTGGCAAAGACAGGACTCCATCCCTCAGCAACAAGACATTTCTTTGTCACATCAAGACTAAGCATGTTCAAAATATGGTAGATGGATTTCTCCTTCCGCACCTTGACATGCCCAAAAAGCATAATTAAACATACTTAAAATAAAGCAATGAATTGTATATGAGAAATCAAATAGATCCTGAACTTCATTAGTCATAAGAAGCATAGTGTTTATCTTCACTATATGATCAGACGCATAAAATTGGAGAAAAATTCATGAAATAGATATATTCTCAACGAACCAAAGAGTTCCACTGCTCAAATTGATCACTTATTGTTTGTAGCAAATTGTTTCTCTGAAACAATCCTGCATCGATGGTAGTCTTCATCTCTGATAATCTTCGAGAGACCTGAGATTCAAAGTGAAAGACCACAAGGGTTATACTTTTAAAAGCCACTATAAAGACCACAATGGTTATTGCATGCCAATGTAGAAATAGAAAGTTTTGACATAAAAGTCCTTGATCTCGAGATTTGGCTAATAATTTTGGAGATTTCGATAAACCAAGGAATAATAAAGCACAACATAATGTACGTAAAAAAGCAGCAAAAAGGAACATGCAGATGGCATTGTGGGAGGACTTGAAAATAAAGACTATTCTGAGATCGTAAAGCAAATAACAGAATTTGAAAGAATGTATTGCACATACTTCAGTCATCATTTGAGCTTGTTTGCCAAGATCTTCACTGAAAGGATAACGATTTGCCCCAAATGCTTCACATATTTTGAGTATTTTAGTCTTTGCCCTTTCTCCAGAATAGAAAACAACAAAAACATTCTTCTCGGTCTGCATATCAACAAAACTCAGAAACAAACATTCCCTTGGTAGACGAAAACAAGTTCAGAAAAAAAAAATCTAAACTGTAAGTACTTTGTATATCAAAGACCAAGTAAACAGGAATCAAACATCCACAATATATCTGCCTGCATGCGAACTGGCTTAACAAATCACACCACTAGATAATCAACTTCATTCATTCAGTATAGAAGAAATACCAAGCAAGAATTAGGCCACAATACCCATCTGTCTACACATTCAAGTTTTGCAGCGACAATCTACATTTGTGTTCTCACAAACATTTCTAGAAGATGCACAATACAGTAATAGAGAAGGCATACAAAATGGGAAGTATTCACTTAAACGAAGATCAAAATTCACAAGTCTCAAAAGTACGTGAATGTGAAGGTTTTTCCTGATATATATAGCAGGAAAGCTACAAATCAGAACAACTTCTCTTATAATTACAAATGATACAGTACTATTGCGTGCAATATACTGGGAGACTCTGCACAAGTGCTTGCCTGTGTGGCATAAAGTCAGCTGTTTTCCACACAAAGATTTTATTTATTTATTTTGCATGAAACTCCGGAAACAAAAGAACGTTATTCTTTCACTTTTGTCCAAATGTTTGAAATGAAAGGAAAAGAAACAAAACCTTTTCTCCAGAAACAGGATCAATAACAGGTTCATCCACGGCAGCCTGCCTGACAAACACATTACCCCTGGTGGCACGGAATATGATCCTTTCAAATGCCAAAGACTTCTCTTTCGGAACAAGGCCCGTAAGAAATCCCAATTTAACTTGTTTTGATGAATCAGCTTCCTAAACAGCAAATCAAAAGAAAATTACTACGAGTTAAGTGGAAGAGTTAACAATACCACACATACATGACATGGCATTCATACTTGGTCCTTCAATAACGGAGTGTTTAGTGATTCTTCACCACTGTGCTGGGATTCCATTTCCCTCTGCTGAGCAGTTGCACTGCTTAGAGCTGAACAAAAGAACCCACTAGCCTACAAGGAAGAGTATTTGCATCTGGGTAAATATTATTTCATTTCACAAAAGTAGGCATTCATCGATGCCCAACATGTATTATATGCAGGAAGAAAACCCCAATAAACCATTAAACAATCATCACATTACCTTCTCAAGAACAATCTTATATTCTACCAGCTCATTATATGTCCGCTGCAACTTTTCATTATTTACATTCATTTCAACTAGCTCTGCCTCAAGCTCTCCAAGTTTCACCTGGCACATCCAGTAAAATAATAAAAACAAACAATCAATGAGTGAGGGAATCAGAGGATTTCATTGTTACAACAGTTCAGCCATTACTATCATCTTCTTTACATACCTCTAGGTCATCCTTATCTATGTCAGTTCGTGTGACAGACTTCTTTGGAGGTGACACTCCCGCCTTATCCATTTGCTCCCTAAAAAAGCGTAATTTGCGTGCCATCTCTCCAGATTTTTTTATCTTTAAATATGGGCACACGTCAACAGTTGCATCACTAATTATTCTTTCAAAATAATATTAGATTCACAACCAGTGCTACATGACTCAATGAGACTTACACTACGTCAAAAAATTTAAAAGTAAGGGACAGTGTTTATAACATATTCATAGCGTCTACTACATCCTCCTTTTTAGTGAACTTCGAAAACCCATGTCATCAAAAATTTTCACACGGAGAACTATTTTGTGTTCCAAATTTCCCCCTCTGCCTCAAAATTTAAAACTCTTTTCAATGTCAAAGAACCCGTCGCGTCGACAGTGACAAATGGCAAATGGCAACCAACAAAATCATATTCTTCATCAGTTCCGCTCGAGTTCAAAAACACTGAAGTATTGATTCAGATGCGATCTAAACTTCGGAAAAAACAAAGACAACAATTTTCGATAAACAAAAAACATCATCTTATTTCATACTATTATCAAACGAAGCCCAAAATTCTAGAAGAAAACATAATCGACACCCAAACAACACGTGATAGCCTCACCTGAGCGGCATAAGTTCTCTGAAATGGACTCTTCTCCGCATTGAGCTGCAAAGTAACAAAACACACACAAAATTCGGATCAAATCACAAACACCGTACAGAAGCAGTAGGCTACTCAAAGAAAATAAGAATCTGATAAACTAAACAGCGGACACGTATGGGTAATTTGGGGAGTGTACGGACGTCTTTGAATTGAATGAGGCCTAGGTCGCCGATATAAGAGACGGTGAGATGAGAGGCCTCAACGGGGATGATGAGCTGGACCAATTGCATAGACTCCGAGCGGAATAGATCCATCGGCGGGCAGCATCCTCCACGCGCCTCCCCCATTTCTTCACGTTACACGCGCCGCTCCTAAGCGGATACTAGTCTCCAAGACGAATCGATAGAGAAGAACTATTTGGTCTCTAAAGCAAATGATTTGTAATTTTGTTCGATTTTATAATTATTAACACATGAGATGATAAGAGAGAGAGAGAGAGAGAGAGAGCTGCGGCTATGGGCCTGAGGACAAAGAGTGAAAGACTTGTCTATTAATTGAGGCTTTCCGAATTTTCCAGTTAATATTTATTATTCGCACGGCATCTGCTCTTCGTAAACGACGTCGTATATTTCCGTTTTATAATTAAAGTCCTTTCTTCATTTGGTCCTTTGGTTAAAATAAGAAATAACTCTATTTTTTATATATTATTTTAAAAATTGGACTAAAAGTTAAATACAAGAGATTTTAAAATTCAAAATTTTAATTCATATTAAATTATTATAAAAATTTTGAAATTTAATTAAATAAAATTGATTTATAAAAATCTATTAATTTAAAATATGAACTGATTAGTTATTAAATTAATTAATTTTTAATTGTAAAAATTAGACTAGAAAAAATGGCAAGTTTAAAACTTGCACAATTAAAATGATGTGATTTTTTACTTATTAGTTATATTGATTAGGAAATCCTAATTTAAAACACGGTCGTATTAAATAATATAAATTAGTTATGGTACTCGTGTCAAAAACAAAGACCGGAGAACGTAACCTAAAACATGAACACGCGACTAAAACTCTAGAACCATCAAGAAAGAAGGGAAACATTACAATTGCAGGCAGCTGCGATGAGGCCGCGTTTGGAATTTTTGGTTGGCCCTAGAAGCTATTAGTATTGTGAATGGACCTTCACTCCATCTCCTGGTCCGCCTACTGGCCCATGCATTGCAGGTTCATAACTTGCGACATTCGCCTTACAAAAGTGCACGTAATGCTGAGAATTTATAACTTGCGACATTCGCCTTATAGAACGACAGATAATGAACAGAAAACAACTCAAACTAGCTAAGTTATGTCACTTCTTGCATGGCTATAAGCCAACATTAGACCACTAAAGAATGGCTTTGTGCAAGAGAAACACATCCACCACCACCACAACGCACTAGCAAAACCTGCTACTCCGTTAATCAACTTGTGCAGTGCAGTATTAATCTTAATACCTTGTAATTATCAAAAGAAAATAAAAATGAAGGAACAAATTCTAAATGACTGGCCAAGAACCTTCATGATGTGTAAACTAAATCAAGAAAGCTTATTCAAAGTTCACTACAATTCACGTTCATCTCATTACCTCATATCTATCTCAGATCATCAACAGCTCAAACGTTGGAGATTGAATTAATGGAAGATTTACCATGGATACATGTGGTAATAATACCAGTTGCATGGTTGTTTCGAATAGTTAGAATTTGTCAAGACGCAACTGAGTTTCTCATCTAACCCAGATGAAAATACGAGTAAAGCCATACATCACAACTTAAAATGAGTTCACACAGTATATACGAAACATCAGGTTTCTTGGTCATTTAGTAACGTTGTTCTTGGAAAATTATCTCAGGGAGTGGGGGTTAGATTACTTCACATTTCGGTTAATGAATAATATGAGCTTTTTAAGTAACTATTACTCAACTTTGTAAGCAAAGCATCAACTTTTTTGTTGTATATTAATGATGCAAGCTACTTTGTCAATGATTCAATCCAATAAAGAATACAAAGAATAACATCACTAAAGTAAAACTTTTTACGTCTGTTCTCCACAAGTTCGAACGAGCAAAGGTTAATATAAGCTTAAACTCCCCGAACTGCTTGTGACATTCTGCTTCCTGAAGCTACTCATTCAGTTTAGAGCTCTTAACAAAACTTTTTGTGGCTTTCCACATCCATGTATCAAAATTAAGAATCTGAGCTATTCTAAACTAGAAAGATGCAACTTAGTTTTATCTTGTAATTAAAAAAAGTCATGATTGGATACATATATAAATATATATACGTTGCATGAGTGTATGCCTGCACGTTCTTCATATCTAAAGGCTACCATAGATTGGCCACGGAAAAGCATAAGGACGACCTTCTAATCCTACTAAAGTTACAAAAGGACGTTGCAAAAGATTTTCATAGTGTACATCATGATAAATTGAGCATTAATTTAATCAACAAAGAAGAAAAGAATAACATTCTCCTTAGTCCTTAGGGGTGATTCCAAGGTTTCTTAATTATGATAGGTGATGCTGTGTCAATGCTGTGGTCACTGGTCACCATATATTAGTTTTCTATAATCAATGTCCTTCCACTACACTTGGGGGCTAATGTAAGCTGACTGGTTGAACCATCTCATATTTTCGTGGTTGTTTCCAGGCTGATGCCAAGACTTCTTCAAAGAGAAGCCATTTCTTTAAATGTAAAAGACATCTAGCTAGAGGCCACTCCTGGAAGAGAGAATCCACAGTATTAAGTTCTTGGGGAACTAGAAGGATTCTAGTCTCTAGACGTATATAATAACTGAATAGAAAGGAATGCAACATACGAGTCTCTGTACTGCATGCTTCACTTTCCAAGTACGAAGGATATATTCGAGTGATTGTGTAATTGAGGGTATCAATCTTTTCCTATGGTGAGTGTGATTAGAGTAATAAATTATTTAAGTATTCCAAGTATATGTCACTATATTTTAAAATCTTAAAAGATGCCCTCTTAATCTTTTTTTGTCTCTACCATAAAGTATCCAACCTAAGGTTTTAGCTTCTGCTTTCTAGTTATATAGGTTGATTCCCCAAGGCTTTATATATATGGACCTTGATTATATTAACCATAAAGTCGGTATTTAACAAGTATAGTACTATGGAATGTTTCAGAGTAGAAATTGTTAATTAACAGCCGGACATGCACCTAGGTTTATGAAGAAAACAAGTACAAGTGCCAAGAACATGCAAGTAATAGTCAGGAGAAAACAAGGATATATATATATATATATATATAAGGAAACTATTGTATGTATTTTGAAATATGAACAAAAGGGTAATTTGATTTCAATGCAAATTGTATTTGCAATTGAAAAAGACAAAACAAATATACAATACACATTATATTATTTCATCTTCATACCTTATCTCACTTGCATGTTTAGGAAATGTATTTTCTACTATTCCTAAATCTTTTGGGTCTGAGACACCATGCATTGGTGCAGTGAACATGCAAAAAAGGTCTCTTTAAATCTTGTTTGCTTGTAAGAAAATACAATAACCAGATATACAGTCCAGGTTCAAGCCGGCAGGGGAACGGATAAACGGGAAAAGATGAGCTTCGAAGTTCATAAACAACGAAGGAAAACATAAACAATAATGGACTCGAGGAAGAATAGCATTAAATAAATGAACAAGAAGACAAGCTCATCAAACATCTATTGACATTATATCAGATTGAGTAAACTATTGTAAAAGACACGATCATATAATCGAGCCATGTCGATTTATTTATTTATCCATCAAAGAACTTGATACGATCTTCTTGTTAATTCACTTGTAGATAATTTCCAGAACAAATATGGAGCAGAACTGGTTGAATTTATAATTAAAAAGGCCAGGTGTAGAACAGGTTTCTTTTCAAACTGCTCCTCCATTTCCAAATTAACTAAATGGGATCGTCAGGACTAAGATTTTGGATGCAGGAAAAGTTGCGTACCAGACATAAAAGCACTGAGAGGAAATGGGTATTGAGGAGCAGGAGATTGATGACCCGAGGTTGATGCTAATGCGGTATTAACAGTAGTTAGGGCATTAGCATTTGTGAGATTGTTAGGCTCTGGAAGCTGAGTAGACGAGGTCTCGCCAATGCCATAACTAGCTGTTTCAGGGCCTTGATCATAAAGAATACCCTTGAAAATCCTGCCACCAATATTGATGCTTGTCTGGTATGCAAATTGATCGACTGCATCATCAACAGAACTCACCCGAAAACAACGAAAGTTCGCTATTGAGTTCACTTCAGCTGGAAAATGTCCCGCCTGTAAACCTAAAAGGTCCCAGCCCCATTATAAAGCCTTCATCTCTGGGAATTGTTAACACAAATTTATGCTATAACGAGAAGATGTATAAAGTCTATGCCTTGACTCTCGTATCTAAGTTACTGTCAGAATTACACCCTTATTCACAGTAATAGCCACGAAAAAGAAGTTGCTAGGGTTACTATGTAGGTCATGTTCATTTCAAAGCAAAGATATGGTGCTGTTGAGCATTTATTTCACACTCCAATATTACATAATATATAGATCTACAGGCATGAAGAGAAAAAAATGTACCTGTTGATGGATTTTCTCTCAGCCTTTTAGGGTTGTGTCCTTGAGATTGCTGTTGATGAATAGCAGCAAGATTGTTGAGCCTCTGTCGCCTTCTGTAAGCAGGAACCCAGGTGCTCTTGACGTGTGTTGGGCACGGAAACCCTTTACTCTTACAACAAGTTCTGCATCTCATGTAAACACAGTCCTTCTTAGCTTGGTTTCCACAGTCCTGACATCTTGCTCCACCAAAACCTTGATGTCTCAACATCATTGCTATTAGTGTTCATCATCACTGAAGACATTCGCAGCTCATTTTCGTTTATTAGCTGTCCACTTTTGCTATAACAATTTCTCTGTGTATCTCCTTCTATTTCTTCCTTCTTGTTGTGTGTAAAAATCACCAGGCTTTGGCAAGGATTTTCTTCAGGAGAGTGGCCTTTTTTGGTTGTAGTGGATAATATGATGGCGATGGTAGTATGTTATATGGGTGGTTGGTTTCTAATTCTGAGCTTTGGAATCAACTTTTTGCTTCATATATTTTGTTAAAACCATCGTTCAATATTCATGTGACTTATTGGGGGCTCCATCCTTTGCAGACACTGCTTAAACTAGTGGGAATTTTCTTGTTTTAGCAGACTAATTAATAAAGGAGTGAAAGCATTCTGGGAAAAACAGATGTTGCCGCCATTAAAACACATCATTTCAAGTTCTCAATATGGATCCGACATGGACTGTTTTGAAGCCTTAAACTAGCATAAGAAAGAGAAGCATAATTAAAGATTTAATAAATAACTAATAGCTAGCTTCAAACAGACAAGACAAAACAAAAAACTTTCCCCTTTAGTTCAACCATATCCCCTCTCACCTGTAATTGATTACATTGGCGACGATTTTAGGTGCTAAAGATTGCGGTGCGTAGCTGCTGTTTACTGATCAAAGCCCGTATCTCACCGTGACTTCAGCGGGGAAATTTCTCTTTGGAATGCCTGATGCCATGTGACAGATCTAACATGGCACTGTGCCTGTAGATTTACTATTCAAAGATCTCATAATCTAACGCAGCAACGGTTGGATGACTTTAATGGAGTATTTCTACGGTGATGTATTGTTTACAAAAAGAAACTGTGAGTCAGACTGACAGCTTCCACAGATCTCTCCTTCCCTAGGCCTCTCGTATAGCTCCCAATTCCCAAAACCCCGAGTTATAGTGGTCACTTTCTTATGTGGATAGGCCTTGCGGTTTCAAATGTCTCTTCTCAACGTACTTTTTGGTACTATGTATATGAATGCTTCGAGTGATGGGATTGCATAGGTTTAGGAACTACTCATCAAGTCCTTTGGCTAATTTCACATCACTGATGTAGAAGCATATCAAGAACAGTAATTTGCCATTCTAAGTTAGTTTATATTTCTTCATCTTTCTAACTTTTAAGAGTGTCAAATCTTGATTATTGCATTTATGCATCTTCTGATAATCAAATAGGGTTTTGTATAAATTAAACTCTTTCTTTCATGAAATCCTACATGTCTTGAGTAGGTTTAGTATATCATATTATTAATTATATTATCATGCCACTTTTGGAAGCTTAGTCAAGAAAGCTAGGCATGCTTGTAAAACTTGAAATGTTGTAAGATTGTATATATAGCTTAACAATTTTTCGTTTTAGTTGATTATCCATGTCCTGAAATAGAAACTTTAAGAATATAGAAATGATGCAATTTTCTTTTCTTTTTTTTAGTTAAGGAGACCCACTTCTTAGACCTAAAAAAAACGCAGTTAATGATCCATTGCCAAAAAGGGGGTCGTAAGAATATTTAATTTGTATATTTTCTTTAATCTTTTCTTTTCACAAATCATTCTCTTTAATAATCAAGATTAGCTTGCACTGCTTCCTTTATTTTTCCTACTCAAATTCTAGAAACAATGTAGGATACTAGACGGGGTTATGAGTATTGTACCGTATATAGAACAATGTAGGATACTAGACGGGGTTATGAGTATTGTACCGTATTGTATTAGTCAAAAAATGATAGAGTATCGAGTAATCTGTATCATTGTTTGGTATCGGTCACTACCAAAATACTGATCACTTATCAGAATGAATTGCAATTTTTAAAAATTTTTGGACTAAATTATAATTTTTTAAATTTAACCCAAAACCTACACGACCTACTCTTAGTCCTTCCTACTCGAATTCCAGAACAATGTAGGATACTAGACAGGGTTACAAGTATATTACCATTCCTTAGGATACTAGACAGGGTTACAAGTATATTACCATTCCTTACCAGTAAAAAAATGAAAGAGTACTGAGTAATTTCATATCATTATTTGGTATCAGTTGATACCGGTCAGTACCCTCTCTAGCCTACGAAGTCCCCTTGCCTCTCCTTCTTTCTCTTGTGCAATGCCCTCGCCTCACCCTCTCTCGCTTGTGCAATTGCCTCACCCCCTCTCACGGTCTCACCTTCGCTATAGTTTCCTCAGCCTCACTCTCTCGTAATAAGCAGCCAGCCAACCACTCCTCCCATCCTCCTTCGCAATTGCTCCTCAGTCGCCTGACTCGCCTCATCAAGTCACCAATAGCATCCCATTCAAGCCTCACTAACACTAAGTGGAGCTACAAACTTTAAGCCTTAAGGTTGCAAAATGCAAATTATCCTTGAATAATTGAACTCTGTGCAGTGTGCTTGAGCATTGATTAGTTGATTTGTGTTGTGTTGAATGTTGCGTATTGATTTACTTGTTTTAAGTGTAAGTGACTTATAGTTATAAGTTTAGACTTTGCATTTTGGAAATTGAGGATAACTGGATACTGGAATGGATAGATGTGTTTGATATTTGTCTAAATTTTGGAAATTGAAAAATGATATTGAGGATTTTATCAGAATTACAATATTTGGAATTTTGGAATTTTGAATGTGTTTTGTCATTTGTATTGTTTGGATTCTGAAAATTGGGGATTCAATCATTCAATATAAATTTGAAGTTTGTGTTATTGTTTGAAATTTGAGAAATATTAAATTAAATGTGGTCTTTATTATAAGTTAGGTTATATATATTATAAATTGAACTTTTGTAATATGCAAAATGGGTTAGTTAATTTAGGTTGAATTATGTGATTACATGAATTAAGTTAAACATTTGAGTTTATGACAGTTAGATATAATAATAGAAAATTAGTTAATCTTATGAGTTTATAGTTAAATTATGTAATCATACAAAACGAATTATAGTTAAAAATTTATGTAATCATACAAAATAGATTACAGATGTGAGTTTAAGTTTGAATCATATAATCACACAAAATGAGTTAGGAATAATAGTTGTGAGTTATGGTTAAATTATATAATCATACAAAATTGTTATAATTGTGACTTTGTGGTAGAATTATGTAATTACACAAAATGAGTTATAGTTGTGAATTGTAACTTTATGTTTAAATTATGTAATCACACAAAATAGATTGTAGATGTGAAAGTGTAGCAATTAATGTATATATTTGAAGTTTAGGATAAGAAGTATAAGAATTTCTTAGATAGAATGTATTTAATCATCAAATTTTCTTAAGGGATCATTTATATAAGTATATGAAGGTCACTTGCATGTATATATCATATGATTATTGAGAAACTGTTGTTGATCTATTTCTTCCTGTTATTATACAAAACTTGATTTTGATACGAAGTGATTAAGTTAATTTTAATATAGATCATCATTTATTTTTACAGATAAATGGAGAGAATTTCAAGTACACCCGATAATTCAGTTCCTTGAGGTATATGAAGATTTGATGATCCATCTTAGGCTCATGTTAAATTAATTCTTGAAATAAAGAACCATACTATTTATTTGTATTGTAACAAGTATTTGAAATGTGGAAGAATCGCTATATTAAAGAAGCATTTAGCTGGGATCAAAGGTGATGTGAAGCCTTATAAGAAAGTGAATCATGATGTGAAATGGCTAATAAAGACTTTGCTTGAAGAGTATCAGTATGAGAAAGATAAAAGACAAAGATTGAACTATGAAATTAGTAGTGGAAGTTCTTTTGTTGGTGTTTAAGATGATAATATGGATGTTGAAGATGGTATTCCTACCCAACAAGAAGGAAATGTTGCACCCAATGTTAGAACAAGAAGATGACATGTGTCTAATATTTTTTCACCATGAACAACTCTTAGAGCTCGATTTTCAATCCGCAGTGCCTTACAATATAGAGAATCAGCTCATAATGTAGACATGACAATGGCTAGATGGTGGTATGATTCAAATATAACATCTAATACTGTCAATCTTATTATTATTAGCCTATGGTGGAAGCTATTACCTCTTATGGCCCAAGATACAAAGCTTTGTTAATTGATGACTACAGAGGGAAACATCTGAGCAACTATGTTGATGAAATAAAAAGTTATTTAGATGCAAGAAGAATGAGTTAAGCTACTTATAAATTTTCTATCATGTCTGATGAATGAACAAATAAAAGATATAAGTCTATTATTATTTTTTGGTTTATTTTTTAAAATGGACAACAGTTTTGAAGTATATTGATGAATTTTGATACTTTTTTCAGATATTTAATGAAGTTATGAATGAAGTTAGGCTAGAAAATATTGTTCAATTCATTACTGACAATCACTACTTATAAAACAGTTGGAAAAAGATTACAAAGCAATTATAATTCTTTTTAATGGACTCTTTGTGCTACAAATTGCTTTGACCTAATGTTGAAAAATATAGGAAATGTTAGGTATTTTTCTATTATTGATGAGACTGTGCAAAAACTAAAAAAGGTGACCAAATTCATCTATATAGATCTTGAATTTAAAAATAAAAAATTTCACTAATGGTAGGAATTTGTGTTGTCCTCCTATTATAAGATTTGAAATTATTCTTATCACTTCAGTGTTTTATTATGTTGAAAAAGGAGTTAAAACAAATGTTTTCAAGGATAAGTGGGTTGTATCTCAACATGTTATGTCTAATACTAGATTGTAGGTTTATAGAATTATACTCAAAGATAATGAATTTTGGTCCCAGTGTCAATTTGCATCTTTTGATGAGGGTACTTTGTCTGACTGATAGTGATAAGAAGGTAACAATAGGTTACTTCTATGCTGTCATTGAGAGGACGAAGGAAGCAATAAAGGTAAATCTAAAAAATAGGTCTTCTTTATATATACCTTATCTTTTAGTTATCAATAAAAGATAGGAAAGGCATCTTTACTCTATATTATTTGCAGTTGGAGTATTTTTGAATCCTTGTATCTATTTCAAACTGAGTTATACAAAAAAAAACTGAAGTAAATAAGAGAATGTTATTAATTATTACAACAATTGTTGCTCATAAGACGACGCAAGATCTCCTAAGTTCACAAATGAATATTTATAAGGATGCTTATGGTAATTTTAGGATGCCAATTGTTGTTCTTCAAAGAGAGAAACTTAATCCAGATATTTTTTTCACTTTTGTTATTTGTTGAAAATTATTCCTCGCTTTATTTTGTTTGTAATTCCACTTTTGTTATTTTACTGTTGCATGGTGGAACCAATTTTGAAGTGATGTTTTAGAATTGCAAAAGTTTGCAATTCAAATTTTGAGTCAATGTGTGAATACAAAAAGATTTGAAAAGAATCGGAGCATATTTGAGTTCACCAATTCCAATTCCAAGAATAAATTAGAGTACAAAACATTGAACGACTTGATTTTTGTTCAATACAATTTAAAGTTTTGAAAAAGATATGTTATTATTACTATTAAGTTGGATATAATTTCTTGTAATTTCTTAATAATTTAATTTTATTTGTTTCCTAGGACTCTTAATAGAATAAGTAGTTATGTAAATCAAATTTGCCTTGATCTTATCAATTTGTTAGCAGATTGAGTGTTTGAAGAACTATGTTTGATAGATGAGAGTGACTTGAAAGATAATCTTGAATAGAAAAGTATAAACATATCATTTGATATAATGAATTTAAATAATGGTGATGATAAGATTCCTCTCAATGATGAAAATTTTGTACCAAATGAGAACTTGGGTCAATGCGATTTGAATGAGTATTCAATTGAATGAAGTTCTAGGTTTTTAATTTTCTTCTTTTAATTTCAGTTATGTTTTATGTATATGTTAAATTCTATATAAGTAATATAAATATAACTGTAAATAATTTTGTTTCAGGTTTTAATTCTAATTGATTGTTTCTTGGGTACAAACTCTTGCTGTAAATTAAAATAGTTAGAGAGTCATAAATATTTATTATTCTTTTTATTTGATGTTTTGAATTATGTAATTATTTATCACATGATGAAATTGTAAGATTTTAAATATTTTATATTGTCCTTAACTTTATATTTGTTTGATAATTAAATGATCTTTTTTCATATTAATTGTGACTATTATTTTTACGTGAAAAATAATACTAATAAAAATAAATAAATTGTTATTTCAAATTTCTATTATTTTGATTTTTAGCGAGAAGGTTAATGTAAAATTATAAATTATACAATACAATATATTAAGAGACCATTTTATAATTTAAAAAATTGAATAACTATTTTATAAATTTTTAAAAAATACCCATTATTAGTCAGTACCAATATAGTTCTATAATCAAATTTAATGCCAGTGAGTATGATATTCATAACATAGATACCAAAGCCTCAATCGTTGGAAAAGATAACCACAAGACAATAAAAATAAATTAGTACTTGGTGCCCATGTCAACAAGTCTTGATTTTTCTTTATTTTCATGATTTTGTTTGACATTAAACGAGTCACTTTTGCAAGGTTGAGGCTCGATTAGAATAACATATTTACTTAACGTCTAATCCTACTATTTCTCACGAAGTTATAAGGACGAACTGATTATCCTACTCCTACCAAAGCTTTAGCCACATTTCGTAAGTGGCCAAAGGGAAAGTCGATAGTGACGATGGCAAGCCCTTGATTTGCCCTTTCTTTCCATGTTTAACTTCACTTCTCGAAATCCATTCTGTATTTTCGCATAGACCTTAGCTTGATGAGTGCGAGAAGAGCACTTCCTAAAGAGCCATCAACCTTTTACTTCAGCAACTAAATTTGCGTTCGAGCTATGGAGAGCTTAATCGCTAAATAAATGTACCAGACATTGATGAGCTCCACGGAAAGAAAAACAATGTGAGAGAGAGAGAGAGAAAAGGGTAGAAAGGAGCAGTATACCTTTTGAATGCTAAAGCGGACAAGAAAAGTTTTCTGCCAAATTGCCAACGGAGCGAAATAAGTGATTACTTAGTACTACAGAGCATTGTCGGTCCTGGTTTGTTGAGTCACGTTTGTTGTTGAGCTAAGGCCTAAAGAGGACAAGAAATTGTACAGCTCTGCTGGCTTCGGCCACAATGCAAAACTGCCATATTCATAAAACACCGAACAGGTGTAAATGTGTCCGAAATTGTTCGTGTCCAATAACGACTTTCCATAGTACATTCTTTGTTGGAAAAAGGTAACAAGGAGCCCGATAAGAGAAATAAGCGCTCAGATAATAATTGGCTCGGTGTAAGCTCATCCACCAAAAGACTGAATCATGATTGTACTCGTCAATGAGCTATTTGAATAAAAGAAGCACAACGGCCGGACTCGTGAGCTCAGAAAATGAACTAAACTTCGCATCCTGATAATTAGAGAAGACAACTGGCAAAGCCACGTGAAGTTGATTGACACAGAATTCCAACCGAAAAATGAATATGATGTACATAAACACAAGAAGCGGTGGAACCCATAATTTCAGGGATAGTGCTGAACAATTCTTACGTTTGCCTGCCAACTAAAAGAATGAATTCACCACAGAAAGAAGCATGGCAAATAAAATCTTCATACATTGAGAAACTGTCCTGCCTATACCGATCACCTACATATAAAAGGGCCCTTCATATGAACAGCTAACAAGAGTAGCCCAAGTCAAAATTCTCAAGTTGTTTATAACATCAAAAATCATATTCAACTAAATAAAAACCACAAAAAAGGGAGTAAGACGGCACAAACATATATTTGGAACTCAACTCTTGTATAATATCCCTTACCTTACACACACTCGGAGGAACTAAGGCAATATGTTTTGCTGCAGCAAAGATGGGATGTAAGTAGGTGAAAAGTGCTTCCAGATGATCATTTTAATCATCGCATCTGAGTAGGAGAACAAAGCAGCCCTGATGCATCTGCACCTACCACTGCAAGATCACAGATGGTACACATTTGGCCTTCCTGGCTTGGCACAAACCGAGAAGTACAATATGGGCAAGAGACATCTTTCTGTCCACGATAAATTGGGACATACGTTGCACCACATATTACAAATGGGTTTCTGAAATCGTAGTTCAACTCGGAGGCATCTGTCATATTCTTCTCTGCAGCCTGTAACACTTGCCTAGCTGTTTTTGATTGGTTCTCAACCGTGGGGTTAGTCTCCAAAAACCGCCTGGCAAAGTTAGCCGCAGTTGCAAGGTTCTTGTACTTGTAGCAAACCCTCATTGCATTTAGCAGGGCAAGCCTCAAGTGTGGCTTCTGAAGATTGCAATGGGTGAAGTAGGCAGCAAGCTCCATTTGGCGTACTGGGTCTTGTATTTCCTTTCTATTAAGCTCCATTTGTAAACCCAAAACATACTCCTTAACTATAACTATTAACTCTTTGACCTCATCTACCTCCTTTCTTGAATCTACAACAATCAAAGGAACTGTATGAAGAATGCTGAGAAAGATTCGAAGTGCCTCACTAAATTTCCCAGCAGTAGTGGCTTTGTAACCAGCATTGACCTTCTCGTCCAACTGAGTGAAACTGAACACTAATGCTGGAGGGCCTCTCACATTAGGACTCGCAGACTCATTCCATCCTCTTTCAACAGCTAATGATATCACAGGAAGAGACGCAGAGACACGTAAATAGGTATGGCTACCTGAATGTAAATCAAGAAACATGGATTTCAATGGTGCAAAATTTCTAATTCCAAGTTGCCTGTTGAGCAACCGCATAGCTGTATCAAAATTGCCAGCTGCAGCGTGTTCAGCAGCAAATGAAGATCTCTGGGTCCAAATCTGGCTCACAGGCATACCAGGACTTGGCGCCACAAATACAGAAGATCGGGTACTGACAGAAGCTCGTGGCGTGTCTGCCTCAGGAGGAAGCTCCAAGTCTTCAAGGTCCCATCCACCCTCTTCATTTTCTTCAGCCACTTCCTCATCGTCCAAAATTGTTATTACTTCCCCATTTTGCAAGCCCTCTGCATCAACCACATCAAGTTCCTCACCCCAGTCAGCTTCCTCATCCTCCTCTGCAGCACCTCTGCCCACGTTATCAAGCCCACCTTCCAATATGCCTTTCATAACTCTCAGAAGTGGCCAATCCCCAGCACACAAAATGGGAGCAGGTGGCATAAGAAGAGAAGGCTTTTTACCCTCTGGTACAGACGGGACATTATCTCCCAACTCTTTTGCTAGACGGTCAGCGATATCCTGTAGTCCATGGACTTTAGCCATGATATATGCAAGTGGTAAATGACCAGCACTTTCCATAATTTTAACACGTTCTTGCACATCACCCAAATATAGGGCATTGTGAAACTGGCCCATGACATCATTCTTAACTTCTGCAATCCTAAGCATCTTGGAAAGCTTTTCCAAATTGCCAGTTATGAGATAAAGGAATGATAACCTCTCAAAATTCTTTGTCCTCTGATAGGCATATTCAACAATGCCTGCATTGCCTTGGCGAAGAGCTTCCACCCCAAGTCTGTACCAATGATCTTTCTCATCAATTTCCTTGGCTGAAGCAACAGCAATTTGAATGTTTCCACTCTCTAAAGCTAAATTAAAACGAGTTCTCTCATCCCTCACAAAATGTAGAGCAACCTCAGGGAACCCCTTCTGCTGCAAATAAGCAATCATTGCCTGCCCACAGAGCTGAGAGTTCCTAATCATGCTCATGACATGGTCATATCTTTTTCTTAAAAGGGACAGTTTGAAGATATACTCAGTTGCATCAATGACAAAAGCCCTACTCTTTCCATCTCGATCCAAGCAAAAGATCGTATCGCCAGATACCTTGGTAATGTATATTGGGACATCAAGGGTTCTAATTATGCCACTATCACCATTTGGGAGGCAGTATTTTACGTGATTAAGTGTGGTATAGATGAAAACACCATTATCATCCCAGGCCCCACTCTTTACACGAATTGTCTCGTGAAGAGTACACTGGTGCACAAGTTTCTTGCTAGCAATGATGATGGCGTGTTTGCTGAGCAATGCAACAGTTTCCATGTCATTAGACCAAACAACATATTTGACAAAAGGTGTTTGGAGATCTCCAAGAACAATCCTTTGCTGAAGATCAAATATAACCACTCTATCCTCAGCCCTGCAAAGTAAGTTACCTGTTCCAGCATAAAATATTGCATCAGTAGCCATGGGGAGACCACTCTTTTTAACAACCTCATTCTTTAGGTTCCTGACCAAGACCTGATTGCTGCTTTTCTCAAGAACAGCAAACCTATTCCGGGCGACAAAGACAGCAGAGGCTCCAGCACCTCTCTTTGCCTCCTGAACAGTATCACCCCTACTAATGCTGTCTTTAGGTATTACATACAACTCATATGAGCCTCCATCAACATCTGAGCAAACAAGAACAGCATTTTCTGTAGGGCTATATGAGAGAGATCTAGGGCTTTGATTCAAGCTGGTCAGACCAGGACGTCGAATGGGAATCATTTGTGTGTCTTTTTTAGTTGAAAACTCAAAAAATCGCAAGAAGCGATCTTTTGTATAAAAAAGAGAATCGCCACTGACCGCAAAGGCAGGCCTTTCTCTCTCCAACTTAAAAACAATCATGCCACTATCATGGCCTGCAGCCAGAAGATTCATCTCAGGGTGATTTGCAAGTATCCAAAACCGGTCATGCTCCCTACGGAAAGTTTGAAGTCCAGTCCGCTTAGTTACATCCCACACACGAATGCTTTTATCCTCTGAATTAGATACAATTATATCCTGTTTGGCATGGAACATAACACACGACACATTATTCATGTGCCCTCTCAATGTGTCCACTTCCCAAGCCTTTGTATCTGAAAGCAAAGCAAGAATAGCTTATTCTAAATCAATGCCAATCCCAATTAACCAGTGCATAGAAAAATGAGTGTCTAAGGAGCTATTAAGTGCTGGATAGTAGGAAAAAAAAGGAACTTCAACTCAAAAACAACATAATAACAAACAACTACAATATCGGAGTTAAAAGTCACTCAAATCACTAACCATTCATGCGCCACAATTTTACTTGGCGATCATCAGCTCCCGAAACAATCAAAGGAAGGGTAGGATGGAAAGCAGCCCAGTTGACTCCTCGATCATGGCCTTCCAAGACATACTTAACAACTGCATCCACACCACCAAAAAGATCTGTGTTCATCTGACTCAATCGCAGAATGTCATCAGCAGGGGATACAGTCTTCCTTTTCAGTGACCCAATATCCCATACACGAACAGTTTGATCTAGAGATGCTGACACAACAAGATCTTCTTTAGGGTGGAACGAGGCACACATAACATAATGATTGTGACCTGTCAACACAGAAATGCAAGTCCGAGACTGCCAGTTCCAAATGCGAATGGTCTGGTCATCACTGGCGCTAACAATCCATGGGTTTTCATGATGAAATTGGACACTACGAATGTAATCAAGATGCCCGAGAAGAGTGAACAGACATCTATGCAACTTGTAATTCCAAACCTTAATTTTGTAATCATCTCCTGCAAACCACCAAGCCATATGATAAATGAGTATTATACAAGAGAAAATAACTAGCATGTATATACATTCAGAACTACTTTGTGCAAAAAAGTAAGGCCAATAGGAAACTATCAGCAAACTTATATTTTGGTAACCATCATTTCACACGAGACGAGTAATACTGGGCATAAAGAGCAGAAGAGAGGAAGTATTAAATTCAGTCATATGCTGAAATTTCTTCAAAGATGCCACAGCTATTTCAAAAGGTTGGTCATCTAAAATACAAAATTAATTTTTATTAGTCTAAAATATCACTTGTTAAGTCAATAATCAGTCATTCCCGATAATAATGAATTGGGAAACACCCTACCTTGATCCAGATGACATGTCAATCTGAAAGCAACTTCTATCCATTCAAATCCATACCTTCAACTACTGTGTAATGTATGCAAACCCATGTACTCAATTTACTCTTATGCATTCATCCATATCTAGACCCATAAACCTGTACTTAGACAATTTTATACCTCCACCACTAAGAATGCTATTGCTAAAGTATAAGGCCATCGTGATATTTTTATTTTCAGCAAATCCCAATGTGAAGTGCAAGGAAGCAAATCTGAAAGTGAGAGACAATCATCTCTTTTATGTGAATCTGAATTCCACCTTTCCATCAAAAAGCTAAAAGTTCTCAATCTGTCATATCTGCCTCAATAAATCATCCTGGAGTAACTCCACAAATATAGAAGAATATAAGCAAATACCAATATTTTAAAAACTGGACCGAAAGTTAAACTGATAAGACAAAAAGTTCACGGTTTAAAAGGTTCAACTAGTATTAGAGTATCATAAAATGGGTAAAGATTAAATAAAATTTTAAAATTTAAAATATAATTGAAAAGGATTATCCTTGTTTATGGAAAATTTTGAAGTTTAATTGAAAAAAGAAATTGTTAAATAAAAATTAATTGATTTATTTTGGTTTATAAAAATGTATTAATTTATGAAAATTGACTGATTAATTAATAAATTGATCAGTTTTTAACAACATGAGCTATTAAAGTAAATTGAATTGAAAAGTTACAATTCGAATTGAAAAGTTAGATGGCTCAAGATTATTACGGTTGAATCGTTGGCAAATATACAGAGAAACTGAACTAGGTACACATTCCCTAGATATAACCAGAATACAATTTCGGAGACTACCAAAATTCAATTCTCTCTATTCCCCATACCCGTAAGAGTCAGGCAATAAACCTACCAAGCATTTTAAAATGCACAAAAGAATGATTTAATTGGAAGCAATACATATAAGATAACCAACTTCCAGCATACTATAAAATTTACGATCATCTAAACAAGATCGAACACAAACAAGCACAATTGAAACAACAGTTCAGAACAGAAACGCAAGCAAAACTCGCAATTACCTCCAGATACAAAAAGAGGTTGAGATTTGTGAAAATGAACGCCGCGAACAGGACCATCGTGCTCGTCGAACCTATCAATCAAAGTCCCCATGCGATAGTCCCATAGCTGGATCACACCACTGTGAAGACTCGCGAGGATCCACGGTCTTTTGCTATGAAAACTCAGTCCTTTCACTCTATTACTCTTGGTCTCGAACTTCGTCAACATCTTCTATTATCCAAACACTAAACACACACAAACAAAGAAACAAAACAACGAATAAAAAAGAATACAAAATCACATGTCAAAACCTAAGCATTCGCTTAAACGAAACGCTTAATCGAAAAGAAAACAGATCTAAGAGAAACGGCTAATACAGAAATGCGAAATAAAAGGAGAAAAGACATGGAATTTACCTTAGATCTGATCCGTAAAGCACAAATCAATATATAAGAGATCCTGTGTATGAATAGGTTTGCATAGATATAGAGAGAGAAAGTGTATGTGAAGGTGCTTTAGAGAGAGAAAGTGACGTACTAGAGAGAGAGAGAGAGTATAGTTTCAATTTCTCATTTTAGATCCAAGGCTATGCGAGAAGTTAAGAAGAGGACATAAAGGAGATTTTACAATTTTCACAAGGGTAAAAGAATAATTTAAATATAAGTACATTTTCCGTTCAAATGAAGATGACTTTGTACTTCGCCGGTGGTGGCTATGAGGATTAAAAATTTATAATAATTTTTTATCTAGTAATGGGTGATAAATAACAAATATGTTAATTTTGCTGATGTTTGAAATTAGAAATATTTATCTTCAATTTACAACACAAATTTATGATATCTTTTGATCATTTTATTATTACCCTATGGTTGGGACGGCTGGACCGGCCTTGACCGGCCCAACCCCGGGCCTGGATGTTGACGGCCCAACGACCACAGCCCATTCGGTCCATTATGCGTCAGACTCCCATGCAAACACAATAACCTACG
>JANIPN010000219.1:71627219-71648712 GCA_027478595.1 Erythroxylum anguifugum
ATAAACGAAAAGATAAGTTTATAAATATTGTAAAAATTCTGTGTATAATATAAGAATAAAAAGGACATGTACGTAAGAGATTGAAGCGGTTATGCAAATAAAGCCTGAGACATGTACGTAGTAAAGATGAGAGCAAAGAAGTAAGGTGCCAAGGAACCGATGAACCCGTGTAACATTACCAAAGACCATAGGAAGGACATGAGTTTCAACTTTCTATACATGTATTAAAAACGGATCGCACAATTGTGCCACATGCCCGAGAAAAGAGCCAAATTTTATATCTGAATCTAGAGGTTTTTTTGTTCCTCATAATGTCTTATTTTACAGCCCACAAGGGAGACGAAAAGAGGAAAAATATAGGGATATACCTTTTAGACAATTACATACAGCAAACCAATAAAAGAATTGCATTCGGTATTGCATTGAAAGTGCAAACAATTTAGTCACGACAAGCCCTGCAGATAAGAGGGGGAAAACAATCACAAACGGGTAAAATGTTAGTTTCCCAGATTGGAACATCAGAAAATGTCAACTTCCTCTTCAAATTTTATGTCAATTGGCACAAAATGCAACAGATATCTCCCTTGCTCACTTGTCTATCAATGCAAAAGATATATATGGATAAAAGCACTTGGTCCATTAAAAAGCAATAAAAATAAAAAATGCCATGAATGACCTTCATTTTGGAGGGTATCCATTGCAGTGTCAAGATGCAAATGCAAAAACCCTATCTGCAATCTTTGTGCGACAAATTGGACATTCAGAACAAGCAAGCGAACAAGATTTACACACTGCAAAGATACATGAGAGAAAGTTATAACAGTGAAAATAATAGCTCTATTCACAAAAAAGAGAAACTGCAGTGACTTACAACAAAAATGTCGACAAGGTAGAAGAATTGCTGCTGTTGGTGATTCAAAACAAACTTTACACATATGGAAATTGGCATCTCCATTTCCTTGGCTCTTTTGTTCTTTTTCCTTCATTTCTTGCATCCGTGCCTGAAAGAACAAAAATTAGAATCTATATGGGCACCTCAAAAAATCAACTAAAATCATTCAAATCACTTCAATAAAAAATTCGCAATCCTTTGGCATCTACTTATACAAGAAATTTGCAAGCCTCGAGAACGATAGACATAATTAAGTGTAATAGGAAGACAAAAGGATCAAGTTAAGCTATTACCTATAATGAAAATACCGATCAACAGTCAACCGCAGGAGAAACTTTCCAAAGATTGGAGATATGGACAACTAGAAAACTTAGTCTAGTATCAATACCATTTGGAGCCCAAAGAACATATGCATTTTTATACAAGTTACCTTTCAAACAAATAAAAAGAAAACATGCCTTGCACAGATATGTCTTAGACAGACCGTTTGAACATGGCAAAAACATCAGACACAAGTAACTACAGATGCCTCAGCAACAATATTTACCTTCAAGCGCATGACTAGAGGCTCTTCTCTTGGAGTTTCATCAGCTGGTTTCGATGTATCCAATGCTTGTGCCTCTCTCAGATCAACACTATGGTCAATGCCATTGGTTGTCTTATCACAAGGGTGATCAATCCTATCAGCACTCAAGTCAGGGGTAGTTCCCCCTTCTTTCTTTAACCTAGCAACAAGCACCCACATGTTGGCTAAATCATTTTCTAAAGCCTGTTCCCTTTTCTTCGCCTCTTCAGCTTTTTTCCTATACTCCTCCTCAATGAATGCCTTTTCAGTTAAGGCTGCCTCAAGAACTGCCTCCCGCTGTTTCCGTGCCTGTACTTCCATCTTAAGGTCATCAGGACCAAGATCCCGTGATTCAAAGTCAGCAGAATGCATTCCGAAAGTATCATTTCCTCTGCCAGAAAACCTCCCTTTCCTCCCCAGCCTTGTACCATCACTATACTTCCTGTTCACACCATTCACAGATTGCATGCCTCCATTTCTGGAATGTGCTGAATCTCGAGCAGCAACCAGTTCTTTTTCTAACTTTGCATTCTGTATAGATAGCTTGGTGACTTCACTCGCCAAATTCTTCAGTTCAACTGCAGCGGCAGAGGCAAGTTCCTTTGCATAGGAGGCCTCTTCTGCTAGTTTCTGATTTTGAACATGTAACCCACTATTTTCCTCGGAAAGCTGAACCTGTTCTAGCTTCAACTTTTCATTCTCTATCTCCTGGTCAAGTAAGAAATTCATACTCAATACATTGTTCAAGACGCAACCATTGGAAAAATCTTAAATATGGATGGCATGGGCCTATCACAAGAATCTCAATCTAAATATTCCCCAGTAATGCCATTTTCAGGATTTCTTTCCAAAGCAGCACCAATATATTATGTGAATGATTACAAGACATTACATGAACCAAATGCTAAGCAGTTTCAGATCATAGTGGAAATTCAGACCAAAAGGTCCAGTTCTTAAATTTATCAACCAGAAAGTTGCTCAGCCCTGTACTGATAAATTCCCAGCAAGATTTACCTGTAGCTGAACTTTCTTTTTCAATTCATCAACAAATTCATCAGCAACAGATTGCTCAGAAGTAAATGATAATTTATTGCCAGAAAATGTTGCCAATTGCTGTTCCAGGACACTAACTTTTTCTTGTAATTCCTTGTTCTCAGAGCACTGCCAATAATAAATAATATTTAACAGTAAGAACAGGATCCACCATCTGTGAAATGGCCAGCAGCATCCTTAACCAAGGGGACAGAAACCACGTAATGTTTGTCAAACCTTAGTTTGCAGTTGTTCCTGAAGGATACGGTTGTCTGCTGATTTTATCTGCAGAACAAATAAACAGATTTACATAAGCCAGAACTTCACCATCCACCAACACAAACAGAATAAGGTAAGCTATATCAATCATAAGATTCTCACAAGAGACATGCTGTAAGTCAGTAAGACAAAGTAAATAGCCTCTACTAAATTCCAAAGTAAATAGAGTTGTTACTAATAAGTATATTCGATTATTTAAATTCATTTTTGGTTGTTAGCAAGAGAATAATTGAGTAAAAGAGAAAAAAACTGTAATCAGCTAAATGATATGGAGTTCTTTTATTTTCAAGTATTCATGCAAAAGTACTTTTCCATCCTCATCCACCACTATGACAGTTTTCTGTTGTAAATCCAAGCCGTGTTAACCATCCAAGACACAGAGTTTGCAATGCAATTTCAGACAGTCAAATGTCAAGAGACAAGATGCTCACCTCCAGTTCAAAAGCCTTTTCATTACATTGGGTCATCAGTCTCATAACTGTCTGTTGCACACAAATTAAATTGGCAAACTAAGCATCCACTATAAGAAAGTCATAAATGAGTATGGCAAGATGTAAATGAATCTACCTGCTGCATATCCACCAACGATGCATTGGCAATCGAAGCCTCCCCATTCTCAATGATTCGTTGTTCTAGTGCTCCCATTTGCCTTCTCTTTTCATGAATCTCACGTTCCAAGTTCTGGATCTGTATTTAAGACATGTATCTCTCAATCAAGGGAATAATAAGCAAAAAGCAAAGCATTTGAGTTGTTGAGAGCTAGACTCAATGCATTTCACTGTTCACTGAAAACCAAACCCAAGAATGTGTAAATGTCAGAGGATCATGTAAAGTTGTGTAATTCATCATCATATGAACCATAAAAACTAAAATCCCATAAGTTGGCTGGCAACCATAGCAAATATATTGACAAAATTAGGATGGTACAAAAGATTGTAGATAAATTCAGAGGATTCCCCTCGTTACTGAAAATGAAGCTCCTACCCTTTAGGATAAGAAGACAGAAGGAAAGGGATGATAACCAACTCTTTTGACATCATGATATTGACAACCAATTCCCCAAACTTTTCTTTACATTTCAAACTAATTTTATGATTCCAGTAAGGATGCTTCTTTATGGGAAGGAGAGGATTACTTGAGCTTTTGAACCATCTGGATCATTTACCGACTGCTCCACCTGGCGCTTCAAGGTACTGGTGCTAAATGCTATCTCTCCAGCAAGCATCTTAACCTGCTCAACAAGAAGGTCCATCTGGTCCTGTGTCATTACCCCCTGCATCAAAGCACTAAGCAATCATTCACACATTACTTTAAAAGACAAATAATATGCACATGTAGTGAAAACCAAAACAAAAGCAAGATAAAACTTTAAGTGCTCAAAATCAGAAAAATTCCAATAATTCTTCCAATAAGTAACACTTAATAAGAAACAATAGCAAAAATGAAGCAATGAATCATACTTATGATGGTTTGAATCAAATATCATCACTACTTTTCAAAGACAAAAACCGAGTGTTCATGCTCTTTGACATGAAGATTCAGAGGATTATTGAATAATCCACCATGAAGATTCAGAGGAGCATTACACATGGAACCTTAAAAATATTATTGCTTCGGGATTTCTCATCCCATAAAATTGAAAAAAATTTTACAAGGTTGACCAAAGCAATCTATTCAGTGTTAAGATAAACACATCAAATTACAGTTAGATGAAACTGATAACAACTAAATTATCAGTGTGAGCCAAATGAAAAGCAATCAATGCAAAGAAAGAAGTTTGGAACATTATGAGGCTTCAGTTCACAAGCTACTAAGCAAGCAAGACTAGAGGAGAAAGTTTTGCCTTTAGCAATGAAAAAATGTAGCCAAACATGAGCATTTCTTGGATTTATTACTAGGTAGCCAATTAAAAACATAAAGTAGCAGAAATTGGTAGAACGTACAGCTGTTGGTTTAGAAGCAGTTATAAGTTCACCAGCTTGAGATGGTTCAGTAATTGTACTGCTACCCGGTGAGAGTTCATCATTCCACTGGCTAGAAGATCTTTTGTGTTTAAATTCATGAGATCTATTTGATGGCTCTGCAGATGGGGATGTAGAGTCTCTGGCACTCTCGCTTGTACCCTCTCTCACAACTTCCGGCTTCAGAAAAAAAGCGATAACAAATATGAACATCAACCAACATCTGAACAAATACAAATCAAATTTAAATGTAAAGAGCAGTTCAAATGTAATAAATGCTTGTGCAAATAAAGGATAATCGGCAGTCAACAGAAAACAAAAGTAATTACTGGATAATCGGCCACATTGGAGACTACTGAAAAGAGAAAAAGATCAAAACTACTTAAGTTAATAAAATTGAGCAACCAAAAATTTCAACAGGAAGGGGGTGGGACAACAAACAATTACAACTTCATAACGCACAATTTGATACAACAGAACAACGCTGTTGCAGCCATGACTTTGTTATAAAGGATATGTCTGGGTATCTGAGATATCACCAGCCATACCCCAATGGCAATAACAACTTGTATGAGAAGTATAAATTAAAAAAAGCAAAAGAAACGTCAACAAAAGCAAGCCCTAGTCCTCAAGACACAATCAGTAACTTCCTCAGACTGAGGCTTACCACTCAAAGAAGAAAAAGAATCGATCTATTCATATTATTAAACATTTTATCCTATATAAAGATGGAAACAGAACTCACGTCATCCTCAGCAGAGTGACTTCGGTGATGACCTGCAGCACCACTCAAACCAGGAATGGTATCCTTTGTGGAAACAAGTATAAGCTTAGTTAGCCTCTGGATTCTACTCATAAGAGCAGCTTTGGCTTCCTCTTCTTCTTCCAATCTTGACTGCATCTTGACTTGACCCTCTTCCAACTGTTTAATAGAAGAAAAGGTTTAACTTCAAAGGCATGACAAAATACAATAAGAGCACCGACGCATGTAACCATTCAATAGACTTGAGGGAAAGACGCACAAAAACAAAAACAAAATCAATTGACCTGTTGTCGTAAGCTAATAATCTCTTCATGACTGACACCAGTAAGCATCCCTTGCTTTAGCTGATCAAGTTCCTCTTTGAGGGTTGATATTTCTTTCTGGTATTTCTTAATCAAAGATTTCTCATCAATAATCTGCAAGTATTTTTCAAAGCCAGTATTAGAATAGGCTTCAAGCAGTAATTTCTATTAATTACCATTGGCAAATCGTATCAAGTGGCGAGATCATGCCCTACCTTGTTACGTGAAGCATAAATCTCAACTCGCTTCGCCCTGCTAGCAAACTTCAGTGTATTATGAGTTTCCTCCAAATTACTAGATGCAGGAGTAACCGTGCAAATAAGCTGTACACCGACATGACTTTCAGTAGAACATACAAAACTTTTGCTTCCTGTTAAAAAATAACAAACTGTTGACAGTCCAAAAACTCACTGAAACATGTCCATGTCCACTCAGTGAGGACTGCAGCAACCGAGTGAGTTTGGAGTCTCGATATGGAACATGAGATGCCCTCCCTTCACTCAACTTTCCAATTACCTTTCAATGAGAATCACAGTGTCAATAGATTTTCCAAGTTTCCAATTACAAACAAGCCAATAAACTCATTTTAAGGGCTTCACATCAAACAAGTAAAATGCATAATCTGACTGATGCTATATTTAAAACATCCATTAGTTATAAGAAACATTAGTAGCTATTATCAGGTTCCTCTTAAAAATCCATCATCCATCCAAGAAAAGAATGTCCAGACTAATGACTCAGGAAACATATCAAATTGTCCCCATAACACACTCTCAGCATATGTTACGCTCTTTTAAATGAACAAATAATGACTGGACAAGAAAATGTAAACAAAAAAAATTAGAGATGCTTACAGTTCCAAGAGTTAGAAGACTTTTGTTTATGTAAGATCCTTCCTTTCTCCTTAGTCCAGTTGTCTCAGTTTTAGAACTCTCAGACCCGGCTAGATCAATCAGATTCTGAAACATAAGACAGAAGAAGGCAATAAATGAGCCATAAAGTTATAAAAATGATCAAATTTAAGCAATGCAAGCAGCTTATAACTTACAAGTTGAGAGAAAATCACTCCATCATACTCGTCACCATGTGCACTACTCTCAATCATCTACAAACAAAGAAGCAGATTAATAACAATCATTGTTTCATATAATTGAGTAATCCACAAAGCCCACAGTAGGTACAAATGGTTAGACGACAGGATGAGAAAATAATAGCATGCATCAAACGTAAATGTGGCAGGAATCAGCTTGACTTGAACCCAGATCCAAAAAGTGTATCCAGGTCAGTAATGGAGAGTCCAACCAAAGACAAAGGTTTTAGTTTAAACACACTGATTTATTTAAAGCATTGGGAAAATGCAATGGTAATTGTCTGAAATCATTACCTCATATCATTAGCAGAGAAACATGAGATCACTTGCATACAGATAGGGGGAAAGAACATTGGATTTTACGGTTCAACAAGTGCAACTACATCCATACACAGCCACTTTGTATTGATGGAGAAGGTTTTTTTAACTTTATTTTATACATAGGGTTATTCCTTTCACAACATGAACTAAGGAAGTTGGGCAACAAAGTTAAGATGTTAAAAAAATATGACCAAATCGATAGTTGGCCACACAGCTAGGAGCTACATGTGTCAAAGCATTAAGTGGACTTATAAGACAGCTCACATTTATGCCCAGGAATGATGTATATAGTACAGGTTATATCTTCTATACCATAAAACTGTATTGGTTAATGCATTCAAAATTGTGTAAATAAACGTACTAGATTGGGTTATCAAAGTGGCCAACTATATACCAGGATTAAATTGGTTATTAATGTAATAACTGATAGCAACAGCAGAAAAAACACCTGTGAACTTTGAGTAATAAATTGTAGACTCACATGTGAGTTTAGACAATTAGTTATTACACAGCACAGCAACAATAGCTTACCAGCGTGAATATTGTGTGGCTTCGGCTACTGAGCAGATTAAAATTATTTGAACCAACATGACGATGTTCTGCCAATATCAAGCATCAATTGACAACTTTGTGGTCAAGGCCCCTTCCAGATATAGAAAACATACAAGGAGAAAGGCAAACAGAGTTCCCTAGATAACTACCTTCTCCAGCAGCAATAAAAGAAAGTGCATGCCCAGGAGACAAAACCACTTCTTCCTTTATACCCTCCACGTAAGTGCCCTGGAAAAGTGGCACAATAGTAAGCATGAGATCAATGTACAACATACAAAAGTTTATATCAAAAGAAATTAACACTTGTCAGTATTATGCATAGGAAATAAATAGTTAGGATTTTATGGGATAAGATTATTAGTTAGCTGTATATTTATGTATATCCTATAATTAGTTGTATGATTATGATTATGTATATCCGTAATTTATAGGATATATTTTAGGGATATTTCCTGTATATATTCTTGAAAACTATTCAAGTAAAAACAAAATAGAATTATTCCACTTTTCATGGTATAAAAGCCACCAGCTTTTTTTTTTAGAAACTTCTGCCCAAAATTTTGTTCTTCTGCAAGGCACGGTAGCTACCTAACCAAGGAGCCATGTCAGAAGTCACTGCTATCAGTGGGGTCTCTCCATTAGACAGTGCTGAGAAGGAGAAATCAGCAGCAGCAGAATCAAAGGGGCTGCTAATTAGGAGGAAATCTGTTCCTAACAGATTGGGAGAGAAATTAGGGGAGATTTAGTCAAAGTAAATAAATTAGGATATTTAATTTGTATAGAATTTTTTCCTAATATAGATACTATTGTACTCCTATTTATATGTAACCTAAACAAAGGAAAAACATATGGCAGTCACACTTTTTCCCATATGGTATTAGAGCTCTAGGCAGAAATTAAACCCTAGTCGTATCCTACAACCCTACCAGAAATTAAAACTCTAGCCGTTTGTCAACCCTAATTGTCCATAATCAAGTCTGATTATGTATCAGAATCCACCACCATCCCTACCAATCAACCAAGATCTTCTGAAATTCACAACCCCACCAAAAAAAACAATACATCCCATCTGCCTACTTCAAATTCTCCTTCTCTCCAAATTACAACTATGCGGTTGATTGGAGAGAATTTTCTGCATTGGTCTCAATTAGTGCCGATGTATATTCAAGGGAGAGGAAAAATTGGCTACTTCATAGGAGAAAAGAAGGAAATTGCCACTAAGCATCCAGTTACTCCATTTGGGATTCTGGAAATGCCATGGTGATGACTTGTTTGGTAAATTCTATGGAGGAGGAAATTAGCTCCAATTATATGTGTTACCACACAACCAAGGAATTGTGGGACAACACCAATCTCATGTATTCAAACTTAGGCAATCAGTCTCAAGTGTTTGAGTTGACACTAAAACCTGGAGAAATCCGCCAAGGTGAGGAAAGTATTACCAAATACTCTAATACTTTGAAACGTTTGTCGCAAGATTTAGACTTATTCAGTGATGATTATGAGTGGAAATCATCAGAAGATTACCACCAATATAAGAAAAAGGTGGAGGATAATCGTGTATTTAAATTTCTTATTGGAGTAAATGTTAATTCTGATGAAGTTAGAGGCAGAATTATTGGCAGACAACCCCTTCCCTCCATTGGAGAAGTGTTTTTTGAAATCCGGAGGTAAGAAAGCCGCATTATTGTTATGTTAAGGAAGAAAAAACAAAACAAAACAATGGAGAATTCTACCCTTGTTGCAGAGGCTGGTACTGGCTAAATGGTCCAAGGGAAATTGGAGCAAAAACCCCGTGTTTGGTGTGACTATTGCAATAAGTCAAAGCGCACAAGTGAAACTTGCTCGAATTTGCATGGAAAACCTACAAATTGGAAGGGGAAAATGAGACAAAGGGTTGGCCAATCTCTACTCATGAACCCAAAATTGTCCCTTTTAGCAAAGAGCAACTAGATCGCATCCTAAAGCTACTAAAATCTAATTCTGCATTATTGGGTGCACCTAATGCTTCTTTGGCACATTCGGGTAGTATTCCTAATGCCCTAGTATTTCATTCTTTTTCTACTCCTAGGATCATTGATTCAGGAGCCTCTAATCATATGATAAGTCTTTCAAATTTGTTTTATACTTATAACCCTTGCTCTGCTTATGAAAAAGTCCGTATAGCAAATAGGTCATATTCTCCTATTGTTGGTAAAGGTTTGGTAACCTTATCTAATACATTGTCCCTTAAATTTGTTCTCCATATACCTAAACTTGTAATCTCCTATCTGTTAGTAAATTGTCTTAAGATTCTAACAGTAAGGTTACCTTCTTTGTGTTAGGTATCGGTTAATTTAGAGAGCTGATGCGTGTAGATCACAGTAAAAAAGAACAATAACTCAATATTATTCAGGAAACAAGAAGGAAAAACCTTCTTGACACGGGGCAATCCCTTACAATCTAAGGAATACTTCCGAGAATAATAGCCTATCTCCTCTCTGCCTTATTCCCTCCTAAACTATACTTTTATATCTCCTTATTCTACTACTTCTAATAGGTATCTAACTCTTGCTCTATCTACTGCTAACTACCGGATAAGGTTTATTGATCTCTAACTACTATTATCCCTATTTAACTATAACTCTACTACTACGGTCTGTCTCTATCTTTGTGTTTCCGTGTATAAACTATCCATTCTCCTCCTCTGTGTCCTTTGCCCCTAACACTTTGACTATCATCGTGTGTGTCAGGACCAAAATTCAAGGAGGATGATTGGTAATGCTAGGATGATAGATGGTCTCTACTATTTTGATGATGAAGATTCCAAGGGTAAAAAATCTCAAAGCTTGAGTCATATCAATTATGCTTTGGCACTATAGGTTAGGACACCCTAGTTTTCTATACTTGAAAAGACTTTTTCCTATGTTATTTCGAGGATTGGATTGTTCAACATTTCATTGAGAAAGTTGCATTTTGCCAAAAAGTCATGTCCTTTTATCCCTTACAACCTTATAAACCTTCAAAACTATTTTATCTTATTGATAATGATCTTTGGGGTCCTTTACAAATCAACACAATTTCAAGAAGAAAAATGGTTTGTGACATTTGTTGATGATCATACTCATATGTGTTGGGTGGGGTTTACTTAATGAGTGAAAAATCAGAAGTTAAAACCATTTATACAATGATTGAAACCAATTTCAACAAAAACTTGGCATTCTCCACATTGATAATGTCACTGAATATTTTAATGAGATTCTTGGCAATTTTTTAATAACAAAAAGGTATTCAACATCAATCTACTTGTGTCGATACTCCCTAACAAAACAGGATTACTTAAAGGAAAAAAAATTGCTAGAAATGTTTCATGTCATTATGTTTTCTAAAAATGTTCCAAAATTTCTTCGGGGTAAGATGTTTAATGGCTTAACTATAGTACACCCCTTGAGTGTTTTAAAATCTTGTTCCTGAAGCTTGAATTTATTCCGATTTACCCCTATGAGTTTTTGGGTGTACTACATACGTCCATTTACCTACTAGGCGGCATTCGAAACTAGATCCCAAGGCAAAAAAATTTGTCTTTATAGTCTTTGCCCCAAACAAACAATGGTAAAAATGTTTTAATCCCAAAACCTGAAAAGTTTCTGTCACTATGAATGAATATCTACTTCCTTGAAAATCAACCTTTTTTAAGGAAAATTTTCTTTGAGGGAAGAAATGAAGTGAACAAAATTTTTGAGAAGTTAAATCCCACTCCCTTACCGAAAATTGTGAACTCCCCTAAAAATCTACAAAAGCTAGTTGTTCCTAATATTGTAAAGCTAAAAAATGTTGAAAATTTGACAGGAGTAGAAATACTACCAGATGACCCTAAAGGACAAGAACCTGAGCTTAGAGTTTACACAATGAGGAAGAATCATCAAAAAGGTAGAGAGCCTACTATTCCCAAGGCAAACTATCAATCAGACATCCTGAATGATGAGCCTATAAACATGCAAGGTACTCTAAACCCTCTACTATCCAATACTGTTCCTATTCTTGATACTTCCTATGATCTTGACATTCCCATAGCACTCAAAAAAGGTACCTAGTCTTGTACTAGCCATCCTATTGCAAAATATCTCTCATATAATAAACTATCTCAAAGTCATAAAGCATTCACATCAAAAATCTCTAATTTGTTTGTTCCAAGAAACATTCAGGAAGCACTTGATGATCCAAAATGGAAATCAGCAACAATGGAAGAGATACGTGCTCTAGTGAAAAACGGGACATGGGAAGTTGTAGAGTTACCCAGAGACCAAAAAACAGTTGGTTGTAAATGGTTGTTTATGGTGAAGTGCAAGGCTAATTGAAGTGTAGAAAGATACAAAGCGAGACTTGTTGCTAAGGGGTTTACTCAAACCTATGGTATTGATTACCAAGAGACTTTTGCCTCGTTAGCTAAAATTAACTCTATTCAAGTTTTATTGTTTCTTGCAGTTAACTTCAACTAGATATTACATTAACTGGACGTGAAGAATGCTTTTTTGAATGGTGATTTAGAAGAATAAGTGTTATGTGTCGACCACCAAGTTTTGAAAAAAATTGTTGGCCAAAATAGAGTGTTTAGACTCAAGAAGTCTGTATATGGCCTAAAACAATCTCCACAGGCATGGTTTGGAAGGTTTGGGAAGGCAGTGAAAAGTTGTGTCTTTCAACAAAGTCAAGCACATCACACTCTATTTTATAAGCATTCTGAGATGAGAAAAATGCAATTTTAATTGTCTATGTGGCTGATATAATCTTAATAGGAGATGACTATAAAGAACTTGCAAGGTTAAAAAGGAAGCTAGCAAAGGAGTTTGAAATTAAAGACTTGGGAGCATTGAAATATTTTCTTGGAATGGAATTTGCAAGATCAAAAGAAGGAACATTTGTAAATCAGAGGAAGTATATCCCTAATTTACTTGGAGAAATCGGGCCATTGGGATGCAAGGTGGCTGAAACTACAATTGAGCCTAACCTAAAACTCAGTCCAACTAAGGATGAAGTTGTGATTGATAGGGAAAAATTTTAGCAACTGGTGGGAAGATTGATATATATATCACACACTTGGCCTAACATAGCATTTGTGTAAGAATGATAAGTCAATTTATGCACTCACCAGGTCAAGAGTGCCTTGAAGATGCCTACAGAATACTAGGGTATCTGAAAGGGACACCTTGAAGAGGCTTGATGTTTAAAAAATGTGACAATATACAGGTGGAAATCTATATGGATGCTAATTGGGCATGTAGCATTTGTGATAGAAGATCAACAACAGGATACTTTACTTTTATTGGGGGAAATCTAGTCACCTAGCGGAGTAAGAAACAGAATGTAGTAGCACAAAGTAATGCTGAAGCTAAGTTTAGGTCTCTCGCACATGGGATTTGTGAAAGAATGTAGATCAAGAGGTTATTAGAAGATCTAAACATTCCTGTGTCACTTCCTATGAAAGTCTATTGTGACAACACGACCGCCATTTCAATTGCACACAACCCAATTCAACATGACAGAACCAAGCACATCGAAGTGGGCAAACATGTTATCAAAGAGAACTTGAGAGTGGCTTAATCTGTGTTCCTTATATACCAACCACAAAACAAATAGCTTATAAACTTACTAAGGGACTACAAAAGAAACAGTTTGATCTCCTAGTAAGCAAGTTAGCTATGGAAGACATTTACAAACCATCTTGAGGGGGAGTGATGAGAAGGAGAAATCAGTAGCAAAAGAATTAAAGGGTTGCTAATTAGGAGGGAATTTGTTCCTAACAAATTAGGAGAGAAATTAGCGGAGATTTAGTCAAAGTAAATAAATTAAGAGGTAATTAGAATATTTGATTTATATAGAATTCTTTCCTAGTATACATACTATTGTGCTCCTATTTATATGTAACTTAAAACATAGGAAAAACATATGGCAGTCACACTTTTTTCCATAGACAGCACTACTATAACCCACACAAGGGAATTATCAAACATTGAAGCAGCCTACCATCTGAATGGAAAGAATTATCTAAAGTGGTCTTAAGTTGTTCGAACATTCTTAAAGGAAAAGGCATGCTGAGCCATTTGTTGGAGACTGGACTATCCGAAACTAATTCTAAATTTGACGCATGGGATGAGCAAGATTCAATGGTTATGTCAAGGTCGTTGAACTTAACAAATCTTGAGATGGGTAAGGAGATTGGGAAACAATTCAACAAACTTGCTCTAAGATTAATGATGTTGCTCGAGTTTATGAGATCAAAACTCAAATATCAACAACTAAGCAAAGGACTTGCCTAATAACTGAGTATGCAAATCTCTTGCAAAGTATATCGCAAGAATTAGAACATTATCAATGTATCAAAATGCAATGTGCAAAAGATGCTGGAATGTTGAAACGATTTATAGAAAAAGATTGAATATATTAGTTCCTTGCTAGACTTAACACAAAATTCGATGTTGTGGGAGTCCAAAATTTGGGAAGAGATGATCTTCCATCCCTGAATGAGGTCATTGCTAGGATTAGAACTAAGGAAGCGAGAAGCGTGAAGCTGGAAATACATCCAGCAACAACTAAAGGATCTACCCTAGTAACTAGATCCACAAATTTGAAGGAGGTAAATGTTGCCCAAGCCATAGAAGACAATAGGCAGTCTCCTCCAACCAAGTCATTCAATAAAGATACACTCAATTGCACATACTGTAAAAGGCACCGCCTACAAGGGAGTAGTGCTGCAAACTAAATGGCAAGAATAATATTTAGAGAAAAGGTGGAGGGAAACAAGCACGTATTTTGAGCTCACATATAGATAATATGAAAATAACTAAAGATGGAGCCCAAGAGTTTAACAAAGCATATATTGAAAAATTAAGACTCCTCTTGAATATACTTGAGAAACCATCATCTACAAGTACAGGTTCATATTCATTAACCATTTCAGGTATTTCCTCCATCTCTTGTATTTCTAGTGCCTTACAAAATAAATCTTCAACTATGTAGATAATTGACTTAGGAGCCACTAATCATATGACGTATTGCTCTATATTTTTTATCTCATATACACCTAACTCTAGCCATAAAAAGATAACTATAGTAGATGGATCAGTTGTCATTGTAGCTGGACAAGTAGATGTTCAATTAAATAACTCTCTTATCATAAAAGGTATCCTCCATGTTCCTAAATTATCTGCCACCATAATTTCAGCGCATAAACTCACCAAAGACTCTAAATGCCAGGCCTTTTTTCTCCTTCCTCTTGCATGTTTCAGGACTAGGGCACGAAGGGGACGATTGGACATGCTAGTTAGAAGAATGGCCTTTACTACCTAGAGAATGAAAAAGGGCACAGAAAATTCTAGATTTTTCTTCCAAAGTTGGTCATGTCTAGTAAAGAAAAAGTATGGCTTTATCATCAACATTTAGGACATCCTTCTTTTCATGTAATAAAGTCAATGTTTTCATCATTCTTTGATAAAATAGATGTTAAATCTTTCTATTGTGATGAATGTGATTTTGCAAAGCAAAAATGTGCATTTTTCCAATAAGCGATAAAGAAGTCATACCCCATTTTATCTCATTCATAGTGACACTTGGGGTCACTCACCAATTCATAATGTTACTGGGACAAAATGGTTCATATCTTTCATTAAGGATTGCACATGAATTAGTTGGATCTATTTGTTGAAACATAATTTAAATGTTAGTACTCTTATTCCCAAATTTTATAATACGATCAAAAATCAATTTCTTTTGATTCTGACGATGCCAAAGATTATTCCAATGAAACTCTACCAAATTTCCTTCGAGAAAAAGGGATCATCCATGAATCCTCATGTGTTAATACTCCTCAAAAAAATGGTCATTTGTTGAACATCACAAAGGCTCTACTCTTATATAAAAACGTTCCTAGAAATTTTTGGGGTGAAGATGTCCTAACTTCTGCCAACGTACACAACAAATTGATAGCTAGAGTTCTTAATTTTCAACCACAAGTAAATATTCTTACACAATTCTATCTAAACCTAAGTTTCTCAATACTTTTGTTCCTAGAATTTTTGAAAGGATAACCTATGTTCATATTCACTCTCAAAACAGAGGAAAACTTAATCCTCATGCTCTTAAATGTGCTTTTGTTAGTTACTCTTCCACCCAAAAGGGATACAAGTGTTTCCATCCCAAAAATCACAAATGTTGTGTCCACTAATGTTAAATTTGATGAGTAGATCTTTCTTTACTCAACCTTATCTTCAAAGGGAGAATTTGAATGAAGATAGGTCAAGGGACTTATTTTTCTTTGATTTTTCCACTCAAATAGAGTCTGAACCACATTTTTCAAACAAGTTTGATGAACTTAAGAAGCTCTAAGGAAAGAAAATAAGAAAATGAAGGAAAAACCACTTCAAAATTGCAGGTTTACACTAGGAAGAGATTTGCCTCTCTCCAACAGCATGTCCAAGCCCCTTCACAACCTACTGTTCCAACACTCCAAACAAATTTGGAACCAAATAAACCATCCACAAGCTTATCCGACCCTGATCCACAGATTCATAACAAGCTTAACTTCAACCCACATATTGAACTTAGTGATTCAGACCTACCTACTGCCCTCAAAAAAGGTATTAGAACATGCACTCAACATCCACTATATTTGTTCATGACATATGAAAACCTGTTCAAAAAACACCAAACCTTTCTCAAAAATCTCCATAACATTCCCATTCCAACCAAGGCACTAGGAGATGAGAAGTTGAGAAGTGCTATGAAAAGTGAGATGGATGCACTAAAAAAAAAATTAAAACTTGGAACCTAGTGGAACCGCCTAAGAACAAAAAATTGGTTAGATGTAAATGAGTGTTCACATTAAAGAATAAATATCATGAGACTATTGAAAGGTACAAGGCTAGGTTGGTTGCTAAAGGTTTTACCCCAACCTATGGCATAAATTACTTAGAAACATTTGCACCAATAGCAAAGCTGAATACTAGCAAGATTTTATTGTCACTAACTACCAACAGCCAACTATGGATGGAAATGTAAAAAACGCCTTCCTTTAAGGAGAACTAGAAGAAGAAATATACATGGAAGTTTCACCCAAATTTGAATCTCAAAAGGGATTGGTGTGCAAATTAAAAAAGCCCTTATGGACTAAAACAATCATCAAGAGCATGGTTTGGGAAATTAATGAAGGCCATGACAAGATTCGGGTATAAGCAAGTGATGAAGACCATACCTTGTTTATCAGACATTAAAAAATTGGGAAGTAACAGTACTTTTTGTATATGTGGACAACATCAGTCATTGGAAATGATAAATGTTGGTGTTAAAGGGAAAGTTATTACAAGAATTTGATATTAGGGAGTTGGGAAAGTTGAAACATTTTCTAGGAATTAAGGTTGCACATTCCAGGCAAGGTATATTCATTTCACAACAAAAATATGTGCTGCATTTGTTGAAAGAAACGGGAAAATTAGGGTGCAAACCAGCAACCACTCCAATTGAGTTCAATCACAAATTAAGTGATGCACCACATGATCTAGCAATAGATAAAGGAGCTTATCAAAGATTGGTTGAAAAATTAATGTAATTAACACATACAAGACCATACATTGCCTTTGCAATAGGCGTTATAAGCCAATTTATGCCTAACCCCAAAGAAGTAAACTTCAAAGTTGTGCACAAAATTTTGCCATATGTAAAAGGTAGTCCAAGAAGAGGAATTTTATTTAAAAGAGGAGAAAAGATTATGCTAGAAGCCTACACAAATGCAGATTATGCAAGTTCCCTATTGGACAGAAGATCAACCTCAAGATATGGAGTTTTATGGGAGGAAATATACTTTAATGGAAGAGCAAAAAACAAAGTGATGTGACAAGATCAAATGCATAATCAGAATTCAAATCCATGGCTTTAGGGATCTGTGAGTTGCTTTGGTCGACGATAGTTCTTGATGACTTAAAATTTAAATGGGAAGGTCCAATAATATTATATTGTGATAATAAGTCTGCAATCAACATCACACAAAATCATGGTCAGCATGACAGAACTAAGCATGTGAAAGTTGACAAACATTTTATAAAAAAGAAGTTGAATGGTAGCCTAGTGTGCATGCCCTTCAACTCATTACAGGAGCAAATAGCTAATGTTTTGAAAGGACTATCCAAGACAACCTTTTAAGACTTTATTAGCAAGTTGGGAATGAAAGATAGTCATCCACCAACTTAAGGGGGAGTGTTAGAATTATGCATAGGAAATGAATAGTTAGAGGATTTTATGGGATAAGATTATTAGTTAGTTGTATATCTATGTATATCCTATAATTGGTTGTATGATTGTGTATATTCCTAATTTCTAGGATATATTTTAGGAATATTTCCTATATATATTCGAGTAAAAACATAATAGAATTATTCTACTTTTCAACACTCAACAACCATTTTATTTTCTTGACAAAATTTCTGTTAAGCATACAAGTGAGGCATGTTAGCAAGTCTCTCAATTCGTAGGCTGAAAAACTTGGTAGTCCACTATGAGAAAACTTTAATATTATTTTGCTCATAAAATGATAATTGTTACGGTTCAAGTGAAAACAAAGTGAAATGAGAAAACAAATAAAAAAAAAGAAACAAACTTGTAAAGATTCATAATAGCACCTGTGCATCCTCTCTAACACGTAGATTTTGTCCTGTTGGATCAAGTAAGTCATTTATCACCTGATATAAAAAATGTACATGGAACCATAAGTTATATCACTCTCACTTTTAGAAAGATCAATCACTGGTTGACAATTAAAGCAGAATATATGGAAAATTGAAAAAGAAATCACATGAACCTTACAAATACATATATCACATAACTGAATCCAAATTGAACCAAATTTCATGCACAACATAGATGTGAACACATATCAAGTCTAAGAGTCATATCGTAAGTTAGAACTAACTGTCTATGTGGTGCAACTGACCTCATTATAGATTTCAAGATATGAAACACGTAGTAAGAACTCTCTTCCCGGAGTCTGAAGCAAGAATGTAATATAGTAATTCAGAATTAATATAAAATTAAAAAAGGAAACAAATGATTAACTCATTCAAGTTTGTATCATAAAACACACATTTTCTGTATGCTTTTTGTCCATGTATGGATAGAAGAATGGGATTACGTTCGTAGAAACCAGTAAAAAATAAAAAATAGAAAATCTAGTAGTGATGCTTTGAACACACCGAGGACATTAAATTTTAAGTGGGAACGATGGGAAAAACACTTACATCTTGTATCATGCTGAAAACATCCTTTATAGCCAATGGTATAATACCAGGTGAGGTTTGATCTCCCTGTACATACATAACATATACAGCTTAAAAAACAGAAGCCAAAACAAGCAAATTCTAATTCTCATATTTAAGAACTAAATGTCGATAACCATAGAGAAACAACGCGTGTGTATTACAAGTAAATATAAGCTCAGTGCTAAGAGCAAACTGCTACATAAATTACAGTATATTTAACAAAGATTTAGTGAAACAGTATACTCAGGGCTGACAGCCCTCCTCGTAAATCAAGCAGATCCTAACAGTAGTATGGCATTATCAGTAGCTACTACAGATAGAGAGTAACTTGTGGGAAAATAAACCTTAGAAAATCATCTCTACGTGAATTGGAGGACTAACACAATTAACTCTTCACTTCATCACATTCAGCAGCGAAAACTACCTCTATTTCTATGTCTACTTATATGGAGCACATTTTAGCATCTCATATCGAAATACAATAGCAAACAACTGCTAACAATAAACTGAACTTACATGCATAGTGTGCGTCTTCCCACTACTAGTAACTCCATAGGCAAAAACAGTCCCTGCATTTTAAAAAAGAAAAAGAAAGAGCAAGTTCAATTAAGGTCTCTAGCAAATTCAATATATCGAGCCACTTACAATCGGAACATCTCCACATTACCATTTATGCCTTCCATTGCAGCTTTAACTACTGGTTTCGCAGCTACTTCATATACATCTTGAGTTGAAGTATGCGGTCCAAATGCTCTATCTGCCAATGTACAACAATCACCATTCTCATGTTGACAGCATTAATTGGCTAGAAACGGAAAACCAAATTCAAATATCAGTGACCAATACCAAATGGATAAGCCGTTGCCGGGTTATACTCATTCCGGACAATTTTGTCGCCATCCGCGTACCAAGCGATCTCGTCCCCTCTCTGGAACTCCCTATCACTGTAAACCAAACACGTAACAGATCACATTACCTCCAATAAAACGAATCTATCCGTTTTCAACCAAACAGATCCGCTCCACTGTAGTCAGATCTAAACAAATACCTCAAGGGCCTAAATCGAATCGTCACCGATATACTATCTCCATTCCTCGGCGCATCAATCGGTTCAGCAGCAACCAGCTCCTCCGCGCCAAACGCGACGGGCGAGCGACCGCCGTAACTCCGCTGGCCGGCGTACATTGAATCGGAGCAGCCGCGGCTAGGAGTCATGGATCGGGAACCGAATCCGCCTCCGCCAGAGTTGAAGTGGGACGAAGCAGAGGAAGAGCAGGAGCGAGGCATGAGCCTGTTGTTAATGAAAGAAGAAGCTGACGACGTCGCCGACGAGTAAGGGCTCGATGGTTTCCTGTACGAGAACGGCGAGTTGCTCCGGGCTCGGGACGACGAAGCCATAAAATCTGAGCTGTGTCTACTTCACTTTTACTACAGTTGACTCGGCGAATCAGATACTGACTCGGCAGAGAAGACACGAGAACAAAGGAGAAATGGAGAAAGAAGAAGCAGAAGAGAAGAATATGTCAGTGAGGTCACATGGCCAGTGAGACAAAAGTGAAACACATTACAGTTTTAAATTTCAATTGCTTCGAAACTTTTAAGCTATCGAAGCTCTCTAAAGAAAGAAGAAACAGAGAGAGATTGTTTCTTCTTCTTGAAGACAAAGAAGTTGCAGAGAGGAAGTTTTGGTTCCAAAAATTTTATTATGAAGAAACAACCAGAGCCAGATAGGGAGACCGAGAAGGACGTGAGTGTTTATTTTTCAAAAAAGATTAAAAAGTTCAAATATTGATAGTTTTTAAAAGCGAATTTTTTAAAAGACACGACAAAATAAAAAGAGAAATAATTTTTACTGGTGATGACGTGGCTAAACGGTTTTTAAAAAGGCCATGGACCCGCGAAGCAGGCAAGTTTTGAAAATAATTAAAAGGTGATAAAACGAGCGGGAATAAGTGAGGATTTGGACAAATGGCGAGACAGGACAAACGCGAAAATGAATAATCAACACTAACTCTCCACGCGCCATGGTCAGAAAACTTCGTCCACTCGCTGAGACACGGGTGATTGTTGGCATATGACTTTACGGAAATACCCTGCTTTTGGGGAGTGATTTACAAGTTCACTTGACTGGTTACATCTCGAAATGAGGAAGAGGAGCACCATGGCTGGCTGTATGCGACGTCTCCATCTAAAACTGTCCGTTTCGATGGAGAACTTAGGCCCTGTTTAGTTGCATGTTAATTAATGGAATGGAAGGGAAGGGAAGAGAAGGGTTTATAATAGAATGGAATGTAATATAAAAAAAAGTTGTTTAGAAAGGATGGAAGGGTTCATAATGTAATGTAGTGAAATGTTGTTTGGAAGATGGATGAAATGGAATGTAATGTATAATAAATGACTTTTATACCCCTTATATTAAAATGGTTGTTGCAGGAGGTTTATTATTTTATTATT
>JANIPN010000219.1:71678338-71693820 GCA_027478595.1 Erythroxylum anguifugum
ATGACTAGTGAGCTTTGTTATCTTATTTTGTGTTGTGTTTAGCGAATTTTTTTTTAAATTGTATATTTTGAAATTTGAAGGTTTAAGTTTACGATTAGATAAATAAATAAATAAATAATATGTTTAGAAATTATCTTACATATATAATGTATAAAATAAAAATTTATATATTTATTAATCACCGGTTCAACCACAGTTAAATTCCGGTCGAACCATTAATTCTTGAATCAGTTGCTTCACTGATTCAATCGTCGGTCTGATTTTTAAAACATTAATTTCTAGTGCATAGAAGTTAAGTTCCGATTTTTGTTATTAATCGAATGTTAATGTGAAACCATTAACAACAAACAGTTGCATTTATCATCATCGTTGACAAATTTTCTTTTCTGGTCCACCACAAAATTACGGCAAAAGGGGTTTACGTGATTTAACCATTTTTAATTTTTATATATACTCGCATTCGAATAATAAATTAATGATAATTAGTATAACAGATAGGAATACTTGTCCCACGATCCACTGATGATTCGGGTGGCTAATTTAAATGTTTTACAACCAAGAACGTGGCACCCAGTTATCGCCATATATCACACACTGCGTAAGTGGCTACAACTTACAATTAAACGAACGAAGAACGTCATCAATCACAGTATTTAAATAGACGGGCGGAGATAAAAAGTACTGTTTGATTCCCGTGTCATAGACGTGTACTTTACACGTACACTCACATTCCAGGTTATGACGATCTGTCCACGTAAGCTAGTTTTCTGTTGGTGTGGGACAATCTTGTCATTTCGCATGCCCTACGCACCGTCTATGCACGCTTCTGAACACGCGACCGTGGCAGTAAGTGAGGGTACATGAAGGATGATGGATAGGTCAACTACCTTACCTGCTCCCCTTAGTTTATAAATCTCCTTCATTTATTAATTATTATAAATGAACATACGCTGCTATGCATGCAGGTGATGATTCGGGTGCACCGTAATTTCCGTGCAGCCCACTTCAAATGGACAACAGAGCTTCGCCTATGTTATCATTGTCCCGTTTTTGGTATATATATGAACTTGTTGAGTAGATGGTCAAAAGAAGGTGATGAACAAGTTATCCAAAGTTGAAGTAATTGGTGAATATGGTTTTATTTATTTTGGGAGCTTGTTTTAATTGGCAGATATTTATGTAAACACGTAAATCATACTTAATTATTATTGAATAAGTTCACAATTTTGATTAATTTCATTTTACGTACACTTTCTTGAATAGACCACATGATAAATTTGGACGTTGAAATCTAACAATTATGCTGGAAAATGACCCGCCAGCCTACAAAGCTGTAACGTCATATTATATATATTGCTTAGCTGATGAGCAAGTTTGGATTAAGCCAACAAAAAAAAGGTGGTATGTGTTAATTTAATACGTGGAACCAAAGTTCTCATATATATATATGTTTGGCACTGGTAAGAGGTTTCGTTTTATGCATCTTTTACGATTTCCTTAAACCGGACAATGAGTAAATTTAATATGGGTTTTGGGTATATTATGTTATCATTTGGCTCCTGAAACTTGGAAACATCAACGTAGTGTTGGTAAATTGCTTTATCCGACGAAAATTACTGACCAAGCAATATGGACCGGAGAGAGAGCTCCCTTTGTCGGCATTTACTGACACCATGATTCTTATCCAATTCCACCCACGAAGACCAACAAAACTTCAAAGAGAAAAAGGTCAGGTGTAAATGTGGTCCATATAGAAGATAACCCCAAAGATGGCTCAATTTTAACTAACCAACCAACACTAGCAGAAACCAAATTAGTAGAAGCACCAAACAATCGAAGAAAACCGATTCACCTTTTGATATGCGAAACTTGTGGTTTTTCATAATTTTTATTCTTTAATAACTCACAATTAGGTTATCCAAAAACAAGAAAACCTTGCAAGCGTCACTTTTTAAACGAGAAATCGAATTCACAGACTCAGAGACGCACTCTTTAGATCCACTCCTAAGCGGGTTGAGCTGCCCCTATGGCCTATGGGGGCATAGGTAATTGTTGGTTTTGTGAAAGAGTACAAGTAAAGCATACAAGTACTGTGGCCTTTGAGCTTCTCACTCACTCCGTTCTTATTATGATTGCCACACTCAACCTTTTGTATACAGTCCCATTGCTGGAGGGAAGTTGTGAAATCCTATTGCACCTAGCCCTGACTCTAACGAGAAGCTAATTAGCTGTCATCTCCACTCTAGTGATCCTCCATACGTGGCTCGAGTGCAAGCAACCAAGACACGTGCATGCTGACATGCGGGGTTGGTTCAAAACTTTAGCTCTAGATTTGATCCCATCCCACCACGGATTTGGCTGTATCGGTATGCTGACTTTTATTGTTGCTATATTTCTCAGGGAACTTCTATATCATAAAATCAGATTTGGGAGATTTAGTTTGAGTTTGAATGAGCGAAAGTGAATGGGTAAACAGAACTCCAGTATGAGGGATGCACATAAGGTGCCCTCGTGAAAGCTTGATGCTCCATCTCATGGCCCACTTAATACACCTCCAACTGTCGCTGTTCCTTTTCCATGTTGAATTCCATTTAGCACGAAATGCAAGCAAAACCTGGTGAAAGTAACAGTTTTGACTTTTGAGTCGGGTTGTATTGTTTACCTTTCGTCTCCTATTTTCTGCTAATATTCTGTTCAATGGGCTTGCGATCTAAGGATATAAAGCCCAACAGACTCTCACCATCCCGTCATGACCCAAGCCGATTCTCAGTTCTTCAAGTGTCTGCCTTATAAGACATGTTCACTTGATATTGATAAGCTAGTTTGTTTCTTCGTTGGATTGGCGAACAAGGGACGTGTCGCCCTATCCTATCCATGGAGACATCTATATGGACCATTGTATCCTCATCGGTTCAACTCTGCAATTTTCACTTCCCAAGCTCTTCTCGAAAACTTAGTACCTCTCTCTCTAGTCTTCCATTCTTTAAACTTTTTCTGTTGATAACGGACTAACCTTTCTTACTTGACCACAACCTTTCAGGGAGTTGTGGTTTAAGGAGGCTAGTTCCCAGAAATGGGAAATTGACAGCAGTGAACAAACCAAGACCGAAGCCAGCACTAACAATGGCACTTACAAAAAATAGAGATAGTAAAGTAACTGAACTTCAAGCTGGTGAGAGGCTGTTCCTAGGAATGGACTTTGGAACCTCCGGAGCTAGATATGCTCTCATTGACAAAGATGGCATAATCCACTCAGAAGGAAAGAGAGAATACCCCCGCTATATGGTAATGCTCTGATTGTCTCACTATTAATCTGTGATTGCTTTTCTCATGTTTCTTAGATAAAGCGTTAGGGGATTGGCTTGTTTTTGTCAAACATATATATGAAGTAATGAAGATAGCTTTCTTCCTATTTAAATGAACGAGGTTAAGAAATGAGATTGAAGTTGAAGTTGATGATACAAACTCCATAAAACTGTTTATTTCAACGAATAAATTGTTTAAGTGTCCAGTCCCATTTTGTTACTTTCGATGATAGTTGACGCCTTTATGATTAGTACGAATGATGAATGAGTGGATGACGTTCTTTTCGGAGGAGATACGGCCGTGTAGGATGCTACACGCTCTTGTCCTTAATTTACACAGCCGTGTGGATCAACTGTGTAATTTTTTAGAACTGTGTGAAGAAACATGTGAAGAGCAAAGACATACACGGTCGTATACAAGCTCGTGTACATGACATACACAACCACGTGTGACGACCGTGTAGCTTTATGTGATCGTGTCCATCTACAATTTAAGTGTCATTAGAAGAGACACGGTCATTTACACGACCACACTTTCGTATGCATGACATATATGGTTGTGTGTGACGACCATGTAACTCAATGCGATCGTGTACATTCGCAATTTAAGTGACGTGTATGTGATCATATATGATACAAAAAACCTAATTCGAGATATGAAGTGTGTGATCAAACATATATTGATGGTGATAAGATATATCTTAGTAATGATAAGCTAGATGAACCACATCTTGATAACGTTGAGGATGAAGTTGTCGAGGATAATAAGTGAGAAGAACAATCGAATCTAAAAACTAATGAAATACAATTTCGAAAGTCAACAAGGGAGAAAAGACCTTCTACTAGATATCCAAGTGCAGAATACTTATTACTGATTGCTGAGGGGTAGCCTGAGAATATGCAAGAGGTTATGTTTTGTGAAGACAAAGATATCTAACTCGCAGCTATAAAGAAAGAGATAAATTTTTTGAAGAAAAATGATATATATGAGCTTGTGAAGCTTCCAAATGACAAAAAGATATTGAAGAATAAATATGCGTTCAAGCAAAGACAGATAGTGACAGGCTAGTGAAGCACAAGAAAAGGCTAGTGATGAAAGAGTTCAATCAAAAGAAGTGTATAGATTTTGATGAGATCTTTTCACTAGTGGTCAAGATGGGCTCAATTCGAACAATTTTGAATTTGACTATCTGTTTAGATTTTGAACTTGAACAATTAGATATTAAAACAGTGTTCTTGCATGGAGATTTTGAAGAAGGGATATACATGGAGCAGTTAGAAGGTTTAAAAGGTAAAGGTAAGGAGAATTTGGTTTGCAAGTTGAAGAAAAACTTATGGTATTAAAAGTTCAATTCTTTTATGACAGATTATAGTTACAATCGAAATTATGCTGATGCGTTTGTGTATTTCAAGAAGTTCACATATGAGAACTTCATCATTCTTGTTCTATATGTTGATGATATGTTGATTGTGGGTCAAGACGTTGATAGAATCTAAAAATTGAAGGAAAATTTGTCTAAGTCGTTTGATATGAACATAACCTGAGAATGAAAGAGTAGGAAATTTTGGTTGTCACATAAAAGGTATATTGAACGAATGCTAAAAAAATTTAATATAAAGTATGCCAAACCAATTAGCATGCCTCTGACACGTCACTTCAAGCTGAGCAAGTGTGTATGTCCTCAACAGAAAAGGAGAAAGATGATATGTCTTATGTTTCATACTCATCTGTAGTAAGGTCTCTGATATATGCTATAATGTGTACAAGGCTAGACATTGCACAAGCTGTTGGGTTAGTGAGCAGACTCTTGTCTAATCCAATAAAAGTTCATTGAGAAGCAATGAAATAGATTTTGAGATACTTGAGAGATACTTCAAAATGGAGTTTGTATTTTAGTAATGGGGAGTCAATTTTGGAAGGTTATATGAATGATCTTAACGGAAGAAAATCTACTTCAGATTTTCTGTTCAAGTTTGCAGAGGGAGACATTTCATAACAATCAAAGCTACAATAGTGTGTAGCTTTATCTACAACTGAAGCAGAGTATGTAGCTGCAATGGAAGCTAGTAAGAAGATGCTTTGGTTAAAAAGATTCCTTTAAGAGTTGGATGTGAAGCAAGAAGACTATGTATTGTTTTCTAATAGTTAAATTGTTATTGACTTAAAAAAAAAACTATATATCATTCCCACACAATGCATATAGATGTTAGATATCATTGGTTGAGGTATGTGATTGAGGAGCAACAATTGATGTTGAAGAAGATTCCTATGGACTTGAATGGTTTTGATATGTTGATTAAAGTGGTTCTTGGAAGTAAGTGTGAGCTTTGTAGTAAGTTTGCCGAGCGTCTCTTAAGTAACTGTTGAAGCATAACATGTTTTCCATATAATTTGGGTAGGAGGGAGAGATTGTTGAGTGTCCAACTTTATTTGTGATTTTCGGTGATCGTTGACGCTTTTATGGTTGTAGGAATGATGAACGAGTGGATAAAGCTCTCTTGGGGGAGATGTGACCCTGTAGGGTATTACACGTTCGTGTCCTTAACTTACACGACCATGTGGGGCAACTGTGTAAGTCTTTGGAATCGTGTGAAGGAACGTGTGAAGAGTGAAGACATCCATGATCGTAGACACGCCCATGTGCATGACATACACAGCTGTGTGTAAGGATCATATAGCTTTCTGTGACCATGTACATTCATGATTTAAGTGACACTGGAAGAGACACGGTTACTTACACGACTGTATATGTGATCCTGTATAATGTAAAAAACCTAATTTGGGATATAAAAGAGGAGGAAACATAGGTTTATTCATTGAGAGGCACAAAAGCACCAAAAAGGGAAAGAAAACGGAGAGTGAGAGCAAGTAGTTTCTGATTCTCATTTTTGTTTGATTGATTTTGGGATTGTTGAGAGTTTGTTGATTTACATATCAAATTTGGTTTCAATCCTAAAACTTTGTGACACAATTTGTTGTTGTGGGATGAGAGATCAAACTTTGTAAATTCTTATCTGTGATTAGTAGATTTGTTTATCAGTTTGACCCATAATTTTTTTTTCTTTACTCCGATTTCACATAAATTTCTGTGTTTGCTTCTTTATTGATTTTCTATTCTCATACTGATATTATCTGATTAAACTTGATCAGAGTGTTTTGTTGTTGTTATTTGGTTGACTCTTTAGAGAGTTGTGTTCTTATTCTTATTTTATTGTCTCTCCCCACATAAACGAAGAATCTTGTTTATGTTGTCTAGAAAGAGTGGAGAAACAATTGATTGGGTGAGATCTTGGAGGAAAACCCTTTTCTCATTGCTGGAAGATGTTCCAGTTCATCTTCGCCCTCTTGTGGCTTCGATTTCTATTGATGGTACATCTGCCACTACCCTTATCGTCAACAGGTTGATGTCTAGGAAACATTGAAGTTATTTATCATTTATTTGTCCAAATTAAGTTCACTTGAAATCAGACATCTAAACTTCTAGCTACAGTAATACAGGAGAGCCATTGTGGAGACCGTTCCTTTACAATGAGAGTTGTCCTGACGCATTGCCAATTGTGAAATCGATTGCTCCAGAAAACCATACAGTTTGCTCTGGATCGTCTACGCTCTGCAAGCTTGTTTCCTGGTGGAACATTGAGAATTCAAGCAAAGATTCAGCATTATTGTTACACCAAGCTGATTGGCTGTTGTGGCTTCTTCATGGAAATCTTGGAGTTTCAGATTATAATAATGCTCTGAAGGTATTAAATTAGTAAATCTTCATTTTTCTCCTACCCTGTTATGTGAAATTGTGATCGTTTCCAGGTTGGATATGATCCTGAACTGGAGTCTTATCCACCGTGGCTCCTTTCTCATCCATATTCACAACTTCTGCCATCTGTAGTAGCTCCTGGAACTTCAGTTGGATATGTAAAGGAAGACATTAGAATCCAACTTGGTATTTTCATGTCCTATTAAGTAGCTTTGATTAAATTGGTGCTACTTCCGAGTATATTAGAATCGCATGAAATGTTCTCTTTAAAACGATAAGGCAATGGTGAGGTTTTGCTTGTCTCGCGAATTGCAGCCATTGCACTATGAAGATTTTCTGTAACCAAATCATTGACTTCAATACTGAAATTGAAATCTTTCAATACATCTTGGCAGGTTTTTCTAAAGATTGTGCTGTTTGCACAGGAACAACTGATAGCATAGCTGCCTTTATTGCAGCTCGAGCAACAGAACCTGGAAAAGCTGTGAGAATATTTTTGAATATGAGCTTTCTACGTATATTCTTCTAGGAGTATCGTAGATGTTTTATCACTTAGATTACTCTATATCAAACTCTTAGTCTTGATCGATTCACTTATCTTATTGTGTGATTATAGAGGCCTTCAACACAAAATAGTATTTAAACAGAGATGATTTTGTTTGACTGGAAATTCTTTTTCCTTTATCTAAATCCTAATGTTTTTCATGTTTGCAATTCTAATTCATACTTTGGCCTGTCACAAGCATAGAGCTGTAAGTTCCAGTATATTTCAGCTTTTAGGTGCTCGTCTTTTTGGTAAATATGTTGACAGAGGGTCTCCCTCTTAGGTCACGTCTTTGGGTTCAACACTTGCTATTAAGCTATTGAGCACTAGTAGGATTGAGGATGCACGATATGGAGTGTATAGTCATCGGCTTGATGATAAATGGCTGGTTGGAGGTGCTTCGAACACTGGTGGCGCGATTCTTAGACAGCTGTTTACAGATCAGCAACTGGATCAATTGAGTGAAAAGATAAATCCAATGGAACAGTCTCCTCTAGACTATTACCCTCTGAAATCAGTTGGCGAAAGATTTCCTGTAGCAGATCCAAACCTGGCCCCTAGGTACTTCTGTCTGACTCCATAGAAAAATTTCTGCCTCTTAACAACCACAACAAAACAAATAGCAGCAGACATGTTAACAGTCTACAGATTATATAATCCACGCACTATTCTTATGCAGGTTACATCCACGACCGGAATGTGATGCCGAGTTCTTACATGGCATCTTAGAATCCATTGCCCGCATAGAGGTATTTCTCCTCCATGCTCCTTCCCACTAGATACCGAAAATGGTTGCTCTAAGGAGTTGAATGTTTGTTTTTCAGGCAAAGGCTTACAACTTACTGAAGCATCTAGGAGCAACCCAAGTAGAGGAAGTGTTTACCGCCGGAGGTGGTGCGAAAAATGAGAAATGGACAAAGATACGACAGAGGGTGCTTGGCTTGCCTGTTCGTCAGGCAACTCAAACTGAGGCTGCTTTTGGAGCTGCTTTACTTGCATTGAAAGGTGCCCAGCAAAGTATCAACTGAAAAAACTGTGGGGGAAAAGGAATCAAAATACAACAAAGAAGATCAGAAATTGCATTTACTTGAGGAAGGATCGAAAGTAACTTAGATTCACAATATTGTACAAATGCCATCTTCAAATCCCTTTGATGGTGCACCAGCCGCAGTTGAGAGTAAAGTAATACCAGACAATGTTTTATGTATCGGTTTTAAGCTTGCAAATACATATATAGTCTTGAAGTCCTCCTGTATATGTATGTGTGTGTATATAAGTATATCCTTCAAAACTTGTGGTAACGTATTCCTATGTGGAATGAATGCTCATAATCTATTATATGGAACTTTAGATGGAGATATTAGAAAGCATAGGCACGTCAAAGTAAGTACTATAATATAGTGTTTGATGATCTCAAACTTTTGGGTGTAGTGCTTGACTCACTCCTAAGAAAGGTGATAGTGAACACGCGTCCTTACGAGGGGGAAAATCACTCTTCCATCAGTAGGCGGTGATGTATGGTCAGAAGATCGAGGACAAAGGTGGCGATGTGACAGAAAAAGTACAGATAATAGATACGTGGGGAACAGAACATTCGGCCCTCAGTTAAGGGAAACAACCAGTTCCATTTTTACTGTTTTAATCTTGTTGCAATTCATTTCATCCTATACAAAAGTGAAGAAGAAATAGGTTAGAACAAACAGTAAAAGTGGATGTCAAGTGAGTGATTCTTGCAGTAGAAGTCATTTTTTTTTAGGAAAAACGAATCCATTGCATTAAATGCTCACTGTCGACGCAATCATGATGAGAGTGATCTTCCCTTTCCCTAAGAAAGCCCTTTCTTAAGGTTGAGTTGACTGGCTTGGCAACAGGGTCACTTGATTTTTGGACACGAAGTCACGAACCAGTTTTAGCGTCATCACTGAGTACACCTTCAATTCGTTCTCAGGGAGTATGTTATAAGGTTAATATAAAGCATGACAACTCGTTAATTGACGCTGAAATATTAACGTTAAATTAGACTTGAAAAAAAAATAAAAAAGATTATAATTACAAAATTGATGAAATTTTTTTAATCAATCCTATAATTAATTATAAACTTTTTTTTTTGTCTTAAATTACACCGATAAATTTAGTGACTAATTCCCTCATTTATAGACAATTCACAAAATAGGACAACTGTCAAAAAAAATTTAAAAATTCCCCGTACCCAACTCATTTCCTTGTGTTTTGGTGTCTACAACGTAACCCATTTCTTGATTCAGACGAGAGAGAGAGAGAGAGAGAGAGAGAGAGAGCGAGCCTTGAAGGGCAAAGCGGTAAAATCGACTGTCATTGTCATCTTCTGTTTCTATAAAGATATTCATGTTCAGAGAAACTGCTACTCAGCAGCTCTTGATCTTTCTGTATTTCCCTTATTTTCTCCACTCTTTCTGTATAGCAAGGCAAGCTTAACTTCTCCGATCACTGGCTTTGTAGATATGGCTACAATAATAGTTCAAAGCCAAAGTAGCTTAAATCCTAGAGCACCTGAATTCTATCCCATTTACGATTACCACAACCGGTTCATCCTCACTTACCAAAATCTTACAACATTTGCCACTTTTCCTTCGACACAACAATATCCATCTTCTTATCACTACGAAACTTCAGTGCCATCCCTCTATGTTTGTTATCCAACCCCTCACAACCTCAATACTGCCCCCGACATATTTCCCAAACTCCATTGTTTCTCATCTCCAGAAGCAGTCGAGCTGAGCCCTTGCTTGGTACCATCTGAACAAGCTAGCATCGGGCATGACCACCAAGTGAACCTTGCTGATTTAGGAAATGATGCCGTCAGTGCAAGAGTGAAAGGTGGAGTCTCTAAGCGCAGGTGCTCTGGAAATAGCTGCTGTTGGGGTTTGAATGGGAGAGAAGATAGTTACAGAAGACGTGAGCATCAGAATGTTAAGAAGGATCGTAAGGTGAAGATTAATGACGGTAAAGCTAGCGAGAAATCGAGAAGATGTAGAAGAAATGTACGCTCTTCTTCGGGTGGTTACAAGCGGTATCATCCTGTTGTGCCCGTGAGACCGGACGCAGATAATACGACAGTTATGATAAGAAACATACCTAATAAATATACGTACGACTCTCTCTCGTCTTTGTGTTTCTCCACTATTGTGGGCTTTTATTCTTGGGACCTTATGTTCATTAGAATGCTTTGGTAGAGTAGCGTTGGTAACATGTTTTTAAAGGTCCCTTTGATTGTGCCTGGCATTCATATTGGTTCTTAAGTTTCTGCAGTCGTGAATTGTTGATGGACTTCTTGGACAATTATTGCATGGTTGAGAACCAGAGCCAGAAAGCAGAACTCCAAAGTTCTGAGCTTGTCAATGAAGCAACTGTCTCGGCCTTTGATTTCTTGTATCTGCCTATGGACTTCGCGTGAGTTTACATACTATAACAAGTGGATTCATTGTTTTCTTCCTTAGGTTGTTAATGACATCATACGCATGAAACCACTAATAAATAAATTCATTTAGAAAAGGAGCCAATAAAGGCTATGCATTTGTCAACTTCACTGACCCAAGAGCTGCATGGAACTTCCACCGTGCAACGGATAATCAACCCTGGGATCTTTTCCAATCGAGCAAGATACGTGAAATAGCCTGTGCTAGAATCCAGGTGTGTATATAGTGATAATGATGCAATCTTTCAAATCATTATGGCAGTAACTTCCATATCTCTCTCAGCTTTTCTGTTTTGCACTTGAATTTTGGATAGGGCAAGGAGCAACTGGTAAGCCACTTTCATAACTCAACTTTTGAGTGTGACTCTGATATGTACTTGCCAGTCTGCTTTAGCCCACCTCGTGATGGCTCCAGGGTAACGGTGAAGCAGACGACTGTAGGGAGGCGTAGATTGGCAAACCAAAACTAGTGTTGAAACAATGTGACTGTACAAAAGTGATCACCGTTATTCTCCTTTGAACTGCTGGTCTGTTTTCACTTTTGTTTTACGTCTCTATAAGTCGTTTCCAGTTCAAACTTGTGTATTGATCGGATGTGTACTAGGGTTTAGAACTGCAACTAGCAGTTGTATTGCCTGTTTACTACAGATGAATTTGATCCAGATTGTGCTGTGAGAGGAGTTGGTGGACCTTGGCACCCGCTACAATGATTAAGGACACAGAGCAGGTGATGGGATCCACCTTCTAGATGAAATGTATGGTTATGATTTGATTCTCAGTTAGAACTTTTGAGTTACTACTGACATGGGAGATTGTATCCAACTCTCATAACTAGTCCTCCTATAAGTACTAGTGCCGGAGCACAATGGAATAGCAATGATTATCTATATGTACAGTGAATGTCAGAATCCATCTTCTGCTCCTCAATCGTTCTGACGCTGAATGTTATTTGTCAAGTAGTTGTTATGAAATTGCTGTAGCTGTAACGTATTAGATATATTTCAAGAGAGTCTCTCTACTGTTTACTCCTGTAATGTTGCTTCAATTCAGGGATTGAAGCAGACGGAGCTTCTCCAAAGTCCAAACCGTTTTTTCTTTTATTGTGGATAGTACGGTCAAAATCATCTCGTGCACTAAGTGCGTTCGGCATGCTCATGAAGGAGAGATGAGCAAAATCGGTTTTTACGATTTACATGAAGCATTGCTTTAGTACTGTTTGAATAAAGGAGAGATGAGCAAGATGCTACATGTTTTGTTAAATTGAGCTGCTCAGTTGTTAATAACAGTATGAGCAAAATCTTTAATGAGTGGATTTTACCAGTAAGAGATGGGCAGTTATTAGCAATGCTTGAAATAATTAGAAAAATAGTGATGAAGAGGCATGTAAATAGGAGAGAATTTGTACATGTTTAGAAGTTAGATGTTGCATTGAACGTTATGAAGAAATTGAAGAAGAACAAAAAAGATTTGATGCAATGGAGAACAGTCTAAAATAGGGATTGGGTATATCAAGTGTCAAAGAGTGATGACAAACATACTGTAAGAATTAGTAGACATCAATCAGTTGTGGAATAGGAGATCTATGTGGATACCCTTTCAAATATGCAACAAGTGCTATTCACCATTCCAAACAAAGGATCAGTATACTTGTAGATGGTTGCCACAAGAAGGCCCAATTTCTTAGTTTGTATGACCATGTATTGCAACCTATTAGGGTGAAATTTTCTATCCTAAGATTAATGAAGGGATTGATACACCCACCACCTAAAAGAGTTGTACCAAGGAAGCTACAAATAGCTAGAAGGAAATGAGCCTAAAAAGTTAACAAATCCAAACAAAGTGTCTTGGAAGGAATAGGTACAAAAATATAGGAAATATGACAATTCTAGCTATAATGCCAGAAAATGCAACAACAAAGGCTCAACATTACCTAATCAAGAATTTTCACAGGTATAAAACCTTCTTTGATTTTAAACCTTACATTGCTTAGTGTATATTGCTTTATATATCAAAGTCACATTGTTATTTTCATTATATTTATTAGGTCATCATTAAGGTATCTTCACAAGCATATAACCATTTGATTTTTAAAAAATTTATCTTAGTTGTGATAATTGAAGATTATGTTATATTTTATTAATATAAGATTTCCACTGCAAACATAGTTGAAGATATTATTGTACGGAGTCAATAAAGCGATATTGTGAGTTCCATACACGGGCATTCATTACATTATTAATAATTAGTTCAAATGAATACTGTAAATGATATGTGTGTTTCTAGGTTGGTAGCTTTTCATATAACAATAAAAGGAAGTATGGAGATGGTAATCCCCAAACATTCGAGCTGTCATTTGAACTAAGGGATCTAAGGTTCAAAGGACAATCTAGCGTTACTTCTTAACTGTTACAAACTAAAGCAAAGAGGAGGAGAGCATCATTGACTTAACCGCTACATGAATAACTTTATCAATTAAGCACAACTGATGGAAGCAATATGACATAAAATCAACCACATTAAAGATGGTGACTACAAGAGGAGAAAAGGGAGGCCTTACAAGAACTAAAGGGAAGTGATCAAGAAAGATATGTCAGAATTGACCCTCGCTGAAGCAGTGGCTAGAAATAGAAAAGTTTGGCGTGATCGAATAAGGGTAATGGATACCCTTAAAAGTTCACCAAAACAGTTAAGTAAGTTATTAGGAGATGTTTACTTTAACGCTCGCTCTACGTAGTTACCGCGTGGAAAGTCCAACCTAATGTCCTTTTTCCCTTTTTTAGTTGTAAGTCTTGGACAAGGCTTTTGGGCCTACAACTTGGCTTTTCAAGACAGGTATGTGGGGAAAGATCCCACGAGGCCGTCTAAAACCGTAGGATTGTCATACCCTCAGGGTCTTTGAGCAAGACTCCAAGCTTAACTAGCGACAAGAAGAGCCAGACTTTGCAGCTTCAGGTACTAGCAGACCTAGGCATCATCAAGTATATCCTTTGGTTATATTTTATATTTTATTTATTTATGTATTTATTGTAATTTTTATTTACATAATTATTTAGCGTGTCAGTTTTACTTATTTACTCTTTAACTTGTATTACTCTTTTATTGTCACATCTGCATGTGGGTCTACTGGAAACAACCTCTATGGACGAATATTGTTGGTACTTTCTTTTAGGATAGATATGTTGTCTTTTTTTTATAAAAAAATTTGGATAGATATGTTGTTGGCATGCATCTATGTTTGCCACTTTTGGATATGTTTGCCACCTTTGCGTATGGATTCCAAATTTATACCTAATATTAATTTGTTTTCCATTATTGATTAATGAATTCCAAATCTATTATTACTATTATGAATTGCTAACTATTAAAAGTGTTAATAGAAGTTCTAATGCACAATCATATCATTATATTTATTCATTAGAATTTAAGTTTGAAACAAAATATTACAATTCCATGTCATTTTCGCACAACATTTTTAAAAATAACACTCACTGTAAACACAATAAACCATATTAAAATATTCAATAAATAAATTTTAACTCGTTTTCTTGTTTGTCAACAAAATAATGCCATACTTTTTGAGCTTTATTTGCTTCTTAATTTCTATAGTTGTTCTTATTTTAACTGTAGTTATTTGTACCTCCTTCAACATACATCCTTGTTTCTTTAAATATGAATCACTTCTACAGGAGCCAGAGTAGGTGTAAGAGATAGAAACAAGATATAAGAAAAAACATGTGAAAGAGAGAGAAGCCAAGAGGAAGGAAGTGCATGAGAGAGTAGCTAAAGCAGCTATGAATGAGAGGGGGAGTCTAGATCGTGTATGAAGTTCAAGAGATAAAAGCCTAGGAGAAGCAAATACGGGTGAAAAGCTTAAGGGAGCAATCGAATAACATGCTTTAATATAAAGATTTGGTCAAATCCTAAATGAATTAGTTTATGGTTTCTTCCGAAGAATTAAGGATTTAAATTATCTAGTTAACCCAATTAGGGATTAAGAGTAATTGATATAATAAGATTTCTATTTTAAATTCTAAAAGTGGACTCTACCATGTTACGTAATGTACATGTAGCAGTGAAACCTGTTTGGGCTGTAAAACGTAATAGCTGACGTCGCACTTAACTAATGACGATGGTTATCTCCGATCAAATTTTTTGTCTACCTAGGGGATGTTTTCATTCATTTTTCATTAAACTTCATCTTTGACTTTTTACTTGATTTAGTGATAAATTATTTTACTAATATTATTTAAAATAAAAATATAATATTGGTAATAACATAATGTTTTCCTCTCTAACTTGGTGCAATAAATATTTAATAACAAGAGGTTTAGGGTTAATTATTAAAAAATTCTCAAACTTTATTTAAATACCCTTTTAGAAACTCTCTTCACGGTGAAGAACAAAGTTTCTCAAGAAATTTGAAC
>JANIPN010000219.1:71727874-71753176 GCA_027478595.1 Erythroxylum anguifugum
AATTATATACAATTTTTGTAGACTATAATAAATGAGTACGGAGAAAAGGAGGTTAAGATTAAAAGAAATAATTGGTATTATGAAAAATTATTGTAGGTATATTAGGTAATATGTATTTATTAATTTATATTCATCTTAAACGCATTGAATCAGAAGTTTCTTATTTTCACTATTTAGAATAGAATGAAACGTGATATAAAACTTTCCGCTTATATCCCATTCCGTTTTATTTTATTATAAAATTATCATCCGATAAAAATGTGCTATGTTCTATTTCATTTTGTTACCATCCTCTCAACTAAAGAGTTCATAAGATAACCCAAGAGGTGTGGTTGAGTGGTAGGGACTCATCTATTCTTAACTAAAGGTCAGGGGTTCAATCCTTGCTTTTAGGTATGGAGCAGCCTTAAATCTTTAGGCCAGCTGTCTCATCCTGTGAGGTGCCTACAAGTCAGCGAAGAAATTAGTCACTAAATCTGCCGATAGATACTCTGGTCTAAGACATAAAAAACAAAAAAATCAAAAGATTTTGCAGCTATCTCCCTGATTGAATGAGTAATTGTCTCTCTTGTATTGAAGATGAGTCAGCTCACAGTTTCGGTCTCTATGGATTTGATTTGCCTTTTCATTCATCTCTGAAAATAAATAAATGGGACCGGTAAGAGCCGGCCCGGAAGTGCCATGTGGGAGGTGGAAAGACAAGACTGGGTCGTTATGATAATGAAAGTGGGATGACTGCAGGTGCCAAAGACCAAAGCACTAAACAAAGTCAAATTATGTGTGTGAGTATGTATATATAAATAAATTATACGTCTCAATAATGAACGGAAGCTACAGTGAAAAAAGACGTGAAGGCTAATGGCTGCATTTACAAGTGGAGGCCTCTTTTTATGCAGATAGATTCGACTCTTCTTTCCAGGAATATGAGCTCAAATATCTTTTTCCTCTTGTCTTCTTAAAAGACAACTGGCTAACCTGGGCCAACCGGTCTGCCTGACCTGGCGTAATTGACTCGACAGAGAAGAATACAGGGAACAAGTTCCCTTTCAACAGTCTACGTAGACACCTACGGCTGTATTCCAACCCATCGCACACAACTTCCGCCGACTAATCAGCCATTTTTTAGCTGATTCATTGTTTTTAGCTGATTGACCCGTCAAATAGTTTGGCCAATAGCTGATTTAAAACAAGCAGTTAAATATAAAAACGCTCTTATATAAGAGGGTTTTCTACCACCAACTAAATTCCTATTTAACCCTTTTTTTCTCCTTGCATTGAAGATTGTCAGTTATCATTTTATTTTTACACATTTTTGTGTGTAACGAATGGTCATGAAACTTATTGTTGAAATATAACCATATCGGCACAGAAGCATATTGTAGCTTCTCATATAAACAGGTGCAGGTGTCGGTAATAATAGATTAGAAATAAAATGCCCGCACGGGTAGTTTAGTTAATTATTGGGAAAGAAAGAGAATCCAAGGTCTCGAGTTCGAGTCTTAACAGTGATAGTGTGGAAATTTATTTAATGTGGTAATTCTTTGTGCGCACCGAGCACTGGCTCGCCTTTTCGAGAAGCTGGCTGGGATCAGACCGTAATTTACCTCCATCACACAATGTCGGGCCAGAGTGTGGGGGCGCCTAGGCCCTAGGGTGGGCGTTCCAGTTTTTGAGTCCAAGATTAGAAATAAAATGTTGACTTTAATATAAAATGAAAATAAAAGATTTGTATATATTTTTTATAGATGATGAAACAATACACTCATCTAAATAATTTGAAATAAAAGTTCTATAAAAATCATAACAAAGACGAATACAATAATCCTATTTCATACAATAGTACAAATATAACACAGATGTTAATTCCTTATCTAAACTTGATTTACCATATTCAAATAATTAAATTTGAGTATAATATTTTCTCATTATCATATCTTAGGTAAATTGTGATTAAAATGTTTAGACTTATTATTATTATTAGAGTTATAAACTTAATTTATTATAAAATTAAATATCTAAAATCTAAATTCTTATAAGAATATTTAACCAAATAATAAGATATATAATATTCATACCTTTATAATTTCTTTAAAGTCACGTCCTCATAAATCATAATTTATTTTACACATAAAATTTTACCAAACATCTTTAACAAACAACTAATACAATCCGATGGTCAAATTAGTTGATATAATTAATTATCAACTAACAGCTAATATAATCAGCTTATTATCAAACAAGTTCTTCTCTCTAGCCATCACACACACCTCTTTTAATTCTAAGGGTAAAAAATCTATAACAAACCACACCGTTACAACCTTGTTATTTATGAAACTTGAGCAGGGAAGTGCTTTTATTTTCTGTAGATCACTTTAGAAAAGAAAGAACGTTAGTTCTCAGGTAAGACTAGATGAAAGTAACGATTATCCTGCAAGGGTTGGTTCTCTCCAATCATGGAACGCCTTGATCACATTTCTCCTTACAGGAGCTGGTCCAATTCGGACTAAATAACAAGCTAATGAATCACCTTTTTTTTGCCACCGGATTTGTGTGTATATATACATATATATATGTATGTATATCATCCACGATATGATGTCCATCCCATATGATAACACCACAAAATAATTTGTGCTGCCAAATTCCATAGTTTTCTGTGACTATAAAACATTGAAACATTATTCCAAGTCATACTTCCAATAAAATTACTGTACAGATTTAAACTGCTCTATGTTGCTCAAAATTCCTACTGCCTAATTATGCAAATAATCACAAGCAGCACCCTTTTTGCAATGCCCATTTTCATGGAATTTGCACACTCTCTGTCCTTTAAAGGAGGGCCTGGAAGACTCTGCTCTGCTAAACGAGGGTTGCCTATTCCATGGTTTACTTCCATGACTAGAATCACCACCCTGAGAAATTCTCTCTCTTTGGCTCGACAATCTGTCTCCACTTTGATTCTTTTCAGTTGCCCACCCACTCAAGTTTCCACTAGGAGTTGCCCAACCAGGATTTGCATTCCCAGGACGTGATCCTTGACCTGGTGCAACCCATCCCGCATTTACACTTGCTGGTGCCGGCCCTTGACCAGGTGGTGCCCAACCTGGAAAGGAATTCCCAGGTGCTTGCCCTTGAATAGGAGCAGTCCAACCCAAATTTGCAGGTCCAGACCCTTGACCTTGCCTAGGTGCAACCCAACCTTGGTTAGCATTCCCAGGTCCAGGCACATGGGCAGGTGCAACCCATCCATGATTTGAATTTGCAGGTACAGGCCCACCCCAAGCCACATTGGGATTTCCAGGAACTGGACCCCAGCCAGTGTTTTGATTGTCTGTCCCTTGTCTCGGTGTAGGGCTTTGATTATCTGTCATATTCATGCCCCATGGAATATTTAGTGGAGGAGCCGCAGGCTGAAGATTTGATTGTGTAAAAGAATTTTTCCAAGCATCCGATAGCACCAAATTTGAAGTGCCCGGGATAACAGAAGCAGCAGTATGATTTCCTGGAGTCAAGGATGAAGCAGAATTATGGAGGGAGGTCGGTGCATCACGCCAGTTACCATACGCACTAGGTTGGGTGGGCATAGGGATTGAGTTATTTGGATCTAGCTTCTGGGAAGAGGAAGCTTCCCATGCTTGAGATCCATTTCCAGGTACAGCGCTTGAACTATTAATTCCTGAGTTTGCAAGGATACCAGGCATCCATCCTTGAGATCCAGCAGGAATATTACCATTCAAAGGTTGAGCTAAGCTGTGGAGACTTTTCATATCAATAGTTGCACTAACAGAACCACTGGAAATAGCAGTTGGAAGCATATGAGAATTGAGTTGTAACCCAGGGGATCCACCAGAAACTGTTGATTGAGAATGCATTTGAGATAAATTTGCATTACCCAAATGCATACCTGCTTCTGGCTTTGGAACTGAACTAATTGTATGTGAGATATTTGTACCATCTAGATGGTCACGTATCTCTACATGCCCACTTATCTTTGTTGATGATGTCTGTTGAGTACCATTGTGAGATAATTGGACATTATCTGATGAAACTACCTCATGATGGTGTAACTCGTTGTTTCCTGCTGAAAATCGGTTAGCTTCAAAGAGAGATGTAGGAGATTGAGCCTGAGTGGGTGACCACTTGCTTTCATAAGCTTGTCCCTTTTTGCCACTGGGTGCTTGTGCCGGAGTAGGAGAAGGAAGATTTGTATCAGAAGCCCACCTATCCGTGGCATTGTTGGGGACATTAAGGAGAGTTGGAGCAACTCGGACCATAGAATTAGTGCTTTCAGATTGAAGCTTCAAATTTTCTCCAGAATTGGCCGAATACAAGGATGATGGATGTAAATTCTGCAGCAGCTGAGTCTTCAAGAGACTGTTATCCACAGATGGAGGCTCTTTCTGAATATTGCCAGATAACGCCTCAGTCAAAAGTATAGAAACATCTTGCTTCTCTGTAGTTCTCCATATCCTCAAGTCAGAAGGGAAATACCCAGTAACACTCCATTTTCTCAGCTGTACCATTGAAAATGGTCCTTGAATTTTTCCAGATGGATCTTTGTAATGCCAAATCTTTTCAGTTTCACTGGTTCTTGAAATAGATTGTGTTGATCCCGAAGGAGGCGCAGGTGAAGTGCTTGGCATAATCTGAGGAGCAGATTCTGGTTTTAGAACTGAATGAGCACTGTAAGCTTCTGAATTTGGAGAAGCTTTTTGCTTCTCCCAGTTCTCTAGTAGATTTGCTTCTCTTTCCCTCCCTTGATTCCATTGATAGTCATTTACAATCTCATCAGTTCCAACTGCATCTTCCACCCTGCTCAGAAAACCTTTATTAGACATGCTTCTGTTTAAATCCCGGTTCATGCTCATGTAATTCCTTGTTCCAGCCCAAGATTCGTTTGTAGTAAAACCTCCTTTTCTCGGAGAAATCGGTTCTTGTCCTCTTACTCCAGCCCAAGAATCGTTTGTAGTAAAACCTCCTTTTCTTGGAGAAATTGATTCTTGTCCTCTTACTCCAGCCAAAGAATCATTCATTGTAAAACCTCCTTTCCTTGGAGAAATTGGTTCTTGTCCTCTCCTGCTAAAACTACTGCTTCTAGGTCTAACGTAATTTTCTGCAACACCAAGAAGTAAGATACAGTTGAATGACCCAGAATATGATACAATGAAATATACAGGAAGTAACGGAATCAAGCAAAGGAGACCTTGTCCCTTGTCATCATTTTCTCCATCTTCTTCAGATTCATAGCTTGGGTCCATTTTTGGATCAGCATGTATTTCAGGAATCTCTTCCAATCTACGATGGCGCTCCTGAGGAGACTTCAAAAGCTGCAATTTCTCCACACATTCTCTGAGCGTAGACAGAAGTTAAGAACTACTAAAATAGTTGAATAGAATTGCAAGAATTTCCAAGAAAACATGTGACAAGTAATAAATTCGGCAATATGAAGGCTTCTGAATTCAGACTTGAAAGCTTTAATTTCCTATCATCTGTATGATTTTGACCATATCCTATCCTAGTTGAAATTTTACTGTATAATCCCTATGCTTTATAGGCATACACCAAGAAAGAGCCACAAAAGTCTAGGCGTAGTCGAGGATTTCAAGCCAACACAGAACTCACAACAGTCATTCATCTAAATCTATCTCCCTATCTAGTTAAGAACAAGCTTTGCTGTGATAGAAGTTTCAGAGCTCTACAAGAATTCATAGAATGGCAAGATGAATTTAAGCACGTCTGTCAAGTCTATTTTCTAATCTAAAGCCTATAATATGCAAGTAGATTGTTCAAGAGGACACAAAGTTGCTAATTTAATTTGCACAAGTTTAAGAAAATCCGTAGATTTATAAACTGCTGATATTCCTCAACCTGTACTCTAATTTGAATATGGAAAGAATACCAAGTAATATTAGCTTTAATGGCATATATCCTTCAAGATGACAAGAGTCCAAACCATTATATAACTACATAATAGTAACTATTCAGATCTTCAAAAGGATATTCCTTTCTCCGGCCCAAATCACTAGCCCGATCTCGAAGATGACTGAGACGAGTAATTTCAGTTTCCAATGCCTGCCACATAATAAGAGAATCATCAGATATCAACTCAGTTTACATAAAGAGGAGCCTGTTGGAGTGCTCCAGAGGTTTTTTTTTTTCCATTGTTTTGATAATTTTTATTAGTTCAACAACCAGACAGATCATCAGCAACACAAAGTTAAACTTCTTATATCATCTTCAACCCATCATTTTGAAATTCAACATTAATTATCACCATGGACGGTTACTATCCTAAGGTTGAGCCTCAAGCATGCAACAATATAGTTCTGTACTGATATTACTAAGAAGTGATTATCATCCCCATTATTTACGCTCAAAACTTACATCTTCAACTCTCACAGCCTGAAGTGCCATAGCCTTCTCTTGTATGTCCCCCTACGAACAGCACACAATTCAGAATGAAGAACATCCAGTAACTTAACAAAACACTACAGAGTAATGCTGCCTCACCACAGTCAAGCGATTAAGAAGTCCACATTTTATGCTTTGCCGAAGACGCTTGCATTCATCCTAGGACATCAGACAAGATAGTTAACAAGCAGATCCAGCTAAATGAATGCAACCATTCAAGCCAAAAGATTCATCAAGTACTGCCACTGATTTGCAAAATCAATAAAGCTGAACTTTGTCCCTCAATACCAACCCAAACACAATGTAATCATTCTAATTTCTACAAAGTAAGACATGCTTTAGACGGTAAAAGAAACAATATAATCATCCCAGTTTTTCACTCTAAATGAAGAGTTATAAAATTACATCAACAAAAGAAATCATGTAAAGACACCAAAAATGACAGAATAAACAACAAATGAAAGGGAAATGGCTTGTCACCTCAGTAAAATCTTGATTTGAGATTATATCAATTGTCACCACCTCTGTCTTGCTTAGATTTAATATTTCAAGTTGAAAAATGGCTGTTTTTTTGCCAACTCTGTAGGGCTCAGGAGCTTTGCTTGTACCTGCACAAAAATATTAAAATGAATTTATCCTACTATTACACAATTTTTATACTTTCACAATGCAATATGAATAGTGCACAAGGCAAACATGAGGCTTTTACCAACAACTTGCACAAGCCTGTACAAATCTTGCTTTTGGGCATTGCCAGAGATTCTTATTCTCACAAAAGCACCAACAACTTTGTCATGAAATGTCTCCATATCTTCAATTAGATTCTCCACCAAACTGCGTTTCAAGTAAATTAAACAGATATTATGCATATCAATTGCTGCATAATCATCAAGGTTTGATTGCAGTCCTCTCCCATAACCCTTTTTCCGTGATTTGCGTTTCTTATCCTTAGTTGACTTCACAGGGGTATCATAGTTCCCATCAGCGTCCAACTGATTAGCTTCAGTGTCAACAACACTCCCTTGCTGATCATCCACTTGGGAGTCCTCTTTCCAAAGGAAGTGCGACTCAAGAAGCTTTAACATTTCAAAATGGCCCACGCGTGGCTTCCCAAACAGACTCTGAAGCCTTGAATCACAAATTATTTGACTTTTGCGACGAGGATCACGGAGTTTGTTCCTTTTTATGTATTCCAGCAGGAGAGCTTGTACATCAAACTGAGAACAAACCGACTTGTCGCCATTCCTCATGTGCACGACAAACTCCAAAAGCTCCTTGGAGGCCCACTGAATTCTTTCATCAGATGTTACCCCTTCAGCTCCACTGCCTGTTGCTGAGTTTGGTAAATTTCCTTCCCTAGAACGAGAATTCATTCGTTTTCTACCCCTTCTTCTTTTAGGGGCTGTCACTTCCATATTAGCAGAACTGTCTGATCCTGACCCTTTGTCATTATGAATGTTATAGACTTCATCTGGTGAATCTTGCATACCCATGTTTATTTCAGGTCCTTTCCATGGGTTTTTAGCTTGAGCAATTTCTTCAGAAGTTAGAGAGAACCTCGCTTTTAGGTCAATCAAATAATCCTTGAAAAGATACTCCCAGCTGTTTTTGTCATCAAAATTCACATGACCCTGCCAAAGTACAAAAGGACAAGTACATACATCAGAATGAAAGTACACTTACAAAAGTCAAGTCATAATGCACAACAAAAACAGAGATAAAATGGATGTGGTAAAATTAAAAGTAGGAAGGCAAAGTAGATTCTCTTCTACAAGTAGAAATCTCAAGTGATAAACCACTACCAATTATGTATAAACCAAGCATAAGAACAGGCAGCATCCAGTTAGGAAGGACTTAAGATATTAACAATTGACTGATATAAAGGAGAAGAATGAAATCAGTATGAAGGTATGTCAACGACCAGAGAGTGGGAAAACTGAAGGGTACAGGATGAATCGGCTAATAGAAAAGCAAACTTAACAGTCTCACAAACAAATTCAAACTCTACTGATGAATGCAGATGAACACGACATTGATTGGAGGAGTTGGAGCATCATGAATACAAGAAATTTACATCAGAAACATTCCATGGCCTCAGTTAAAAAGATCGTTCATTGACCACAAGCTTATTTACAACCTGCATGAAAATCTAATTTTTTAATCTCAAAATACTAACTTTTGTGTGTTGATCTACACCATAAAATTTTGGATTTTATTAGTTAGTTACTTCATTACAAAGTGTTACTGAAATTTAAGAAAGCATCCTTAGAGGCCCTAGAGTAACAAGTATTTATTGTTCACTCATGCTATGTGTTTCTTTGAAATAGTATGATATCACATAATATATTCACCGGTACAATTGGCCATCTGCTGCCACATTAGATCACAACTTAAACTTCATCCAAAGATTTGTGTTCCTTCGTTATATAGATTTGTAAAGCAAAGAATCTTATAGGTTGTTCATAATAGAATTTGAGAAAAAGAGCCTGCAAAACAATAATAGCAACAGTAATATGGAAAGATAGAACAGGAACATACCATATCCTCGTTTCCTTGTCCATTCCCTTCAATCAATAGAACAGTTTTCATGCATGTCTCACAGAAGCCTTTATTACCTCTCACACAAAAAATAACAGCATCTTTGATGCACCCCTTGCATAAGGAAAATGTACACGTATAACACATGTAATAGGCATTCTTCCCACAGCTGCTGCAAAGGTGCCAACCTAAGTATTGAAAAATATTACCATGTTGACTTTAGATAAGTTACAAACTAAGCAGCCAAAGACGATACCTTGCATAAATTGTAAGACAATAGCTTCAAATAAAGAATGACAAATGAAGAAGCAAAAAGCAAAACATCACGCGTAAAAGACAACATCCACAATGCTTGAGTCATCAAGAAAACTTATACAAGGAAAAACATGAAATACTTTAAGCATAATTGTTGTATCTGCTTAAGTAATGACAACAACGTAAAAGAACATAACCAATCACCTTCAATTTCAAAAATCTTTTCCAGACAAGAACTTAAGTCAAAAAGTTCCAACAGTAGAGGGCAATGTTGTAAGGCATTACTAAGAAATTCATCCAAATACACCTAGGCCAAGAAAATAAATAACCATATAGTCACACACATTTAGAAGTTCCTGAAGCTAGAAGCCAGAGTCTAACCCATGTCACAAAAATGTACTTTGCATGGACCACAATCCATTGGGGAATGCGCACATGAACTATTTTAGATATCCTTTTAAATTTAATAACTTGCATTCCCTTCTCAGGAGCCTTTTCATTTGCACATTTTGCTTTCCCCCAAAACACTTCTCTAAGTGCACATCTTTCACTTCTTCTGGAGGAAGAAAAAAAATCCATTCAGAAAAGCAGTTGGCATTAGCAACCCAAATGTCAAATGCCATGGAAATGAGTTTAACTGCATACCCCTCCATTTTCATCCATCCAGACTACAAGTCAAGTTGTCCCAAAATCCACAGAATAGACAAGTTAACAATAGATAGTGGTCTGACCAAACCCACCAAAGGCTTTACAGAAGAATGGAAATTTATAGAGCCAGTGAATTTGCAATCATTAACAATCAGAAAGCATGGAATTAAAGTTGGATATAAGGCATATAACTACTTGAAGGGATAAAAGTTACTTGATTCGTTGACTTAGGAATCTCTAGTTGCTTAGAAGTAAACACCATCAATGTTTGTCAAACATTGTCCAATTCTAACTTCAAATTCTCTTTTTTAACTTGTGTTTATCAAGACTCCACATTATTTACTTTTTAGAGTTAAATGGCCTTTTGCCTTTTCATTATTGTGGTACAGATAACTCTTGAGCTCAAGGATGGGAAAGGACAAGTGGGTAAGAACCTTCTTCAAACCAAAAGTGATACGGTCATGTTTGCAGCCTAATCACGTCAAATCCCTAAAGCAAAATGGTATAAGAAAGTGACAAAACCTTACTGCGTTTTGATTTTTCTCAACAAAAACTCCAAGATTATACAAGAAAAATAACAGATGTTGAAGCAGACTGTACAACTCTTGGCATACCCACTGTTATAACTTTGATCCTTAATCATATCCAATAAACACAAAGTCCATGTACAATCAACATCGTAGCCCGCTCGTAACATGTATAGGAAGCCAATATTAAGAATGTCTTCATGATCTTCAAGACTTCAGTGGCTTCTTCAAGCACCAAAGGTTGATGATTTAGTAATAGAGATTTTTTCCGTCTCTATTTTAATGCAAACATGGTTATTACCAGTCACTGCCATTGGGACTTCAAAAAGTTCATGGAATTTAATTGTTAGATGAAACGTTACACTTGAAACGAGGCACAATAACCCAATATGGTGAGCTTGCAAAATTAAACAGTAGATAAGAGCATCCTGTCCCTTTGCACAAGTCCACTCCTGCAAGATTGCTGTTGTGGACATGAACCCTTTTGTCAAAACAAGAAAAGGCAACAACTTCAACAGTTTACAAGAAATGATGAAGTAGTCTAGTTGACAACGGAGTTGGGATTCAATAAGTTCTCAAGGTATCCAATCAGTAATCTTTTATTGAATTTCTACTTTGAAATCATCAGAGAACATTATTAGTAGCTAATGTTTGATAAAAGAAACTTACAAAATTTACTACCACTAGTACAAATCCCACAAGTATTACTGTTACAAAGGAAAAGAAGAGACTGCTTATGAAACCTAGCATAGACATTGGCAATTTATTATTTAATGCTTATGCATCCTTCCCTAGAAAATAATTTCCCTAGTCTAGTGGAGTCTCAAAAATCCAAAAGGACATAAAAGACTAGAACTGAAGTCCAGACAAACAACAAGCTTAATAGTCCATCAACACTCAAATTCAGGACTTGGGAAAAGAAATGAAAGATTTTAAGAGCCAAAAAACAGAAAACGTGAGTAAAAGAACTTACCACAATTCCATTTCCCCTTAGATTGAAAGAATGCATCATCTCGATTAACGCAAGCAGGATGATATGCCTTAGGGCACCCCCTGTAAAGAACCTTAACCAGTCAAGCAAAATGTTGAAAGAATGATAGTATGAACAACCATACAGAATACGCCTAAGACTACTCCATTGACAGCAATGAAACTAATGGCCGTTTTACCTGCGGTCACAGAGAACAAGAGAACCTCCATCAAAACAAATGAAACAGACATCCTCCCCTGACTTTCTCCTTGAAGGGACTCTAGTAGGAATTTTTGTACTTTTTCCTCTTTTCCTCTTCCTACCAGCACTTTGTCCTATTTCCTCTGTTTCCTCTTCTGCCCCCTCAGTTCCCTCAGCCATTTCTGTCTCCTCCACTTCATTTGCTTTCCCTGCTTCTTCTTGCACTTCCATCTCTTCTCCCACAGCATCCAACTCCATCTCCTCATCCTTATCCATTTCCATCATTTTAGCGTCCTCCTCTGCCTCCACTCCAATTTCAGTCAACTGAACCTGCTCCGCTGCATCTTCTGCATCTCCAGCATCGTCCTCCATCTCATCCAACACATCTACATTATGTTGATTTGTATCCACTTCAGTCTGCTCTTCCACCGCAATCTTGCCAGCCACCTCCTTACTCTGCACATTTTCCTCTTTGACTTCCTTCTTCATATTACCTTCCCTACAATGATCAACATCCACCATATTCCTTTTCTCTGTCCGACATATCTTCTCCACAGTTTCCGTTCCATCTGCAATCACTGTCCCCTCTGTTTCGTCAATAACATCTGCCTTCAGTTTCACTCCAGAGCCCTCCCCCATTTCAATACCCTCATGCTTCATATCCTCTGCTGTGCCAGACACCTCTGGCCCTGTTGCAAACTGCATCTCCTTTTCCTCTTCGGGATCTTCATTTATTCGTCCTACTGTTTCCTCTGTTGAACATGACACCTCTGCCAACACTCCAACCCGCATCTCTTTTTCGTCTTTGGGATCTTCCTCTATCCCTCCCACTTCCTCTGTAGCATGAGACACTTCTGCCACGATTGCCTGCGCCTCCTCTTCCTTTTTGGGATCTTCCTCCTCCATTCTTCCCATTTCCCCTATTGCATCAGACACTTCTGCCACCATTGCAGCTCCTCTCTCCTCATCCGTTTTGGAGCGTTCCTTCACTCTTTCCACTGTTTCCTCTGTTCCACCAGGCACCCCTTCCATCGTTGTTTCCCGGGTTTTCCCTTCCCCTTTGGGATCTTCCTCCTCTATTCCTCCCGTTTCCTCAACTGCACCCGGCACTTCTGCCACCACTGAGACTCGAGTCTCATTTTCCATTTTGGTTTCTTCATCTTCAATTCCTACTGTTTCATCTGTTGCAACAGACACCTCCGCCACCATTGTGTTCCTTGCTTCTTCTTCCTTTTCCGGATGTTGATCCTCTATTTTTAATGTTGCACCAGCTACTTCTGCTTCCACTGCCCTCATCTGAAATCCATCTCCAATGCCCACACCTTCATCCTTTCTATCCCCATTTCCATCGGTTACCAATGCTTCCACTCTCTTTCCAATTTCCTCTCCCTTGCGAGCCTCCTTCATTCCCTCAACCACGTTCACTTTCCCCGAATCACCCACTTCAGCAATCCTCATCACATTCTCAGTCACCTCTCCTCCACCATCTCCCGATTCCACGTCAGCAACAGCCGCCGTCTCCGTCTCAATCTCTTCGTTCACCGCCTGTTCACTCACTTCGGCTCTCAAATTCCCCTCTTTTATACCAATTAACTGGTTGCTCTCTCCATCCCTAGCAATTCCATCTCCTCCGGTCTCAGCCGCCGGCGATTGAGACAACTGGCCACCGCAAACACCAACTGGCAATCCATCCGAACCCTCTCCCGCAACCACTCCGAGCTTCTCAAGAAATGGCGGTGATTGGTCAGAGTTGCCGAAGACGGCAACTGTTCCCGATTCGTGCGACACGGACATGGGTCGAAGCTCCGAGTCGCAATTTGGGTCCAGGGGTTCTATTACCGGTTGGGATTGGGGATCTAGAGGTTTCGAGTTCTCATCTTCTTCGGCATCCATTAGGCAGATTGGTATGATAAGCAAGAAAACCCTAACAAAATTAGGGTTTAGAAAGATTTGGGGGGAGAACTAGTGTGTTCGATGAAATATGCAAACTGTTATTTACTGTTGCTTTGTCTAGCGAAGAAAGCGATAAAGAGATAAAGAGATCGGTAAATAAGGGCTCGGGGTTTGTTACACAGCACCTGTAACTTTATACTTTATGAGCCACGTCGATTGGGCTTTTCTCCCGATGTGGACTTTTATTGGGCTTTTTCCTACAAGCATTAATCCGGTCAAGACTTTATTTGTTAATGGGTCTAAGTCTTCAATTCACTTCCTCTTACTTTCTTTAGAAAAAAACAACCTGTCTTTACTCTTTTTTTTTGGGTTTTTCTCTTCATTTTCAGGGAGAATATTTATGTAATTATTGAAGGTTAAAGTTGGAAGCTATCACTTTTTTTTACAATTTATTTATTTTTGGTTCTTTGTCTATCTCCACATGAAGACTTTCATGTAATTATCCACAAGAGATTATCCCATGCTATCAATTTATTATTTTCATAGGAGAGAGTAAAGCAGAATTTGAAAGGAAGATTATCCTTGCTGGTAGATTGAATCATTTTGACTTCTTTACATTTGGTATATAATGGATTTTGGTACTTGATTATCCTACCAAAATTTTGTGCAAGCATTGTCATGCCTCATTACATATTAGGCACGCAGATGTAAAAAATGTCATTAGATGTTCATTTAAAGTAAACCATAACTTCATTTTTAAGCGAATTCGCTCAATAGAAACCATATTAATACTCAATACATGCATTAGCAACCCAATGTACACAAAATACTATCAGTCATTAAAATAAGTATCATCTACCCTTTGTAATCAGAATATCATCTTTAAATATAAACTATACCACGCCTCAATACTAGTACTTTTTCTATTTAATATCAGGTTTAGGTATTTTAATTGATTACATATAACACCTACACTTTTAAATAGGAATATAATGACTGAGTTAGAATATTTGTGCTAATAGTAATAATACGTACATTTAGTACGCTTAATACCACAACTATAAATAATAGTTACCAAGATAGGACATATTTAAAAAAGGTCACAACTTTAATGCATGATAGGAATACTACGGTGAAGTTGTAGTAATACCAAGCATCAGTATGATGGATATAAATTGATACAAATTCATGCAACAAAGTGGGTAATATGAAGGTTTTGTCTAGCATAAGAAACTATATCCATTAAAGTTTTTGGAGAATACTAAAAAATATATACGATTGTGTGATCAAGGGTGTTCTTAATGGAAAAATTAATGAGAAACTATAAAGTACACTGATTTGATGCATGATTATGTATGAAAATGTATTCGTTAAAGGTTTTGTCTAATACGGTTTAGAACATGGTCGTTTAGTCAACCATGTTCTTGTTTTAAAATGTTGGAATGAATTTGTCAATTACATAAATTGGAACATGATCATGTATCAAATTACGTCCAATAATGTATTTTTAATATGGTTAATTTCACAGTTATGTGGTTAATCATGTTCTTGTTTATATTTTAGTATGGACTCCTACGTGGGCCATGTTATGATGCCTTGTATAGGCTGCTATATAATGTCATTTATGGGTCGTGTTATGTTAAGCGGTGACAATAATGGATATAACTTGCAATCATGTGTGGGCTCTTTTTACTTAGAAGGGAAGAGTGTTCAAGATAATTTCCTTTAGACCATGTTTACAAAGGACAATATAGAACTAAAATGTTGCACGTAGGTCTCAACTTCACTAAGCTCCACTAAAAGACATGTCATGCATTCTTAACCCTATATTATCATTTTCTGGTTATGGTAATCAAAGTATATATACTTTGCCAACTTTTTAGGTTGCGGGCAGAGAAAGAGCAGACGTGGGGACTCGGGTCAGGGCGCAACCTAAGTAAGAGAGCCATTCCATTTAGGGCGAGACAGAATGGCGAGCACGAACAGTCTGGTATCTGAGCCAATTGGTCATATGATAACTACTTCACTAATTTTTTTAGTATTAGCTGCCTACCAATATATTGTAAGGCACCATCATATACCCTAGAAGTATTATAGCATGTCTATGGTGTATTAAGAAGTGAACATAACGAATTATGTGCATCTAAGTATAGTAAGAGACATAGTAGTACTTAATGTAAAAGACATAAGTAAATGAGTAATTTGTTCGTTTCATCAAGGAAATACATATTTAGACGTGAAATATAGATGGGTAGTTTTGACATGTTTGCTTAGATTTATAAGTGTGATGTGAGGGGAATTGATAAAAAAAAAGTATTCCATAAGCAAGTGGAATGTTTTTGGTTAAATAGGATGCGTTTTTGTGTTGCTTTTGCATGATAAGACCGAAGTTAGTTAGTTTAGGATATGTACCTCGCTAGATGGATAGGTTCCACTAAACATACTTCTGTAATTTGACCATATCTCGACCTGTATAGCTCCAAACTGGATAATTCAAGTTGGAGATTAAACAATAGACATAGATAGAAAACTTTTATGAAGGAACCGAAATTGATTACGCCTCTAAGATTTTGAATTCTGGCTTAAAGTTGAATTATGGATGTTGTCCCTATTTTTGAACAGCCTGTAGCATTTTGGGTATAACTCCCGGAATAATTAACCAAATTGTATGAAATTTATTCCATTAGAAAAAATAAGACACGGGGGAATGAAATTAATTGATAAGATTATAGGCCAATGTGGCAAGTAAAGGAAGAAGAAGGACCAATATGCAATTTTCTAAAGTTAACACATGGACCAAATAGATTAAGGCATGTGTGGCCAATAATAATAAAGCATGTGTGTTCAATATAAATTAAACATATGTGTGAGTCTTGAAAGTTCTTGAATGGACATATGGAGAGGGGAGATGGACAACAGTTTGGGGGTTCTAAGTTCAAATTTTTCTCCTCTCCATTTCACCTTCATCATCCCATCATTTTTCATGTAAACAATCAAGTCAGTCTTAGGTGGACATCAAGGTAAAAGTTAGAGATTTTTCTTCACCCTTACCTTTCTTGCTTTTATTATGAAGAACTGGAATTATAAAGTTGGAAGTGGGACTGAGATGTGTATTTGTGATGTTTCTAGTTGGTGAGTCAAGCAAAGCCAAAGAGGAAGGGAAGGAAAGGCAATAGAAGACCTACCTTGTCAATTTTGAGGTTTGGGACTTCACTTAGTTAATTTCTTTATTTATGTGTATTTAAATGTGTAAAAAGATTCATTTATATGTGGAGTGATTACTGGGATGATGCTTTGGTGTTATTTTAGTGTTATCTTGCATAGAATTGGTTGAATATGATAAGAGAGTATTATGTAGTGGAATTCTGTCTACGCTTTGTTAAACCAGTCACATTGTTTGAGTCATAACCCAACATACAAACCTCCAAATTGGGTGATTTCGGTTTCATATGAAACATAAGAGATAGAAATAGAAATCTCTAGAAGATACTTTGACTTAATTCTAGCTTTATGATGTGGAAAATTAAGATAGTAAATGGTGACTTGATGTCGCCCCTGTTTTGCAGCAGCTTATGATATTTGGTCTATGTCTCGTGATTGGAAAGTCCAAATGGTATGATTGGTAGTGCTATAGAAATTAGAGACATAGAGTAACAAATGTCTAGAAGACCTAAAAATCTAATCCGAACGTTTTCTATATGAATTTTAAGGAACAAGTGGAGTTTATCATATTATTTGCTTCTGGACTAATTGTTTGCCTATTTTTAAACCACTGTAGGCTTAGCTCAATTTTGAGTTTGTTTTCGTTTCTGATTTTTACCAAATCTTATCCGAACCTTTTTGAATGTGTATGAAACTTTTCAAACACCTAGAAATAAGTGAAATAGGACTTGTCATCTATGAATTGGATGATTGAACATTGGAATTTAAGATTAAGCATAATGCATTCCATAGAAAAATTGCATGTACATAAATGATTTGTTTGCGTATTTATTACTCGTATGTGTATAGTATGATTATAAAAATGTGATTTTGACACCTTCTAATGGTGGTAAGTTATGACTTGCATGTATGAACACAGATATATATTTTATGACTTCAAGTGAATATCATATGATGAATTGTGAAATTGGCAAATGGTTAAAGTAAAGGTTACAGTGCCTGCTCTATTGTCTTGATGGTAGATAGATAGGCATGCCTATAGGGATACAACATAACTGCTATAGTTTAACACTAATTGTGTCTTCATTTCGAGACTATAATGTCTCCATAGTTTGATGCCTTAGGGTATCCACAATTTGATACTTTTGAGTATCCACAGTTTTGATATCTTCAGATATCCACAGCTCCCGTTATCCACACCTACGAAAATGTGCAAGCTTAACATAGAAAGCAAAGTAAATGGTTATAAATAAGAAATGAAGCATGACAACTTAAATAATTGGTATTAGTGAGTATTTGCATTTGTACTGATAATTTTTATTAATGAGCATTGAATATCAATATTTGGCTTATAAATGTGCATTTTGGGTATATGGATAATATGTTGAAGCATAACTGCATTATGTACTTTACTTAGATATGCCATCATTGTTTACAGGAGTGTTGGATATCAATATATGGTTCATAAATATGAATTTATAGTATGTGAGTTGTGATATTTTTGATTGTGTGTGCTTGACAAATGACTATTGTGAGTGATCATCCAAACTAAGTGTTTTCCCTACTAAGTTTTCAAGCTTATCACATGCGTTAATCCGTATAGGTCCAGGTCATAGAAGTGAGATACCTGGAACATCTGCAAGGACCATGATCAATAGCTAGGAGAAACAGTACTTTTGGAATGTGCTTTTAATTAAAGATGATTGTATATGTACTGAAGAAAGAAAAATGTATGTTTTCTTTTGGATTACCATGTAATTATAAAGATGTATTACTACTGTTAAATGATAATGTTAAGCATTGGGAAGTTTTGTAATGTTTATAGGTATAGCATTGAATAAAATTATATACCTTGAATGCATGTATAGGAATTTGGTTACTATGTGTGCAGATGGTTGTAGGTTCCGTATAGGGGGTGTTGCACTTATCCTACCCAATGTAAACTAAATGAGTAAGGCAAAAACTTATTGAGGCCCTCTAAATCTCTTTAAAGATTATTCTAATGTTTTGTGTATCCACTATGTACAATGCGCAAGACTTAACCTATCCCATTCTTTGGGTTCTTTCCTTGAACCTTTTTCACCCATTTTTCATATAGAAACTTACAATCTCAATAACGTATAATGGTGAGTGAAAGAAAAATAAGTAAATATAAAGATAATGGAATGAAATTTTAGTTGTGTAAATTGTTAATCAAAACTATGATTATGATAAGGAATATATACCTACTAAAACTCCACTGCCCATTCTTTTTATGTCTTTATCTATGCACGATATTTTATATAAAGATTGAGATTATAATAAATAAATAAATTTGCATATAAGTGAGCAAAAAGGCAAATAGATAAATATTAAAGTTGGAGAGAAGGGAACTTTGACTGTGTAAATTTTTATTCAAAACTATGATTATACTAAGGAATATATAGCCGCCAAAGTTCCTTCCTCCAAATTTCAATATTTATATATGTCCACAGTGTCCCCACAAAAGTAGAGTAATATTAAGATAAAACATAAGGAACTTTGTTGGTGTACATTTCTCATTAAAACAACGGTGTTAACAAAAGTAATATACATCCACTAAAATTTCTTCTATTGTTACTCAATAATATTTTAGTGTTACTTAATATATTTAGGTATGCACGGTGTCTCCCTTAAAGTTTACGATATATAAATATATTTGTATGATTATTTTGTCAATTTTTTATTTCAGAGGATATAATTTATCAAAAAATATGGAAATGTTAACTATTTTCTCTGCTCTTATAGATATAGTTTTGAATATGTTGAAATCGTGATTGTGAACCTGCCAGTTAGAACGATTAATTGAGGCACACAATGTTCCAAATTATCAAACTTGTATACATTTATGATAGTGAACGTATGTCGTTAGAGAAATAAATTCTTATATGAGTTATTATTGGAGGTAAGTATTCCTCTAATAAGTCATTGATCATTTTTGTTTGCCTATCTGTTTACGGGGCGATATGCAGTTGATAAGTTCAATTCATATCCCATCATATTGAAGAGAGACACTAAAATTAGCTAACAAATCAAGCATCTCGGTCACTTATAATGTTTGTTAGAACCCCAAAGTGCTTTTCCAGATTTTTTTAGAAAAGCTCTGCAATAACATTTGAGGGACATAAGCTGAAATTGGCACAAAGATTGCATATTTGGAGAACTTATGAAGCACCACCATAATTGAGGTTATGTCGTCCACCTTTGAGAACCCATTAATGAAGTCTATCAAAACTGACATCCCTAGTGTTTCTGGAATAGGAAAAGACTGCAACAAACTTACCTCCTTCTTTCTTTCATAGTTATCCAATTGACAAACATGGCAAATTTTGGCATATACATAAATGATGTTCTCCATCTTTGGTCAATAGTAAGATTGAGAAAGGAGTGTGAATATTTATTGGACTTCAGGATGACCAACCCACTATGAATCATGCATCTCTTTCATTAATTATTTTTGCAAGGCATTAAAACTTGGCACATACAACTGATTATACTTTTTCATTAGCAACCCATCGTTATCAAGCCAAAAAAATTCGAACAACAACATTTTCTACTTGCTTCACAATTTGGCTATAAGTGTTTTCAAGTATAGCTGCTAGTTTAATTTGCTCCAATAGGTCTTATTCAACTTGATTGATAGCATGTAAAGCTGTAAAGACTTCTTTTTGGCTCAATGCATATGTCACATTATTGTGTCTCCCTAGTTTATACTCCCTTACAAAATCATATTCAACAAGAAACTCTTTCCATTGGGTTTGCCTTATAGATAATTTATTTTGTATGCTGAAAAAGGTATTAGCTACATTATCCGTACGAAAAATGAACCTGGTATCCAATAAGTATACCCACCAACCTTGAAGATAATGAACTACTGCCAGCATCTCCTTCTTATGTGTCAATTATTATTGCTCGACACCATTAAGCTTACAAATTTTAAGTGCAATAGGATGTCCTTCTTGCACCATGCGTCAATAGCTTTGTTCGAAGCATCTATGTGTACCTGGAAAAGGAGATCCAAGTCGAGTAATTTCAATACAGGTTCGGTTGAAATAACAACCTTCAACTTTTCAAAGGCTTCTTAGTATGCTCCTGACCGACTTCACTCTTGTTTCTTCAATAAATCTATCAAAGATGTTGCTTTCTTTGAGTACCTTATAATAAATTGGCAATTGTAGTACACCAAGCCAAGAAAACTCATAAGTTTTTTTATCATTTTTGGAACCTGCTAATCAACAATTTATGTATCATTTTAGGATCCATTTTCACCTGGGCCTTACTCACCAAGTATCACAAAAACTTTATTTTTGATTCACAAATTCACACACCTTCATTAAATGTTGTATACGCTCTACCATGTTAGTTTTATAGACCATAATATCATCTAAGTAGACCACCATAAATTTGTCTAACAAGTCATATAGCATGTCATTCATCAAATTATAAAAAATAGCATGGGCATTCGTCAAACCAAATGGCATGACCCAAAATTCATATGAGTCATATTGAGTTATACATGTTGTCTTTTCTCGTCACCTTCAACAATTTACACTTGCGATTACCCATTCTCAAGTTTAAACAATTTACACTTGCGAATACCCATTCTCAAGTTTAACTTTTTGAACACCGCAACCTTTGATAAGATGTCCATCAAGTTTTGAACTAAAGGAGCAAGATATTTATTTTTGATAGTTACCTTATTTAGAGTTTGATAGTTGACACATAAACATAAGGCTCCATCTTGTTTCTTTTAGAGCAAAATTGGAGCACAATATGGGGCTTTAGATAGTTGGATGTATCATACTTCCAATAACTCACCATGATGCTTCCGTAATTTCACCAACTCTAATGGTGAAGTCCGATAAAGGTATAGGCAGGAAGAATTACACCTGGCACTAATTTGATCTCATGATCAACTTTGCAAGGAAGTGGGAGAGTCTTTGGTAACTCTTAATGCATCACATCCTTGAATTCCCTTAATGCTTTTTTAACCGCATTTGAGAATTCCAACATATGGTCTTCCATAATTTCCATATGGTCATAATGTAAGTCTTTATACCTTTTTTTAGGCCTTTTTTGATAATCATAATAGAAACATGTGCTATAATTGTTGTTTTGTCCACTGTTCTTTTGCTAGACCTATAACAATTTATATAGCATGAATTTTGATCATTCATACGCACAATACCTCCAAAATGTGGATATAACACTGTCTTTGCCATCTTGAGAATGTTAATGCTAAAATTAAGTAAAAATCATCGAGAGGTATCGCCAATATGTTACACTTCCTATGCCAAATTAGCATTTTCAAAGGAACAATGCATGCAACTCTTACCATTGCTTGTGCTTTCGTCGTGGGAGTTTTATCTTTATAAGGCTCTTACTAAGTTTTAACCCCAAATTTTGCACCATCCCTTCTACAATAAAGGAATGAGCGGTTCCCGTATCCATTATAGTCGTAAGCTACTTTCCATTGAGTTATACATATACATAAGGCATTCAAAGAGACTCACTTCCGTACTAACCATATTGAGTAAGCAGATATGATTAAGCCCCGCTTATGAGTGATCACTTTCACCATCCGCATTTGCTATTGAGGCATTCAATTTCTCCTTTCTTGGGCAATCACGAGTATAGTGAGGTCCATTATATGAGAAACCACCATGGCTTTTTATGGAAGATTTCTCACCTCGCTTAGGTTGCCTAGTTTGTTTGGACTTTCCATTGTGATCATTCTTCCTTTTCTCGCCTTGGTCTTTCTTCTTCTTTCCTTCACACTTCTCTTGGTAAGTGCCTTTCGAGTTTTGAGAAAAGAAAGAGGTTTTAGTTTCCTTGGGCAATTTGAAATCTACCAAAACATTCGTAAGCGTAATAACACCAATGATGTCCTTGACATTTTGCTTTCACAACTCCATTTGTTCCCAATGTTATAAACCTATCATGAAGAATAACTTATCCTCATCTGACATATTCTCAATATCAAGTATTAAGGAACTAAATTTCTCAACGTAATCTCTTATCGACCCATCTTGCTTCAACCGCTTCAAGGCATCTCTTGCAAGCCAAGAAATGTTGCTAGAAAGAAATTGATTCTTTAGCTCCTTTTTCATCATCTGCTATATATCACAGGAGGTCGACAAACACTAATTTTTGTATAAGATTGAGTTTTCCACCATAATTTTACATCACCATTGAGATATATTACCGAAACATTTACCTTTTCTACGTTCGGCACGTTAATAGCTACAAAATATTGATCTATATCCTATAAGAAGTTCTTAAGTTCCTTAGCATTTTGAATGCCCTAAAAACCTTTTAGTTCATGCATCTTTAACATGGTGCTTTCATCATGTCCCACATCTTGGGTTGCGATTGTACGTTTGAGGATGATCATCTTGATATTTGTATCCTCTCATGCTTTAATCAATTCAGCCACTTGATCTTGCAATGCTTAGATTTGTCTCTCCAAGGCTTCAAAATGCGATGCATAAGAAGGGACTTCTTCTTTACCTCAAGGTAAAGGACCAATGAGCACTTTACCCGTGTAACACGCTCACTAAGATTACTGTTACCTGCCATTGAATCACTTTCACAATTCTAATACCAACTATTACAAAGACTTTGCAAGGAACTCTAAGTTCACCCACAGAATAAGTCAAAATCTAAGTATGATAGTTGAACTTTCACAAGTCAACTCAACCTTACCAAATCCCTTATGTTTACGGTGTTTCTCACTAAGGCTAAAGTAAACTCATGACTTTTATTAATCTAACAAAATAAAATGGATAGCAATAAGAAGAGAAAGATGAATAAAGCTTTATAGTAAAATTGTCAACCTTTATATTACTCTCAATTAATAAAAGGATACAAAAGCTCTCTCTAGTTAAACAAAACCTTTGCTCAAATGAGTTATTTATAGGCCTTGTTTGGTGAAGAGCTTATCAGCTCTTGTTTAGCTGGTCAGCTCTTTATAGCTTGTTGACTTTGAAAAAAAGCTTAAAAGTTTGTTTGGTAAAGAGCTGGTTGGGTTGGTTGATTCAACCCAACCAGCTAATATTCAACCAGCTCCTCTATAAGAGCATTTGACCCCTATCAGCTAATATTTTTTGGCTTTTTCTCCATTTTTTCCTCGCTACTGTTAAGTCTATCGCGTCTCGTTTTTTCCAGACTCTTCCCCCTTATGTTGCGTTTCTCTCATTTTCTCTCACCATCTCACCCTCATGCGATCTCAGTTTCCTTGCTTCATTCGTTCACTCCCACATATCAACAAAGGAGAGTAGAACAAATGGAGAGAAGGATTGAAGTTGATTTCGGTTTCATAGAGGAGTTCAACCCCGACGTAGAAAAAGAAGAAAGTGGCACTGTCGATGAAAGATTGTTTACTAAGAGGTGGCTTCCTCTTGAAGCTAACCCCAACTTCATGAAGTTTGACTTCCGGTTGGCTTTCTTGTTTTTAGGATAAAGTTTGATTTTTTTGGTTTTTTCTACTAGTGATCATTTCCTTAGCCGTTCAAAACTGGCAATTTTCGGTCTTTTTTAGTGTTCATATGGATCGATCGAGGTAAAGCTTTCGTGGGTCGTCCGGATTTTAGGTCTACCTAAACTAGGAATCTCTTATTTTTTGTTGGAATTTACTCCGTTCTTGTGGTTTTTGTGTCTGCTTGAATTCAACCTTGACTAGTAATTATCTATAAAGTAGAGCTTGTTAACTAAGTTGGTTTATGTTTTGTCTTCGATTTGCAGCTCAAAGGAGAGACCCACTTTTGGGTAAGTCTTTTTTTAGGTTAACTTTGTGCTTTCTTCCTCATTCCTTGGAATACGGTTGCAAGAAGCATGCTTTGCATTTTTAAACTTCATCGTTTAACTTTTATATATTGATCTTGCTCTTTATCTCGAAGAATAAGATTAATCAATGAACTTTTGTACCATATACTCATCTAAAGTTTTTGATTCTAGCTTATATTGCGTGCTTTATTCTGTGAGGAGTATTACCTACTTCATGTAATTGATTACAAGAGGACATGCATGTTAAACTACTTGTTTCATTTGTTTGTTTGACCATTTTTTAGTTGAATTAGAGACACTAAATCTTGTTGAAAGTTCTGGTTTTGCTTGCTACCAAATGTATCGTTAAAAGGGTAAGAGTATGTATTATAACATTTTTCTAATGGGTTGAGACTTGAGGCTCAAACTTTTTGCTTGATGGCGCTCTTTGTTTTAAGTAAAGATTCTTACTTTCTAGCTAATAGGATTTGCATGGAATGGAAAGTTAGAAGTCAATAATTTAATTCTTAATCTATCGACTTCATACCTCTACCTTGATTATATTTGGAATCTTGATCCATTTCTTTGTCTAGTTAAGCTGATACCTAAAATATTGTTTCTTGACTAAATACAGTCATTGCAGGTGGCAAAAAGAGTTGAACGACGGTAAGCTTCATCTTTAACTTGATTTCCATTTAAATAATTGGATTTGAATTTAGGTAACATGTATGTCCTGGGAATGGTCATTATGTTTTATCTATCATTTTATTTATATTTTCAATTCTATTTAAGTGCCTTAGATGTTCCAATAGTATAATCCTTACTGCTAGGTTGAACATTCCATATTCTGTAACTTTGAGATGATACACTAAGGACCATATAAGTGGAGCAGATATATAGAAAATTATGTGGTCT
>JANIPN010000219.1:71753276-71770628 GCA_027478595.1 Erythroxylum anguifugum
AGACCCATAACTAGATCCTGCGGTAACAAATTGAACCTGGCTTTGATACCAATTTGTTACCGCAGGATCTAGTTATGGGTCTGAGTTGAGGGTCAGTGGAGTGTTTCTTGTGTTTACCAATTTTGTACCAGCTCAGAAGGGAACCGGAGGACCTTTTTTGAGTGAAACTCAAGTTTTGATATAATTCCGAAGAAAAACAACGTCTGTACAAAGATGGCTTCAAATAGCCTTGGGGAAAAAACCAACTCCTAGAAGTCAGGACACGACACATGTATCCAAGACCCCACTACTATCTTAAAAATAGAAACTGAATTTGACGAATTCAAAATAACAGTGGAAATAAAAGAGCTATATTAAATTAAACTAATGCTGCATAGTAGAATGCTGTCACGTTGCTGTCACGTTGTTGGACGAATGCTGAACAAATACTGCTTATCACGTTGGACTGTCCTCTGAACTTGCTGTCTGTCCTCTGAACTTGCCATGACGAAATCTCTGATAACGTTTATAGAGCTTTGGCCTTGTAACACCGTGCCTTTGATTGCTTCATTGGCTTCTTGATTCTCTCTCTCCCTCTCCATCTCTCTTGGTCAGAAGTGGTATGATTGATAAATTAGCTCACTGCAATTAAATTCCGTTTCTAATTTCTTCTTCATATCCAGATTTTATCATTTATTGTTTGTTATCCACTGCATACTCTGCTAACCAAGTTTCTGTTCTAGGTGTAACATTGCTGTTCACTGAGCCTCCAGATGGTCGAAAACCTGACGTAAGATGGAGACTCTATGTTTTTAAAGGTGGTGATGTGCTGAATGGTAAGATTTGGGTCATCTTTAAGTGTTGTGAATGTGATGGAAATTATAAGAAACAAAATGTAATTGCTTTCTTGAGAACTTTTTGACTATTTTCCTAAATGGTAAGATTTGGGTCATCTTTTGAGCTATATTTTTATGTTTCGAGGAATTTTTAGCCAAGAACTTTTTGACTCTTGATAAACATATTTTCTTCTTTTAGAAGAGCATTCTTTTAATTTTTAATGGTGTAAATGGTGAAAATTTGCCCCTTGTTCATTTTCCTTTGTGCTCTTTTATTCTCTGGTTATCTAATTTATACTGCGATGATTAAACAATATAACTCATGTCCTTTGCCGTTATCCATTAGTTTAAAAATGTATGTTTTTGTCAGAGCCCCTTTATATACATCGTCAACACTGTTAACAATATAGCTTATGTCCTTTGCCGTTATCCATTAGTTTAAATGTATGTTTTTGTCAGAGCCCCTTTATATACATCGTCAAAGCTGTTATCTTTTTGGAAGAGAGAGGAGGGTAGCAGATATTCCTACAGATCACCCATCATGTAGCAAGCAGCATGCCGTCATTCAGTTCCGGTAGATTAATAATTAAGTTGTTGCGCATTAGTGTTTGGGGACTTATTTCTCATTATGTTTCTGATTTTTCAGGCAAGTTGAGAAAGAGCAATCTGATGGTACTTTGTCTAAGCAAGTAAGGTAAGTAGTGCCTCATTGTCTATCACTTTCGGTAATTAACAGATATTATCTTGATCTATTGATCTCAATATCTTTTATTTTATTTGTATAATTTTAGGCCTTACTTAATGGACCTTGGAAGCACAAATAAAACATTCCTTAATGTAAGTATTATGATTGATGTATGGCTACGTTTTGTTGACCTCTTTATCTTTCCTTTGATTGTTATCACAGTAATATCTAAAATTTTCTTCTGCATTTGCAGGATAATCCCATTGAACCTCAACGTTATTATGAACTTTTTGAAAAAGACACTATTAAATTTGGTAATAGTAGGTAGGTCACTAGCAAATATTCAACATCTTCTATGATTTCATGGATCAATTAAATATTTTTGCCTTTAGTTCGGTTACCATGGTCATACTTTGTTGCTTTTTCGATATAGTTTGTACAATATTGTTCTCCTGAATGCATTTTACTTGTGTGCCTGGCTGTTACCCTACACTGAAACTATTTTAATGCACAGTTGGCACTGAAACTATTAGATATGTATATTTTCAATCCTATTAAACTTTGCAATTATTGATATACAACCTGTTAATTTTGATGTCCATTTTCTACTGCTAGAGATATATGAGACCTTTGGAAATGTTGGTATCAACTTGTCCAAGGTTTTAAACATGTAATACAGTTGGCATGTTTGCATGGTTTGTCATAATCTTATTTCTTTGGCTTATACTCTCCTTAACATTATTTTCAAACTTCTAATTAACCTTATTTTAAGTGCACAGAGTGAAAGATACATTGAAAGAAGATAGAGTGAAAGACAGATTGAAAGATTCAAACTTCCTTGCACAGAGTGAAAGACATATACTCCAACTAGGAGCAACAGCCTTTATGGGAAGCCCATCATTCGTACTGAGGTAGCTATCTATGCTTCTGATGGATTTTTCTAGCTATCTGTGCTACTGATTGATGGTTGTAGCTGTAATTAATTTAACGGAACATTAGGCATGATTTAATGAATGCAATATGATATTTAATGAATGAAGTCTGAGATAGATTTACTTTCATTAAATGAAGTTTGAGAGTAGTTGAGGTTTATATGGATTTGGTGCAGTCGAAGGTTATTGTAGCAGTTAGGAGAAAGTAGCTACCTTTTGTATTGCATGCATTTAACTTCATTTATGACTTCATTGATTACTCTCAGCTACTCCACTGCCTGTTATTGCCTTTAAAATGATCAAGTAACTTACATTTCCTAATCAGTGACTCTAAATTCTTAACCGACTCTTTGTGAGTTAACTTTGATCTTGCCAATGCTATCTTCCTTTATTTTCGTTTGTAAGTTTTATTCTTTCTATGTTCTGATCGTGCCTCATTTGATTGAAAGGAGGATTGTTTCTGTTTTTTAATTGAATCTTATGAGTTTGTGTGGGTACTGCCTGTTAGCTTTTTGATAATTACTAAGATCGAAAAAGGTTTGGTTTAGAATTGTGTGTGTTTGTGTGGGTACTGCCTATTTAGAATCTGGTGTGTTTGGTTTACTTTATTGCTTCTCATTAATCAAGGAAAAGGGTTTTTTTAAGTGTTAACCTGGGATGTATTGAGTGTGGACTTACATTTTCGAGTGTTAACCTGAGCATTTTTTAGTGTTAACCTGGGTTGTTGCTTTTTTGGTGTTAGTGCTTGAATAGTTGTTGTTGTTGTTGTTCTTCTTCTTCTTCTTCTTCTTCTTCTAATTATTGTTATTGTTATTATTACTGTTGTTGTTGTTGTTGTTGTTGTTATTATTATTATTATATATTCTATTTTTATTAGAGTTATAAACTTAATTTTTATAGAATTAAATATCTAAAATCTAAATTCTTATAAGAATATTCATTGAAATACTAAAATATATAAGATTCATATTCTTATATTTTTTTAAAGTCATGTCCTTATAAGTCATTTTACCCATAAACAACTAATTTTACCAAACATCTTTAACAAACAACTAATGCAATCCGCTGGTCAAACCAGCTGATAGAATCAGCTATCAACTAACAGTTGATAGAATCAGTTATCAACTAAATGCAATCAGCTGACTACCAAACAGGGCCATAGGCTTTTGGAGACTTGTGGGCAAGAATATAAGAAATTGGGCACAAGCGCTAAGTCACTAACTTAATTGGTGGTTGACATCCTCAACCCCTTTTAGGTACTACTTTAGTGGGTGGTTTAAATATATTACCAATAACCCACTTCTAAGTTTTAAAAAACATGTGATAAATGGAGACAAGATACCTCATCCATGTTCTTTGCCATGTTCTCCCACTTTTTTGATGATTCATATCACTAACTTTGTCATATCACCGATGACTTTCATCTAAAGGTGATAGTTAGTAAATTTCGAGTCAATTCGCACATGATCCAACCATTGTGCACCCATAGTCTAGTCCGTTCGTATACAGTTTGTTATTTGAGTATACTTTTATCCTTAATCCCGCCAAAAATGTCTTAGGCAAGTCCAACTTGCCCTATTCAAGCTAATCAACGCTTCACGGTCCATCATAGATAGCCAAAGTTCTAACCATTCTTGATCTTACTTGGTTAAATTGTCTTGGTTCTTTTGGCATGCCTTTCTCGTTAGCCAAAGCTTGCCAATAGCTAACAAAAAGGGTCCTGCAATGTAAAGGAGCTAACACTAACCAACAAACACATTATGTATTAACTACAAATATATTAATTTCTCCAATTTCAATATGACAAAATTAAAAATCCCCATTTTAAATAAGAGGAGTATCTAATCACTATGATATCATTTGTTGGACTTAACACAAATTTTATTAATCGATTTTATGATTAACAATGAAATCATATTTTTTATTTTTATTTTTATTTAAATAAGTCGATGGACATTTTAATAAGTTTGTCGACTTTATAACATACTTTCTAAACTTTCGATCAACCTGAACAAAAGTTGTCTGAAACAACACAAATAAGGTCTTTTTGCACTTTTCTTAATACATAAAAGTCCTAATGTGAGAGAATTTGAATGTCCATAAAAACTTACTTTAATAGGTGTAAGAGATCTAGCAGGTATTTATAATACATTAAAAGGTATGTTTTAGATTCTAACATTATCGTTAGAATTTAATTTTGATCATAACGTCTAGCAACGTCTAAAAAAGACTCCCAACATTATGAAAATCATCCAACTTAAACCTCCGTGGCTAAGTTTCATGAAAAAAAAAATCTATTTAACCTTTTAAAAATTAATTAAGAGCTTGTCATTAATAATGTATAATCCCCAAGGTTTTAAAAACCAAATCGGACTGTCCGGTCTGACCAAAAAAAGTTTGAACCGGTCAGTGGTCTGATTCGATTTTACCTAATAGCTTCTATGTATAAAAACCGACTTGTTAAATTTTTTTCGGGTGGGACCAGAGGGTCCTCTGTCCGATTTTAAAAATCTTGATAATCCCAATTAATAAATGGTAGATTTTGTCACTTCTTTCGATCCCTAATTTCATCCTTAATTCCCAATTCAACCGAAAATGTTTTAGGAGTAGAATTGTGCTTGCAACGAAAGTTAGGACATTTTTCTTACTTTTTTAAAACATATTATTTGTTTAGATAATATAAATTTGGATAAACATGTAACAATTCTTATATCGAATCATTATATCATAAATCAGATCACACGTTTCTGGCTCGACGCCCTAATCACGTATGTCAATCAATACACCACAGCCGTTTCAGTGCATTACTGTATGAACGTTCGACCTTGTTTGCCGTTTAGAGATTAAAAATATCTTAAAGTACTTCCTTTTATTGCTGCGACGCGAACGATGCTTCGGGTCTTGCTTGGTGACTGGAGGAAGTTCACTCGTCTCTCATAACATCATAAACTAATAGCTAGATGTCTCAAAAGTTAAGGAGCATGCATACATGGGGATGAAAGGATCTTCAAGCATTTCTTACATGACAGGTAGTAAAACAGTCCTTAGGTAACATTCATTTACTTATTACAACCACGGACGCTGCAAAACTAAATGACATGTTCTATCAGAGAATAAGTGCTCCATATCATCATCTGCTTTCCTTTCTATTAAAATATAGTTTCCATCTTACTCCTCACTGCCAATCAAATTTGAACATTTCGACTTACATGAGAATCTAACCGAGGAATCTTAATAAACTAGGACATATTGCCACAGCTCAGTCCGAGTCCATATCCATCAGTAGTACCTCCTGGGATAGCGGTCCACCATCCTTCCAGAAGGACATTCAATTGCTCTATGTCCTCGACCCCCGCAGTTGTGGCAGATCATCAATGGTCCCATACAGTCCCTGCTCATGTGACCGTACTGGTGGCAATTCCTGCAAACGATGTCTTGGTAGCTACTGCTGCGAAAGCTACTACCCCTGTCTCCAATAACGTTGCCTTTAGGGCAATGCCTGGCCAAATGTCCAGCTATATTGCAAAGGTTGCAAATAGGTTCATTTGGGCAGTCCCGTGCTAGATGGCCAGTCTTTCTGCAGTTATTACATGCCTTGTCATTTGTACAATCAGCTGCTATATGGCCCTGCTTATAACAGTTGTTGCACAGCCTAAGGTCACCAGGTTGCATTGGTGGAGCTGTACAGTCCCTAGCACGATGTCCAGCCTTCCCACAGGTGTGGCATATACCCTCATTTGGACAGTTGCTGGCCATATGGCCAGGCTCCCGACAGTTCCAGCAGAGTGACTTTGTAGTGCACTCGGAAGCAATGTGCCTACAGGATTTTTCAGGCATGAAAAATTCAACAAAACTCATTCATTTGTTAATGCAAAAGAAGGAATTGAAATATGAATGCATTAGTACACGCTTGATAATTTTACGTATCAATTAGTTTTGAAGGAAAAAAATTACCTCCAACTTTACAAGAAAATACCGACTACGCATCAGCATTTGGGAACATGAACATTATAAAAATTGATTAAATGACTAATCAAACCATTCATATACAAAGCAGTTGCCTCAATTAAAATTAACCAAATATCTGCAATACGAAAGTACAGAACTCAAGACTACAACCGCCTAGGAATTGCTTGAGGTGACAAAATTGCCACTGCCTTTTTTCTTGAAACCGCCAAGGTCAAAAACAATACAATAATCCTATAACATGTCTAAAAATTGGAGATTCTAAAGATGGAAGCTAAATAAAAAATCTTTGCTTGAAGACCATTTAAGATATATTTTGAAGTAAATTTGGAGTTGCAGATTATGAGTTTTCCCAAACAAGCAGGAACACCAATTAAACAACAAAGCAGTGTTCATATTGTACACGTTGCATGATTCTTGCAACTAAAATTTGGCAGAGTTTTCAAAGCCAAGGAAGTATACTGAAATTTTGATATGCAAATCTTGCATAGAGAAAAGATTAGAAGATATCAATTAACAAGCCGTGCTTGAACCATATGCCACAAACACTAAATGTATAATAAGAATCCCATACCCAGGAAGGCCACAGTTATGACATATTGCCACATTTGGGCACTCTTTAGCGAAATGACCTGGCCGTTTGCAGTTCTTACACAGATTGCTTTGGCTGCTAACAAAACCATAGAACACAGACCATTAAGCAGAACATAGAAGCATACTGAAAAGATAAATTCACGCAAGATCAGTGCAGCAATTTTAGTTCATCTTAAACAGATCTTGTCTATAACTACTCCACTTTGCAGCAGCGTGTAATACACCAGGGATTAATTTTACTAAATGAGCTTCAAAAATTCCCAACCATATATCAAAATATTTCCTTGAAGTGGGCAGAGGGCGCACTAGAAACAGAAGAAGTTTCAAAGAAGCATATCTAATACCCATTTTACTCCAGAAAGCCACTTCCAGAGCACAAGAAGTGGGAGATAAGCTGAATTATTGAAAACTAGAAAACCTGAAACCCCGACGAGACTCTCGTCTGTATGGTGCACCACGGTAGGAAAAGCGATCGGAACGGATCTTCCGATCCATTGGACTCCTGCTCCTGCTCCTGCTTCTGCTTGGGCTCTTGCTATCTGAACTCATGTTCCAACTTCCCCCAAAAAACCTACCACCACTGTTCTGCAAACACACGACCAACAACAACACCTGCTGCCCCCTCCCTGTCCACATTACAACCACACCCGTCATCATCCATTACTAGAACTCAAATCCCTCACCAACCCTTCAAAACAAAAACACCATATCCCAACTAGAAACAACAAAATGCTTTTTTCATACAAAATCCATTAGATCAGTTACATGCCACCATTGTCCCTTCCCCAACACCAGGAAAATAATGAACTATTTCTTCGCCCACATCATTTAAGCATCTTATGCAACATTGTCCTTTCCCATGCAACATCAAGCTCAGGTAGTTGTAGAACTTGACAAAAACTCCCATCTTCTAAACTAATCATGCAAACCACATTTGTTACAGATCTAGAGACTAAAAGGGAGGAGGAAAATAGGAACCTATCAGAGCTTATGGTCAGATTAAAGAGAGAAAACTAAGCAACATCATATAAAGCTCTCAAACAGAAACAACCTACTCTGGAATTCGGGGGGACATGGAAAACTAGACTGAAGCTACAGTAAAACTCACAGTATGTAACCAGGGTTCAATATGGGTTCAACATAGACTTAGTTGTAGAACAAAAAACGGTTACATAAAATCACGTCTCTTAATCAGCATTGGATGTCTCCAAAGTTGTCTTCCACTTTGACACATATACCATACAGAGAAGAACACCCAAGTCATTGCCCAAAGTTGAACATTTTCAACAAAGTCGCGAGCTGGGTTTGGCTGGTTTGCAGAGCACCATTAGAGTACAGAAAACCACAATAATACCTAATCGATTGCCAAAAGTTCAACATCTTCAACAAAGTCACAAGCTGGCTTTGATTGGTTTGCAAAGCACCGTTAGAAGATAGAACACCCCCACTACATCTTCAATTGGAGGACACTTTCATACAAGAACATGGGCATGAAAAGCTTTTAACATTCGTATTTAACGAACTCCATCGATTGATATTGTAATCAGGCAAAATTAAACACCCAAATAGCAATACAAGCACCAAATGGTTGACCAGTCCATGAAAGTTATCCAAAATTAAACCCAAAATCACAAGAACCGTATAAACAAACACAAAAACAAAGCATCACTAAGTTCCAGATTTAAGAAAACTCCACCTTCCCCTCAGGGTCAAATAGCAAAACAGGAGCCAGAGAAGACAGTTAGTAACAAATTCAACGAGCGAAGATGAGATTCAAACCATAGCATCTGGTTCTCGAAGCGAACTTATACTCAGCCCCTAAACTCAAAAAGAGCAAACTTTCAAAGGATTAAGGATACGCACCCTAGTTCATAAGCTCAGCAACGGATACGGCCTTCGAGTGCAGTGAACGGACGGAGAATCTACGGATTTGCAGATTTATTAGGCAAAAGGGATGATTTTGAAGAGCAACGGACCAGAATTTGCTTCCAATCGGATTATATTCAGCTTTAGAACAAGGGTTTCAAGGCCCAAGTCCACAATTTCTATACAATTTTCTTTTTTGGAAAGATAATTTCTATACAATTTGTTTATGATTAGTCGAACAATTAGCTTATTGTACTTGTCTTTGTCGTACGAAAATAATCTTTTTTAAATATAAAAAAGTTATATATAATTGATGTTCTTTTTTAATTTTTATAAAACAGAAAACCTCAAGTAATGAAGTAATTATTATTGTTGTTTTAATTCATTTCAAAAGTTAAATTCTCTACAAAGCTTTTAGTGAACTCTACAATTTAATTTCATTTTGTCAATTTTGAATTTTAGTTGCAGGATAATGATGAATTAAAAAAAGAAAAAAGAAAGCTATTTCAATATATAATCATGCAAATCTAACAAAGTTTTTATTTCCAAAAATCATAATTTTTATTTAAATTGTAAGAGCAATAAATCAAATGATCGTAGCGATAATAATGGGTTAATTTATGGGTCAGATTCAGGTCTTTTCAATGAGTTGGCCTATTAGATAGCCTAAGTTTAAATAGACTTGAGATTTAACTATTCTGAATAAAACGACGTCATTTGATTTAGAAGAGTTAGGTCTCGAGCAAGCCTAGGCTTAGACAGCTTAAGCCCAAATTTAATTTTTTAAAAAATTATTTTATATTTTTAATTTATGAAAAAATTGCAATCCCTATGATCTCTTTCTTGTGACAAAGGCAAAGTTTCTCTTTTTTTTTCTTTCCTTCCTTTCATTTTGACATTCACGTGTTAATACAAAAAGTGGGGTTGGTCATGGTTGCTCGGTGTTTATGCGGCAGCCAATTGTAGCCTAAGCATTATGCCTAAAGTGGAGTTGTTCGAGTCTGGGTGCAACCGACCGAAGAAAGGAACAAACAATATATTAAAGAATGCCTCTTCTCTCTGACTCTTGTTTACTCCTTTTGTTCTAATATGTGATGATTTCTTGCTTCTGACAAGGGCAAAGTACCTGCCCAGAAGAAACTTGAACCCATATTTGTACAAAGAATCCAACAAATGCACATCCTAGTCGTATCTCCAGCAGAAAAAGATTATTAGAAAAAGCAATTTTCCTTATTGCCCATCCCATCACTAATAGAACTTACAGAATAAACCGATGAATGCTAATGAAACAAGGACAAACAAAGTAACGAGAACAAATGAACTGATACCTTATTTGAAAGCATAAAAACTAGGGCAGCGCTTAAGGTGTACGCACGGTTGCAACTTGCAAGTGCAGACAGCAGAAAAAGATAGGACTCGCGATCAGAAGATTCCCCAGAACTTGGCTCAGCCCTCTGTCATAGCATCTCTTGTTTCCAGTAGTGACTCATTACTGAAATTTTCCTTTATACCAATTTGGCAATAGCTTCAGGGCTTCTCATGAATCTGTCTTTCATTTCAAGCATCTTCAAACTTGTCTCAAGAGCAACATATGTGATCTATACCTTTTTAATGAGCAATCAATTTAAGAAAAAAGAGATTTATTGCACTTCCACAGTAATCATTACATCAAACAAACTATTCTATGCTGTGTTTACTTGTTTCCAAGCATGTACCTTTTTCCCTTAAACAATTATATCTTTGTTGGACAAATACACAAAAGCCTAAGAGCACCGCCCGATACTGATTACGACAAAGAGGATAAGAATCTGCACAGGACAAACAAATCCCTACTATCCCTCTGTCCTCTGCCTTCTTTTCCGTCCCGCCCGGGAATCAAATTCTTCCGTCTAATTACGGTGAACATGTTCAAGTACTTTTCCTTCCCATGAACAGAGTTACATACATAGTCCCCAAGCTCTCAAAACCTTCCTGTTATGCTTGAACAAAAAACTTAGAGACCAATCTGTCTTCTTTTCTGTTTTTTTGCCAATTATATAACTACTGATTGTTCTAACAACATCATTTTAAGCTGAAATTCATGGCAGAAACCAATCTGTTCACTTGTCTATCTTCAATTGTAAAAAGTTTCAAAATGTTAACTTTGACGATGAAACCAATATTTCAAACCATAAGTGCCAAGTTAGTAATATTGCGACAGGTTATGGAGGTGGGATCTCTTGTTGGATGTGAATTTTCACTTCCATAACAATCTTTGTCTATGCCACTGTCGTAACCAGTAGCAACCAAGGACAGAGTGTATTCGTTACCCATTCCTAAGATCAGTAAATAACCCGTACACCTTCGCAATAAAGGAAGGGACCAATGAATAAAAGGTTAAAAAGCCCCACTTTACCTATAGCCAAGCCAAGTATTGGACACTCACTAACATGTGAAACTATCTGACACAAGCCAAGCCAGTGTCGGCACTTACACGCACTCCATCCCACTCTCTACTTCTCTCTCGTGACACTTACCTAAAGGCCACCAAATCCAATACCTTAAAAACACCATAACACAGACACCATAACATAAAGATACAATCTTTTAACAAACCCATGAAGCCCTTTCAACTCTCTTCTCTTGTTCTCATCATTTCACTGCTTGTTTCCCATTTGCCCCTGTTTCTGTCAAGCTACCATGACTACAACGACGCATTATCCAAGTCCATTCTCTTCTTTGAGGGCCAAAGGTCAGGCTACTTGCCACAAGACCAGCGTGCAACTTGGCGAGCCAATTCAGGCCTGAGTGATGGGTGGACTTATAACACGGACCTCACTGGTGGGTACTACGACGCCGGTGACAATGTCAAATTTGGCTTTCCAATGGCATTTACAACCACAATGTTGGCTTGGAGTGTGATTGAGTTCGGTGATTTGATGCCATCAAATGAGCTGAGAAACACCCTTGTGGCCACGCGTTGGGCAACCGACTACTTGCTCAAAACTGTTTCACAACCGAACCGTATTTTTGTCCAGGTAAGTAGAGTGCTATGTTTCGTTTACTTGGACTGAGTTAGTTGGTGACTGTGGTTGGCTAGTTTTCGGATTATCGTGGTTTAACTAACGGAGGGTTGGCTCTGTGGACTTGCGTGGTTCACGGTATACTTCATAGATACCTCTCGTGGATTGACCCTTGTGGTCCAGGCAGGTCATCACTAAACGGTTGACGTTGGTTTTGACGAAATCGAGAATTTATTTGTCTCGAAATGTGTGTTTGTCTCTTTCTTTACGGGAGATGGGATTCAGCATTCATGGATCCGAATACTGATACAGAGTTGGTGTTGAAATACTTTAATCTAAACTCCTAACTGCTACTCCCGTAAGTTTAAATATACCATTTGACAGTGATGGATAATGAATAAAATGAATCCATTCTTAATCAGAAGTGACATTGCCCTTTTCGGTTGGTTACCTTTCTATCAAGAACCGCCTTTTAACCTCATCACTCTCAGTTTCATTGAACTTATATTTGCCGTCTACTGGACTAGAATGGTTAGTGATCCTTGATGAAAAACTTCTGTGCATTTCAGAGTAGAGTATTGATAGTGGATTATAAAAAACAAAAAATTTTACTTCTTGGTTATTGTTCCTGACTGACATTTTTCTCTTCCTGTTTTTTTTCTTTTTCAATTTAGCATAAGCTGATGTTCGGTCGATCTTAAATAAAAGCTTGACCAATCCGCCCAACTCTCTATCCTTGAATTGGATTGATGTTGATATATGCATCCTGAGAGCTCAGACTGCATGTGACTTCCTTTTGATTAATGCAAAGTCTAACTCAATGTCTGCAGGGCGACTAGTAGATGTCCATTTACCAATTTGTAATGTAATTTGTGCAAGTTAATGCTATGTCACAACAGGTGGGGGATCCAATTGCAGACCATAGTTGCTGGGAAAGACCAGAAGACATGGATACTCCTAGGACTGTTTATGCCGTTGATGCTCCAAACCCGGCGTCAGATGTTGCCGGCGAGACTGCAGCTGCATTGGCAGCTTCTTCCATGATATTCCGATCATCTGACCCAGGATATGCTGACACATTGTTGAAAAATGCCATCAAGGCCTTTCAATTCGCTGACAATTACAGAGGAGCTTACAGTGACAACTCCAATATCAGAGATGGTGTCTGCCCATTTTATTGTGATTTTGATGGATATCAAGTAAGTAGACAACTTATTTAAGATGTTTCTGAGTTGTGTTATCTATTTATATCTGTTTCGAATGATTCTTGTCAGGATGAGCTGCTATGGGGGGCTGCATGGCTTCGGAGAGCATCTTATGATGATAATTACCTTAGCTATATCGAAAGCAATGGGAAAACTCTCGGTGCTGATGATAATATTAATGAATTTGGTTGGGACAACAAGCATGCTGGCCTCAACGTCCTTGTCTCCAAGGTCTCTGCCAACTTATTTCTTTTCTTGACGAAAAACATCCCTAATACCATCGCCATCAACCTTTAACACGTTATAAGTAGTGTGAAATTATGCATAACTTGTCCTAATTAAGGTTCTAGTGTTGGTACAGGAAGTACTGCAAGGAAACATGTACTCACTCCAATCCTACAAAGCATCAGCGGAAAGCTTCATGTGCACTCTTATCCCTGAATCATCCTCCTCTCACATTGAGTACACTCCTGGTGGCCTCGTTTACAAGCCAGGAGGCAGCAACCTCCAGCATGCAACAACCATCTCGTTTCTCCTACTTGTTTATGCAAAATACCTTGAATCAACTTCTCAATCTGTCAATTGTGGAAACATTAACGTCAGTCCTTATTCGCTTCGTAAACAGGCCAAGCTTCAAGTCGATTACATTTTAGGGGATAATCCTAAGGGATTATCTTACATGGTTGGTTATAGTAACAATTATCCTAAACGAATTCATCATCGCGGCTCATCATTACCTTCCATTAAGGATCATCCTGAATTTATGGCCTGCAAAGAGGGTTCATTCTACTTTAATTCGACTGATCCAAATTCTAATGTTCTTGTTGGGGCCATTGTGGGTGGCCCTGGTGAAGACGATTCTTATGACGATGATCGTGCAGACTTTAAGAAGTCTGAGCCAACTACCTACATTAATGCACCATTTGTGGGGGTGCTGGCTTATTTTGCAGCTAATCCCAACTTCAGCTGAAGGCCAACATGGTTCCTTTTTTAAGTATATAAAGCCAAATTTTCACATTGGCATTTCAAAGTAGCAAATATGTCTCTCATCTTGGCGAAAGCAAAGAGGGTAGAGGCTTCTTAAGTGGTGCATTTGAACTCATTGTGGCTTTTCACAAACTGAAGATGAGAAGTTAAACTGCTCACTCGTGTAAAAGTTCAAAAGAAAGGGAAAAAAATTATTATTTGTTTCTTGCGGTCCCCTCTATATGGTCATGATCAAACTGCCATGAAAGAGACATAATTGAACATTAACAGAACAATAATTGCAGAGCTATACCGGTTGAGTCTGAATTCACTTGAGCCATTGGTCAGGTGGGACTGACATATGATGACCGTGAGAGACCAACATAGTTAATGTTCTGCCTCATAAGATTGAATTTAGTTGAAAAAGTGAAGTTTGCAGGTAAATTCGGTCAAATAATAGACTTGACATTTGCGCAACGACAGGACTTGATGTATAGATTCATTCGTTATTCCAGTTAGACAAAATGCTAACATAATACGTTACTACATTTAATTAATCTGGATCAAGGGTCATATGAAACACATTTCCAGAAAATTATATTCCATTATGCACTAATCTAATCATTGAAACACACTAACTTCTCTTGGTAGGTCTTCAAAGTAAAAGCGTCACTGCTATGTGATGTATGCCATGTCTCCTATAAAGAGCAAAAAGTTTGACAACAAGGGTCACATGATCGAAACTCACGCCAAAAAAGAGCAGTACCATCTACTCGAGATAGGCTTAGTATTGTTACACGACAAGATTCTCATAACAAGAAGCACTTTTCTGCTAACTGGACGATTGGGCTACAATGAACTTTAGGCACCAACCACCATATTAAGTTTAGCTGTGGATGGAAACCAACCAGCCTGCGCTCTATCTACCATCTTAACTTGTTTCATGAGCTCCCACACACCTTAGACCCGTATGCTACGCTTGACTCCTGCCATTCTCATTATTAGCTAACTTTGGTAGTTTCACATAAATAATGACCGGAAGACCCCGCTGGTTTTTTCAAACAAGTGGTGACGATGCTACAGTTGAAAGAAAATGTGACCCGTTATAGTTAACCCCCTTTGTTCAAGATGAGTAGTTTTCCATACAAGACATGTCCTACTAGTTAAGGGACAGGATGGAGGTTGCTGATGCAAATTATAATGGTGGCTTGACGCTGACTGGACAGGAAACCATCTGTCTCTTTGTGGTGTTATGATCAAAATGTGGGGTGGTTCTTAAGACGGGCTGTCAAAGATGATGTTTCCTGGAGGTGGATCTAATACATATTTCAAGATGGATGGATTATTGTTACCATCTTACAACATAGAGAACATGGGCTACATCTGTAGGTTTATCAATACTGTATGGATTCAAGTCCATTAACACAGCAATTTCATACCCAGCTATGATAGGAACAGAGTTTGTTGGAGTTAATTAAAAATTAAAACAACTAGACAAGGTGTTAGTGACCATTTCAGTTTTCCATAATTTACCTGTAAACGATACGTTTGACAGCATTTTATATAAAAAAGGTCTATGTAGACAACAGGGATTTTTATGTCTAGTCTTCCTGAAAGAAGTAATTGTGGGTCACTTGATGTAGCAAATGAAACCTTCAATTCAACTGGGGATATCTTGAGGATCCTGGAGTTGGCAGGAAAATGAGGTTGCATGGTCAGAGTTGAAAGAAGAGCTAAGTTTAGAATGTAGTACATATATACATGAATATGAGTACAGTAAAGGCTAGATAATCTATACAGATACAGAAAAGATAATCCTAGGATAATGTTTATTTCTAAGATAATGCTATCTAATCTGTAGAATCTGATCACAATCAGATTATAATATTATGAGATAATATGTATCTTGACCACACTCTCCCTCAAGTTGGATCATAGTTATCAATCATGTCTAACTTGCTGATACATTCTTCAAACACTTGTCTTTGAAGACTTTTGGTAAACACATTTGTTGTCTGTTCCTTCTTTGGGACATAAGTTAAGCATATAGTCCCATCTTCTATTTTCTCCTTGATAAAATGTCGATCAACTTCAACATGCTTTGTTCTCTCATGGTGGACTGGATTGTGTGTCATGCTTAGGACTGCCTTGTTATCACAATAATGTTTTATAGGTAACTCAAAATTGATTCCCAATTATGTCAGCACTTACTTTAACCAAAGGCTTTCACAAATTCCTTTTGCAACTGCTCTTAGTTCAGCTTCTACACTATTCCTGGCTACCAACTTTTGCTTCTTACTTTGCCACGTGACTATATTTCCACACATGAAAGTATAATACCCAATGGTTGATCGTCTATCCTCTTCTGAGGCTTTCATAAATTCCTTTTGCAACTGCTCTTAGTTCAGTTTCTGCACTACTCTTGACTACCAACTTTTGCTTCTTACTTTGCCATGTGACTATTTTTCCGCACATGAAAGTATAATACCCAATAGTTGATCGTCTATCCTGTTCTGAACTTGCCTAATTTGAATCAGTATATATTTCAATTGTTCTTTGATATCTCTTTTTGAATAATAATCCTTTCCCAGTAGTACCCTTTAAATACCATAGGATCATATAAACTAACTCAAAATGCTACCTCCTTAGCGCATGCATGTAGCGACTTACAACACTTACGATAAAAGCAATATCTAGTCTAGTATGAGACAAATAAATCAGTCTTTCCACTAGTGCCTAATATTCTTCACTTTCAACAAGTTTATCCTCTTCATCCTCAAACTTTATACTGTCAATGGGAGTGGTGCTTGGTTTATATCCTAACATTCTAGTCTCTTTTAAAAGATCAAGAATGTACTTCCTTTGTGAGATATAAATCCCTTTCTTTGATCTCGCTACTTCCATGCCTAGAAAATACTTCATTTCTCCTAAGTCTTTAACTTCAAATTCTTTCCTCAAAGTTGACTTGAGTTTTGTAATTTCCTAATCATCATCACCAATTACGAAGATATCATCTACATACACAATCAAAATTGTCTTCTTACCTTCTCTAATTCTGAAGAACACTGTATGATCTGACTGAGCTTGTGTATCCTTCTATTTTTAGGACTTTGGCAAATCTTTCAAACCAAGCTCATGGTGATTGTTTCAATCCATATAGGGATTTTCTTAGTCTGCATGCTTTGTTTCCTCCTCCTTCCTCATCAAACCCTGAAGGAAGTTTCATGTACACTTCTTCCTTTAGTTTGCCATTCAAGAAGACATTTTTAATATCAAATTGCTGAAGTGGCCGGTCAAAGTTAGCAGCTATAGATAGTAATA
>JANIPN010000219.1:71771925-71782852 GCA_027478595.1 Erythroxylum anguifugum
GTATTTTTGGGAAACAATCAGTGGAGTATTTAGGTCACATTATATCCTATGAAGGGGTAGCAATGGATCCTTTAAAAATCAAAAGCATTTTGGAGTGGCCCATCCCTAAGAATGTCAAAGGAGTGAGGGGTTTCTTAGGCCTCACAGGCTACTATCGTAAGTTTGTCCAAGATTATGGGAGAATAGCTAAACCTCTTACTGATCTTACAAGAAAAGACAACTTCAGTTGGGGAAAGGAAGGCCAGTTAGCATTTGAGGAGCTGCAGAAGAAGATTACTTCAGCCCTAGTTTTAGCATTACCTGACTTCTCCAAGGAGTTTTCAATTGAGTGTGATGCTTCTGGAAGAGGGTTAGGGGTTGTTCTCACTCAAGGGGGTCGTCCATTAGTATTTTTTAGCAAGGCTTTGGCTGAATCAACTTACTCTAAGTCAGTCTATGAGAAAGAGGTGATGGCTATTCAACATTGAAAACACTTTCTGATTGGAAAGCACTTTAAGGTTTATACTGACCATAAAAGCTTGAAACATTTGCTAGATCAGCGCATCCCTTCCATAGACCAACAATGTTGGCAAGCAAACCTATTGGGGCTGGATTTTGAAGTTATTTATAAACCAGGGAAGCAAAATGGAGCAGCAGATTCTCTTTCCAGGGTTGAGGATAACAAGATACTATTTTCTGCTATTTCAGCTCCTTTTTGGCTTGACATAGATGTGGTGAGAAGGGAAATCAAGGAGGATTCCAAGTTAAATTCGATTATGGCAGCACTCAAAGCAGACTCCACTTCCAAACCTGATTTCCACACCAGGGATGGTTTATTGTTTTACAAAAATAGGCTGGTTCTCTCATCTACTTCGGTGTTAATTTCTTAGTTCCTACATGAGTATCATGCTTCACCTTTAGGGGGACATTCAGGTTTTTTAAAAACCTATAAAAGGTTAGCTGGTGGATTATTCTGGTTGGGAATGAAGTCTTCTATTCAAAGGTTTGTGAAGGAATGTGTTATTTGTCAGAAGCATAAGTATATGGCAATGTCTCCAGCTGGTCTTTTACAACCCTTACCTATACCTCAGCTAATTTGGGAGGAGGTTTCTATGGATTTTATCACAAGCCTTCCTGAATCTCACGGGTATGAGGTAATTTTGGTGGTGGTTGATCGTTTGTCTAAGTATGCTCACTTCTCATTGCTTAAACATCCCTATACAGCTAAGACTGTGGTTGAAACATTTACCCGTGACATAGTAAGGTTACATGGCGTTCCTAGTTTTATCATCAATGATAGAGATCCACTTTTTACTAGCAACTTTTGGAAGGAGCTGTTCAAGTTGCAAGGAACGGTATTAAAGATGAGTTCCTCTTACCACCCTCAAACGGATGGACAAACTGAGGTGATAAATAGGTGTATCGAGACTTATCTACGTTGCTTCACATCAGAGCAACCTAAGGGTTGTTCGATTTGGTTGGCATGGGCTGAATATTGGTATAGTACAAATTATCATGTTTCCACTGGACGGACTCCTTTTGAAGTGGTGTATGGTCGTCTTCCATCAACCTTGCTACACTTTACTCAAGGGGAAACCCAAGTAGAATCGGTGGCTTTAGCCTTAGTAGATAGAGATGAAGCAGTAAGTCAACTAAGGCACAACCTGGTAAGAGCACAAGCTATGATGAAGAAATCTGCTGATATCCACAGAAGGGAGGTGTAGTTTCAAGTGGGTGATTTGGTGTTTGTTAAATTAAGGCCCCATAGGCAACTCACGGTAGCTAGGAGGATCTGTCCTAAGTTGGCATAAAGGTACTATGGGCCTTTCAAGATCATTGGAAAGGTGGGAATGGTTGCTTACAAGCTACAACTTCCTCCTTCAGCTAAGGTTCACCCGGTGTTCCATGTGTCTCAGCTGAAGAAAGCTTTAGGCAACCACTCAGTAGAACACACTCTTCCCAAAGGATTGGAGGTTGATGATGGAGATCTGGCTGTACCTGAAGCAATCTTAGCTTCCCGCATTTCCAAGTATAAGGGTGGCAGTATCCTTCAGTGGCTTATTCGGTGGAGGGACAAACCAGCAGAGGAGGCAACTTGGGAGGATGCTGACTTCATTAAAGGGTAATTCCCTTTCATCCACCTTGAGGACAAGGTGTTAGTTGAGGAGGAGGGAACTGTCAGTGACGGATCTAGGGGGGCTAGCAGGGGCTATAGCCCCCCAAGACTAAAAAATTCCTTTGTAAACTAAAACCCAACCCCCCCTAAAAAAAGGGAAAAAAATTTGTCCTTGCCTCCCAAGACTAAAAAATTTTGTCCTAACCCCCCAAGACTATGGATCTGGATCCGTCACTGGCTACAGGTGTAAATGTCTCCCTGTAGTTTCTGATTATTTTCATATTTTTTTATTCCCCCTTCACTAGATACTTTGTAGCCTCGATTTTTTTTCCTTTTTTGGTTTCCAGTCTAGAGGCTTTCCATGGATGTCCCAACATGTCTCTGGTGTGACCACTTTGTTTACAATGATCACACCACTTTTTATGACCCTTCTTACTGGGTTCACCACGGGACATCAGTGCAGATGCTTCATTAGTAGGTATTGGAGACACATTTTACTCTTCTTTTGGCTCCTGTTTTAGCATGATTTTCCTCTTTATTGCTTCCCTTCTAACTTTAAAAAAACTTCTTTAACTGTTGGCAGATGAGCTCTACTTAGGATTCTTCTACGGACATCATCCAACTTTTTTTTAGACCAGCTAAAAATTCAAAGTCTCTTTCTTTTTCAATTTTCTAGTTGTACATCACAGTATCTTTGTTAAGTAACCGTTTCATCACAATAGCTTAAGTTGTTGTGTGAGGCCAACTTAATTAGTTTTATATATTCATTAACGCACCCCCTCAAGTGAAAGCCCTTTTGGGATTAAAACTTGCACAGACTCACTCTACCTTGTGCTGAATAATAGGTGAGTGGTAAGATTTAAACTCAGGATCACTTGGTCACAAAGGCTCTGATACCATGTTAAGTGATCGTTTCATCACAATAGCTTAAGCTGTTATGTGAGGCCAACTTAATTAATTTTATACATAACAATCTTCCTTGCACCTCTACTCTTCATCCGACAGAAAGTCGAGTTCTTGCCACAATGCTACCATTTTGACCCAATATTCTGTAACTTCTCACTCACTTTGCTTCATTTTTCATAACTTTGTTTTTATCTCATAGATTCGTGATGCATCCTCTCCATCAGAGTATGATTGTCGCATCCCTTCTTAAATTTCCCTTGCTGTTACAGAAAATATAAAGGTTCGTTTGATCGGTGGTATCATGGCGTTGATAAGTCATGACGAGACCATTGAGTTGTCTATCTCCCGTTGTCGTGCAGCTTGCGAATCCGTTGGGTCTGGAACGTTTCCATCTCCAACAATAAAGCTCAGCTTCCTGCGTCCTCCAATGGCAAGTTTCATAGCTTGAGCCCACTCCCAATAGTTAGTTCCATTCAGTTTGTCTGAGATGATAACAACTGAAACTTCTTCAGGATCATAGGTCATTGATGACTGACCTCCAGTATGGTTTGGGTTTGTCATGGAGGATTTCTTAAAACTGGAAGTCATTTCTTGACTTATCATGGTTGACTCACGTGAATAAAAGCTGATTTGCTCCATATTATATTACTAAGAGAATGCAGTACATATATACATGAATAGAAGTACAGAATAAGCTAGATAATCTATACAGATACAATTTTTTTTTTAAAGATAATGTTTCTCTGAGATGATGTTATCTAATCTATAAAATTTGATTACAATCATATTATAATATTATGAGATAATATCTCTTCACGAATAAAAGAACAACCGTCCCTAAAGTTGCTGGTCCTTAAATGATACGATATGTAGACCACCAAAGCAACCATGTCATCACATTCTGTCAACTATCATCTGTCAATCAAGTTATCTAGTATCTGACCTTGAGAAAAAGTTTCAATCCTGCAACTAAACCACCACCACTGTTAATCTAAAAAATCAAACCCACCGGAGATTAGAGCCTCATGTTTTACTCCTAAAATAAGTTGAACTGAGAGCTGTAGGGTGTAGACTACCAATTTTGATTCATTCGTCTCTGATTGCTTCCTGAAAATTGTAGCAAGAAAAGATCTAGGCTTTGTGACCCCATTATTCCATTTCATTTTTAAGGTGAGAATAAAACCATCCATTTCAACCACGAAACATGCTATCATCCACATGGCAGAACCCTATTGCCTAGCTCACGATAGCCTCAAATGTGACATCTTTTTGATAACCAGATATAAATAAACAGAAACTGCATGCTTACATGTGGTGAAGGGGCTCGAGACAGGTAGAGAAGATAAGATTAGAACCAATTCTGGGGAACCCTTTTCGTATATTTTCGCATTGTAGCTGTTAGCTTCTGAAACTAAAAGAAAGAGCAAAACAAAATAATGGCTTCAGCTTCACTTCTCAAGTCGTCACCAGTCCTTGACAAGTCTGAGTGGGTTAAGGGTCAGACACTCCGTCCGGCCTCTGCCTCCATTGTCACGTGCACCACCTCCGCCCCATCTGCTCTCACCGTTCGTGCTGGTTCCTACGCCGATGAGCTTATCAAGACCGCGGTATGTGCTTAATTTACTCTTTTAAGTTTATATACTCCAATTTCACTTTGGAACAAGAATTGTCAACTTACTATTACATGCAGAACAAAAAACATGGTCTAACTCAAGTAAGAAGCGAAACTGTGGGGCATCCTATTCCATGACCTAATCGGAATACAAACTATATAGATGCCAATAGTAGCTCATTTTCGGTCATTGCCAACGAATTAGCTCGCTTCAGACCGTAACCATGTGCACTTGTTATACTGGAGTCGCAGATTAAACTTCTACGAAAGCATGCACGAATTGTAATTATATGGTTAAGAAGTAAGCGACGCAACCTTAAACGACGATTGAATAATATCCCATATGTAGATGTGAACTGCAGTTGAAGATACATAATTAAGAAACATTGTAAGAGACTCATATGTTTCTTAGTGGATGAGTTAAGAGCATAAATCTCTCTTGCTAGAATGAATTTTTAGACTACATTACAGACTAGCTATACAAACACCGTTCGGTCCATAGTGAATTAGTGATGGAAGTAAGATGAAATATCGAGTACATCTGTTAGAGTTGTCCATCTTTGCTGTGCAGAAAACTATTGCATCACCTGGCCGAGGTATCTTGGCTATGGATGAGTCCAATGCTACCTGTGGGAAACGTCTCGCCTCAATCGGACTAGAGAACACAGAAGCTAACCGCCAGGCTTACCGTACCCTTCTTGTGTCTGCCCCTGGTCTTGGCCAATACATCTCCGGTACTATCCTCTTCGAGGAGACCCTCTACCAATCCACCACTGATGGAAAGAAGATGGTCGATGTGCTTGTTGAGCAAAACATAGTCCCCGGTATCAAAGTCGATAAGGTAAAATGTGTCATCGATATATAAGAAGCATGTACTAATGAATTTAAGTTTACTCGAGCTGAATATAGTTGTCCACTTGCGACTTGAACAATGAAACAGGGTTTGGTGCCTCTAGCTGGTTCCAATGACGAGTCCTGGTGCCAAGGTCTTGATGGTCTCGCCTCTCGCTCAGCTGCTTACTACCAACAGGGTGCTCGCTTCGCCAAATGGTATAAAACATATTGTTATTGTACCTCACATAAGATATTATATTCAGATTATGTCAATTAGCTACTGGTATGAGCATATCTTTAATACAAGTTTCTACACTTCACCAGGCGTACAGTTGTAAGCATCCCCAACGGTCCATCTGCCTTGGCAGTTAAGGAAGCTGCCTGGGGTCTTGCTCGTTATGCAGCCATTTCACAAGTACAAAGCTTACTTTTGTCTGTTTTTGTTCCTTGTATTTTCGTAACTGATCTATGTATATGTCTGATCGAAAAATGATTCTGTAGGACAATGGTTTAGTCCCAATCGTGGAGCCTGAAATCTTGCTTGACGGTGACCACGGCATTGACAGAACCTTTGAAGTAGCACAGAAGGTTTGGGCGGAGGTGTTCTTCTACTTGGCCGAGAACAATGTCATGTTTGAGGGTATTCTCCTCAAGCCTAGCATGGTCACTCCTGGGGCTGAATGCAAGGAAAAGGCCACCCCTGCAAAAGTTGCTGATTACACCCTCAGGCTCCTCAAGAGAAGAATCCCACCAGCTGTCCCTGGAATCATGGCATGTCCCATTTGACCTTACTTAAGTTTACCGATCAAAGTGATGCGCTGTTTTGTTAATCTCCTTATGTGGGAATCGAACTGCTTATACTAACTGTGAAGCCATCTTCTGGAACAGTTTTTATCTGGTGGACAATCTGAGGTTGAAGCAACCCTCAACCTCAACGCCATGAACCAAGCTCCAAACCCATGGCACGTCTCATTCTCATATGCCAGAGCTCTCCAGAACACTTGCCTCAAGACATGGGGAGGCAGGGCAGAAAATGTGAAGGCAGCTCAGGAGGTACTACTTGTTCGTGCCAGTGCCAACTCACTGGCTCAGCTTGGGAAATACACCGGTGAAGGCGAGTCAGAAGAGGCCAAGAAAGGAATGTTCGTCAAGGGCTATGTCTACTAACCTGTCGAAGGAAAAAAGCTATAGATGCTGCAGATACAAGTGGAGACTGATTTCTCCCTTGATGTGTTAACAATTTAAAGCCTGGAAACTATTTTGTTCTTTGGTTACATTTGCTTAGCCACGTTATAAGCCTCTTGCCCATGAGATTGATTAGTCTGTACTAAAATATAATACATCATACTCCATTAACGTGCTGTTTTCGAGTCCTAATATTGGACTTACCTTCTTTGAGAGTTGCTCTTCACAATTTCTACAATGGTTCATCTGAAGACGCTCCTTTCTTAGCATTGAACGAAAGCACACATACAGAGCTCACTCAACAGCAATAACCATTTCTTGGAACTCCCCGTTCCTATGTTAATGACAAATGCGGATAAAGATCGGCCAACCACTGGGACAGGCATGGACGAGGAACAACCTTTGTTATCTAGAACTCAAGCTGTATAAAGCTTTTGTATTGTAGTGACCACTTCATGATGGGTAGGCGAACTTACAGGACAACGTTAGGACAAGAAGTTACAGGCACAACCACCTCGCACGAGGAATTTCTCATGGACTTGCGAAAGCATCATTATTATCCTGAAACCGCCGTCATGAATTCCAATACTAAATTTCAAGCTATCCTTCCAAAGTGTAGGGCCGTAGTTGCTCAAAAGAAATGTCGAAATATTTACTGTTTTTTTTTTTTGGGTTATTGGAACCAGCTAGAGGCTCCAAACCCTGTCTTTGTACTTGATTATTGTACCATTTCTCACAGCCCGAGCTAGTTAGTCATGCTTCAGACCTCTATTATTTAGACAACATAATAAATATTTTCAACTTAAAGCTAGCATCTGCAGTTCATCCAAAGAGACCGCAACACCTGATAAAAAATATTCAGAAAGGGCTCATTTTTACCATGAAGTTCTTGGTAGCAACAAAACAAAATAAAAGTGAAACTATTACCCCACTTAAACGGAGCCAAAATATGGATTTCATCTTCAACTGTAAGGACCGACTAACCAAAGCTATTTGACATAGAGCAGCTTTAGATAACAGAAAATAAGAGAAATTAAAATAGAACAGGAAAACAGAAATAATTGACTGGAAAAGGGTCCTCAACCATCATAAGCATGCGGCTAACAATTATACTGCACATACTGCAAAGTCTCGTAACATTGTTATACTGAAACAGTGAGGCGTGAATTAACAGAATGAAGAACAAAGAAGAATTTATCTGGTGTTGCCTATTTTTAAACTCAATATTTCTAGGAATGGCACAAAAAGTTGCAATGAGCTACAGTCCCTTCATAAAGAACAACATATAGAAAAATCAAGGTTGACCAGACTTGTGAACAGATTTATGCCTGGCTTATTTTTCAGGCTCTCTTTTGAAGGTTCCAAAAGGAACCACGCCAGCTGATGCATGGTTATTGCCACTGGTTACATCCATGCCCTGTTCATATAAAGCAGTGACATTACTTCATTCAGTTTAAGATTTATGCATCATCAGAGGGGTGTTTTTATAACAGAAAAAGATTGTGGTGTAAAGTAGCAGAATTGTTATTATTTGGGGTTAAATGTGGTGTCAGATTACCTTTGTGCCTATCAAATGTCTCAGTTCTACCAAACACTGTATCAGTATGTTTCTAATTATGTGACTTTCTGATGTTCAAAATGTTGTGAACTGGAAATAAAACATATATTGGACAAGTACCTGGTTGCTTGAATTTTGCCCATGTATCCGCTGAGGACGAGAATTAAGATCAATCATTTTATTATCCACCTTGCTATCACCATTGGTATTATTCACCTTATGATTTTGTTGATTTTCCCTCGTTGACATTTTAAGTGGCTGATTTTGGTCCCTCCTGATCTCATTGTGATCAAGATTTTGTTGTCCTAGTTCCTCTAGGTGTCCAGGTTTATCACCTGGAAACTAGATAAAACAATCGAGGAACGAAGTCCATTTCAGGGACCTTTTTATTAAAAAGATAAAAAACCCAAACCTCACAGTGCAGAGACACAAACCTCAGCTTTCTGCCTCAAGAGGAGATACCTCCCATGGGTCCTTTTACCACCAACATGCACAATCATATCACACTGAAGGCAGAGGGAACTACCATCTACCTCACAGTAAAAGAAAGCTACATGCATGTTCCAAGGGAAGCAAAAAACACTCAAACTTTTTTACAGAATTTAAATTTTCAATATCTAAGCAAAAGCAAATAATAATAATGAAATAAGAGAGGAACATAATGAAATAAGAGAGGAAAGTTATAGTACCAGGTGCATTCTCACATATGTCACATTGAGGGACATCACTGGGATCTGCAAGCCCAACCCGTACATGCCGACTAGCAAGCTTGTTACACATATGAACCTGTAACTCCAATATATGTTTATCTTTACAACAACTATGAGAATTGTAACGGTAGGCAAATTCAGAAGGAAAATCAGAAGCTTTTATCACCAAAATTTCCAGTTCAAAATCGAAAAAACATATCCATACGTTCACATGCGTTGAGCATAAATGACAAGGACTTCACTCTCTGGTTTGAACGTTTGGATGTTTTAAAATATTTTTCCTTGAATAAGTCATTATAAAGGTAAGACCTGAAATGAGTCGGATCGCCAAAATCAAGGCCTTAGGTTACTTAATTTCGCCATCCCTCTCTCGGAATTCAACTGGATAGTTGGAAGCAAAATGTTTATAAAGAATCCAACATAATAGAATCATACAAAGTCCAATTAGATCCTCACATTCTATCAGAATCAAATTATATATTTCAAAGGTAATCAAGCCAACATGCCGGTTCACTTATGCATGGACACGACCTTAAACAAATTAACGAGCAAGTAGGGATGACGTAGTCTTTGACAGGCTAAAGATAGCCACCGTCCATTTGTTTCAATGTGGATAAAAGTCTATCTAATTCGGTTTTATCCCCTAAAATCCAATCCTTACATGGAGAAACGATTAATCTAAACACTACAAGCACTAAATAAATCAAGAAAGGATGACAAGTTAACTGATAAGAGATCAACCCATGTCAAATTGATCCCAAAAACTTTGTTCCATTTAAAATGAACAAGACTTTCAGTAAAACTTACAGACTGTGTCCAATCCCTTATCTTTCAAACCAAGTTTCGAAAACAAAGTAATCATAAAAGAGACAGAAACTGTAAGAATTCGTACCTTCTCATCGCATGAACGGCAAAGGGCAGCCTCGTCGGCGGCGCAGAAGAGGATCGCGGCGGCGCTCTCGCACGCATCGCACAGTGTACGCATTTTCTTTTTCCCCACTTAAGCTATCTCCTTCACTACTCAAGTCTCTTGCTCCTCTTTAATACAAGGTCTCCATCATCAACTCATGCCACCGTTTCAACGTCACTAGCTAAAGCCCGTCATGTAGTTGCTAGAAAGCTATCGAGAAATCGGAGAGAACAAAAAAGAAAAAAGAGGAGAAAAAAGAAGCTCTGAAAATTTATTATATTTACCAAAAAACAAATTATTATATATGGAGAAGAAAAACCAGTACTAGGAAGAAGAAGTACAGAGACCTTTGAGTACATATATTTATGTACTTGTCGCTGAGCTGTTGATCTATGTGATCTGTTCAAACTTCAAATGTTGTCGCTGGTGTGTGGATTAACGAGGATTTCCATGCGCCATGGAAGGATGTGAAGAGCACGCAACGTGGTAAAGCCACGACCTCTTTGTAAGTGGGATCCACCTGCTTGTCAGGGTTTGGGCCATGAACAGTCAGTTAGCGGTGTTTTATGGCGTACAAAATTCAGTTTTTTTCATTCCTTGTTTAAAAACAAAAATCTTTTTAATGTTAACAGAGTCAGGGAGCTTCTTTGATGAGTTTGGGGAGGAGTTAGTAGGTAAGAAAAAAAGAGCAAGTGGTTGGTTGTTGATTATTATTATAAAAGTAATAGTTTTTTTTTTGAAAAAAAAAAAAAAATAATAGTTTGATATTTTATTTTTGAAATATCTTCCATGCTTTCTATTTAGTAGAGAAATAAAACTCATTTTTTAGTATTGACATTTTTTTAAAATATTTTTAATACTAATTACTTAAAATATTTTAATTAATTAATTGATTGAAATAAAATTAATTACAATATTATTAATTTAAATATTATTAATAAGTAATTCATTAATTACATTATAATTCAATAAAATATAATTATTCATTAATTAAATGTTGTAATTAATTAAATTATAATTATTATTAATTACAATATAATTCATTAATTAAAATATAATTAATTAATTATAATTTAATTAATTACAATATTATTACTTAAAATATTTTAATTAATGA
>JANIPN010000219.1:71793019-71807977 GCA_027478595.1 Erythroxylum anguifugum
AAATTTCCAAAAACTAATTCCTAGGAATTATTTATTAACTAACTGGAATTAGTCAGCACATCACATGTCTATGACACTTGTCATATTACTTCTAACACTAGTCATACTCTACATCATGCATGCATAAGATAATCACTTTAACAACAAGTTTCATGCATATCATACACGTGGCAACATCTTATCTTGCATGTCTATGCAGAAAACTCTTAAAAACAATTTTTATAAAAATTAATATGGAATTTACAAGCATGCATGTTCATCAGATTTTCAGAATTTCGCAGAACTTTATACATGCATTAGGCTGAAACTAAATTCATAATCAAATAGAAAATGACATTCAATTGCAATTTCTTTTGATATAAACATAATATAACTCCTTATACACATTTCTGTGAGAGAAAATAAAAAAATTTCTAGAATTATTACAAAATTTTCAAAATAGCACATGCATTCAGTTTTTCAGAAATTTCCAAAAACCAACATGTGAACAAACTAGATATTAATTCAAAATAAAATAGCAAATGCCATTAAATTGCAATTTCCTTTAACAGAAACATAATATATCACCTTATAAACATTTTTGTGGAAGAAAATCAGAAAAAAAATCCTACAATTTATGCAAAATTTTCCAAAGCAACATGTATGTTAGTCACAACCCAGCAAACAGTTTGAGCATGCTCAATACAACATCAAATACATGCATAGATGGCTTTGATATCATTGTTAGGGAGCTATGGATTTATGCATCACATGCACAACAAGGTAGCGAAAGTGTCAGAATCTAAATTCTAAGCCCACGACATTCCAAAAATCCAAAATCTTAGATGTATGCATACACATATTATAAGAACATGAGATTTCAGCACATGTACCTTTGATAATGCTACTCCTTTCTTTAATCTTCTCCTTGTTTGGATTGTAGGAAACACCAAACACCTTCCTTGATCACTCAAGAACATGCAAAGATGAAGACAAAGCAGTGTGTAAGGGTGGTTAGAGCACCAAATAAGATGAGTTCAAGTAGATGCTCAAATAGAGAGATAGATCAAGATTATGTTGCATGCAATTAGATTCATGCAACAGTTGCATAAATTGCATAAATAAGACTCAAGACCACTTCTCTCCATCTCCAGAACACTTCTGGACCCCTTATCTTCTCACTTGAGTGTATTTTAACTTGTTAGCTCAGGTATACATAAGTGAAGAACTCACTTATGCATCATTTGTCGTGCCTTCGGTCACGATCGTGGCCTACTTCAATGATAGCCATGCACACTTTATTTTTTATCTGATCTTTTATGCATGTGACCCTTAGGTTTCCGTTTATTTTGAGCACTTAAATTAACTCTTAATCTGAGCAAATCATGGATGATTTCATACTACTTGAATTAACTATTAATTCAAGAAAATCATGAAGAGTTTTATGATGCCAATTTACCAAAATATAAGTGGATTAACAAACAACTCTTCGATGGTTAATTATCCAACTTACGAACCTTTCTATCGACAATTACTGTGCAATTCGTCCCTTTACTATTCTATACCCTACTTGGTTCGGAGTATGGGTTATGTGTCAACTCCCACTAGACTAACTATGTCACATCTAGTCTAAGTAATGTTAGCTCTTGTCCTAAGATCTCATTACTCTATGTGTTATTGAAGACTCTCTTCATGTCACATAACTGCTCTGGACAGAGACTCCTGAGTAATGAACCCAAAAAGAGGTCGTAGGTATCATCTTCTTCTATCAGGAGTGGTGAATCCTTTTTTAGCTACCAAAGTATCTTCGAATACTAATAGATGTACTCAATCACTACCCTATGAGCGACCTCGTCTTGAGGCAATAAGAAATGATGTCAAATCATAGGATTAGTATCCAAGATATCTTTGAGTACCTCAAGTCTAAGGATATTTGCATCATTGCTATTAATCATTGACATTTGATAGATCATCCATATGATAATCTCATAATTGGTCATCCGATGTACTTACTACTTTTAGTAAGCATCCACATGTTATCTTAAACATCTTATGCTTACAGTTTGTGAGATTCACTGTTTGATCAAATCAAGGAGTATAATATGTGTTAGTCTATCCGGATTAATAATGTCCTGTCTTATTAATCCTATGACTAGGAATAATTTAGATACTAACATAATTACACATTATAGGAATCTCATTATCATGATCTCATCATGAATTCCTTTAAGCTATGTTTTGTATCATGGACTTCATTAATTCGATTTAAGATCAACATCAATTCATATATAAACGAGCATCAAATTAATGAAAATTGCCTTTCTCTTTATTAATCAAAATAAAATTTGTACAAAAATGCTAAAGGTGATTGCCTTTAGAGCACTACTATAACATATTCTAGTTTGTCAAAGTTTTCTATTAAGAGTCAAGTCTTCGGTAAGTTATAGTAAGGTCATATTGTTCTTATTCACCTTCCATTAATTCGTCTTAGGTTTTCCTCTTCTTTTCTTATAGTCCTAAGTATAATCTTCTCGCATCTTCTCACTAGGGCATCTCTTTTTAACACGTCTAAACAACTTAAGCCTTGTCTTCCTTAATTTACTATTGATGCTAGTCATCCCCAACTTGTCTCTTATCATTACATTCATAATATTATTTCTTCTTGTAAGGTTGCACATCTAACAAATTGTCCTCATCTCCACCATTGTTGACTTATGACTATGCACATGTTTAATAGGTTAACACTCTGTCTCATAGAGCATGACTAACCTCATTGCTAAATTGTAGAATTTACTTTTTTAGTTTGAGTGATATTTTCTTGTCACTTAAAACTCATGAGATGCCTATCTATTTAATTCACTGTGGTTTAATACGGTGAATTATATTGTCATCTATTTTGCCACTGTTTGAATGATAGATCCAAGGTACTTAAAACATTTTTTTTTTGTAGTATGACTTTTGTTACAATCTTGATCTCCGCATCAGATTTAATCATGTGACTCAAAAAATTACACTTTAAGTATTCAATCTTAACCCGATTCAATTTAAAGCCATTTGACTATGATGTTGATATAAATTCATAATTAAGGAGAAAATAGGTAATATTCTAAATAATAATCATAAGGAAATGAGTGTTTAAGAGATTTGAGTAAGGCAGAAGTACCTAAAAGAGTTAGCCCTGTAGCTAAAGCACAAAAAAGAGAAAGGTTACATAGACAGGTAGACCAATAAGGATTTTTAGCAAGAGGCTTAATTTAAGCCAAGGCCGCAAAGCTTCAAAGATAGTCGTGTAAATTAATAATCTCATATCATCCTCTTTGTTTAGACTGTTTATTTTCTGTTATGATCCATTCACATCTTTCCTCCCCTAGGGATGATAATGGGCTAACCCGTGGACCTAAATTTAGGTGTTTTCAATAGGCCGACCTATGGGCCAAATCAAGCCCAAATCAGTTCGAGGTCTAATTTTTCTAAGCAAAACATTATCATTTTGTTTAAAAGAGTTATGACTCAAGTAGACCTAGACTTTGGTAACATAAGCCCAGACTCAATTAAAAAAAGACGTTTTATACTTTTAGTTTTTAAAGAATTAGCAAGACCAGCCCGTGTCATCCCTATCCACCCTTGAGAGTTTTCTTTTATCGTATTCAAGTAAATATTTTAAACATTGACTTATGGAAAATAGCGTAACAAACTTTTTTTTTTTGCAGGATTTGAATAGCAATTTAACATTGTATCATAAATTAGGAGAATAAAAATACAATAGCTTTTAATCTCTTATTTCAATAAGTTACAACACAAAAATCAAGTTTACACATGACACATCATCTTTCATGGTAACAAAAGTTGAAATGAATTGAATTGAATGAATTTCAAATTCACCAAAGAAAAAAGATATATTACAACTAGAGATAGTATGCTTGTATTAGAAAGTCAGAGCATGCAAAAGAAGTATAATACTAAAGATAATAGTAGTTGTTTTATTATATCAAGTGCGAATCGAACCCATTTAGAGATGCTCAAACAGGTGAGATATTAGGCGAGAGATTAGGCGAGGTTGGTCCAATTTAGCCATCAGTCTTGCGTGCCATAACGGGCCTCATATTTATATATTCGTACAAGCTTTTTGGCAATCCATTGATATGACAATTCAATCATAATAATATGATACAAATGTTTCTTATTTGTATTTCTATGTCAACATACAATTAGGCACGCAACCAGATGTGATAAAGTACACGTTTAAGTCTATACAAATTCAACACACACGTTCACAAGAGCCACATTGCACAACAGGGGAAGCCATGAGTTTGTATTACACAGATAAGTTAGAAAGTCAAACATGGAGTGCAAGAACATTGTTAACAAGTTGAAATGGAGAAGAAACAAAATATAAGTAGAAGAGATGACTTTTTCTACTTGATCATCGATGTCTGGGTTTGAACAACTGTCTAAGAGAGGACAAATGAAGTAGTAAGTGGCAAACGTCAAGCGTTTCTTAATTACTGTAATCAACACATGAGCGAAGAAAGCAATATCAGTGGCATAATTTCAGGTAATAGGTATCATAACTTACCATCATTCTTGGCACTTGCCACAGTGACTTGTGGAAAAGACTCTGCAACTACCGAGTTTTCTATTAGATGGTAATTTTTGTAAAGCAAACTGACTGATAAAGAGTGGAGAGTAAGAAAGAGATGTGACCCCCACTATCTCCACGATCTCTCCCTAACTCTACCATGGAAAAGTCATCGTTGACCAACTGTATTCAAATAGTCATTAATAATATTTCAGTATATAACAAAATAACCATGATTATTTACAATAGCTTAATGCAGTCCTAGAAAGGATTATCATAATAATAACATGTTGGAAAGTACATATGGTTTTACTTTATTCACATGTATCTTTTGAGTTGGCCACCTAACCATTTTCTCTTTTGCAGGTTCCCTGTTGCTTCTTTTACGGGTACAAGGCCCTCGTTTTACTTTTATCATCTCTTCGTTTCCTTTTTGACCTTTTCATTTTCGTGATTTCTTTCTGTTTTTTCACATGCTGTTCAGTCCTGGAATCAGGTGGGATTCTTCATCATAACTTGGTACTACACTTCCCATAAGTGATAAGATGGTTTACTAAATTCGGTGAACTAGTGAATCATCTCTATACATGTATGTAAAAACAAGAGGCACACTTTTTTTTTTCCTCGAAATTGAGATACCTTAACATTATTACAGCTTAAAGTGTTAAACCATTTGCTTCCATTGAAAGAATCCTGAGGAGCCATATAATGATGACCATGCGTGTAATCTTTATAATAATAGCCGGACTGAAAGGTTTCATTTGATGTCGAATATAATAAAAACACCATTAAATATGAATCTATCAAAACATGAGATTCAGAAAAGTCCGATAATACGTAACTTTATTTTTAACGATTATATAAGTACGTTCGTTTTGTCTTTTCTCTTATTTTTTCTTCCAACACTGCGAATGCTAATGAGATAAATCTAATGCGTTAACAGGGAAACAAGAGAAAACCCATTACTTGTTTCCATCAGTTCGTTTTCTTCTTATTTTGCTTACGTTTTCTTAGATCAACTTTTGTTGTTGGGCACGAGCAGCACAACTAATCAATGATAAGGAAAGGAATAATATGAGAGCTGACAACTTCATTAGATATGGTCAGCAGGAAGTGGATGGGCACGAACATTTCAGGTCGCTTGGTTCAAAGGAAACTTTATGTAGGACCAATCACGGAAGTACAGTACTTGTGAAAATTATTAATTATAATGAGAAATGGTTAAAATTTTTGTCCATTACTAATTTATTTAAAGGGCTCCCAAATCAGTTAAATTAGTTAAGGTAGGCGATAAGTAGTCAACCAACAGAACGGTGAAAAGGAGGCTCTCGTCATCTCTTCTTTGTAATTTTGCTGTCCGTAATCCACGGGTGCCCACCTCTGTCCTTTTGTCCTCTTTGTTTTTTTAAGATCAGGGTATCCATCGGCGGATTCAGTGACTATTCCCTTCGCTGATTTATAGGCACCCTTTAGTCCCTTGTTATGCCTACGAGTTTACTCATTTCGGGTATAATATTTACTCCAACATAAGCCCGTTAACTACAACTCAATAGTATACCGTACCTATATTCACAACCAACACTTATCTTATTGGCAATCGATTGATTTTAAGACTAAAGTGCTTAAATTTTCAAAAACTATGAGGGGTTGAAAAGGATGAATCATTGAAATAAATAACTAAATCAAAAATTATTAAAATATTAAATCTTGGATTGTAAAATTATATATTAGTGGACCTTCTGATCACAAAGGAATAATCTTACAAATTGTTCCAAGAAGTCATCACAAGATTAACTACACTTAAGAATCAAACTCAACAATACCTTTTCGATAGCTACGATCCCAAGCTAAAATTAAACCATGCCGAAGTGCTTGCAACTCGACTATAGTATTAGAAGCATGACCAATATATCCCGAGAAGCCAAAAATCCAACGTCCATGTTCATCACAAATCAAACCTTCAAATAATAATATCTAACATTCTTTATTTTTTAAGAAGGCGAGTCTTGGAGTAATTGATAAAGTTGTTCTTTTATGATCATAAAGTTTTATGTTTAAGTAACGAAAACAATCATTTTGTAAAAATATAAAGGAAAGATTACATATATTATGACTTTTCCTAGAGCCGTAAAACGAAGAGCCTTGTGCACAAAATTTTTAAATTTTTTTGTCTAATATATCATTTGACGTTAAATAAATTTGACAAAAAATTAGTATAATTTATTGCATTACTTATCAAATATTTTATTTTATATGTGTGATTTGTAAATTATTACTTATATTAATTAAAAATTTTGGTTATAAAATTTCAATTATCAATAAATTATACATGCATCTTTTACATTCACATACAACCAATAAACTAAAATTGAACAGAACTTATATTAATATTAATAACTCCGTTTGCCCAACCGCTCATCAAACCGGTGGTCCACCGTCCATTAATTACGGAATTGCCAAGTCTCACGTGGCACGGATCGGACAACCAATCCCCAGGTTCCACGTGATATCCCCCATCTCAAAAATGAGAACAGCAAGGGGCAGAATTATAATTACACATCATTAGACCAAGAAAGAGTTTTTGTATGAGAAGAAAAAGAGAACAAGAGAGGGAGAGAAACCATGGTCGACGACGTTGACGCTGTACCAGCTTTTTAGCTCCTCCTCCTCAAAGAGAGAGGGTGTGTTAAACGTCCGAACGACGCAGTTTCGTTGTTTTCTTTCCTTTTCTGCTTTCAACTTCTAAGCTACTGCGTGTTTTTCAAGCTTTCCGGCACTGAAATGAAGAGTCTTGCTTATTTTCACTATTCCATAGCCTCTTTTTTTTTGTTTCGTAGTCTACTTTTCTTGTACTCTTACCTTTTTCAGTTCACATTATCTTCTGTGCTAACTCTCTAAGTGATGAGTGGCATTTGATGTAATTAGTTAGTGTTTTCAGATTATATTTGTTTCTATTGCTAGTTTGGTTACCGTTTCTTCTATCAAAATTGGTTTTTGCGATTTAGTAGCAACGGTTAGAATGCGTGCAAGTCGGAGGATGTAACTGAAACGAGGTGTTAAATTTGATATTAAAGACGGTGGGGTGATTTTGTAATTTGTGCCTTTTTGGTTTCTAGGTTGCAGAGCTCGAGACTTGGAGGACAGAGCAGAGCAGAGAGAGAGAGAAAGAGAGAGGCTTCAAATACTCCACTTTCAGGTATTTGATCTGTTTCGTATATAAATGCTTACAAAAACTCCACTTTCAGGTATCGACCTGTTTAGCATATGAATGCTTCTTCATGTATGTAGCTATAAAGTGAGACGGGCGGTTAGAATGGGGACCATACCCGAGTAAAAGTTGCTAACTTTGATTGTCCTGTGAACCTTTTGGAGGGAATTCTGTTAACTTAGTTTCCAAGCATAGTTGGTAACAGCTTTTTCCTCTGTTATACGGTTGAAATGGGTCAGTTGTTGATGGGAAGACACGTAAATTTTTAAAGGGCAATTTAAGATTTTGTTTTTGTTTCTTTTCCTTTTGAATTGTTTTACTTGGGACTGAAGATTAAGCAAATTGAGAGTTTTCCACATTCTAAGCATAGTTTGTCAGTTATCAGCAGCTGTCCATTTTTTGGGTGGTTTGTGATGCTGCCGTCAATTGCCTTCTTCTGCAGTTTGAGCAATTAACTTCTGTTTGTCATTATTTTTAAGGTTGCTTTTTAAGTTTACTTAAATTGGTCTTTTATGGTTGATTGAAACTGATGATGTAGGAATTCTTTCCTTGATATATATATATATATATATATAACAAGTTGTAGTTAGTGATGTTTATTGTTACTTGTCTTTTGAGTTAATTGGATGCTACTCATAGAAAGCTTCTTGTTGCAGACACGCTCTTAGTAAAAGCAATGAACCTACTATCTTTTAGGCTAATGCAACAACCTTGCTTTTAACAGCTAGACCGTCTAGCATTCTGGGAAAGGAGAAGCAGTTGTGAGTAGTTACTCCTTTACTTTGATTATTCGACTCTTAGGATTTAGAGATTATGGGTTTACTTTGATTTCTTTTTGGTTGATCTGAGAAGAAGCAACGCTGTAAAAGAATGGGGTCAATTGGAGAGGAACAGCTTCCCAAGGTTGAGAAGATGCAAATGACAGGCGCTCGTGAGGAGAAGATTCTTGTTTTGGTCAGGTTGAGGCCTTTGAATGAGAAAGAGCTTGCAGCTAGTGAAGTTGCAGATTGGGAGTGCATCAATGAGACCACCGTCTTGTATCGGAATACCCTTCGTGAAGGGTCCACATTTCCTTCTGCCTATACTTTCGGTAAGCAATATGGTCGTTGCATCTTGTTTATTGTTGGTATTGGGAATGGTAACGCTTATATGTACGATATGGAGGATATCATTGTTGCGTCAAGTTTAAAAATTTACAATTATCACTGTCCATTAGACTTCCTTGTAAGTCATTGGATCTGATCATTTTGTGAGGTGAGGGTGCTTATTCACTTCAAGTTTCATGCTTAGATATCTCGTGTCATTTTCCTTACTTCCAGATCGTGTATTTCGTGGTGACTGTGCTACAAGGCAAGTATACGATGAAGGAGCCAAGGAGGTTGCTCTATCAGTTGTCAGTGGCATTAACTGTAAGTATGATGCTGATGCCTTTGTGTTTGGCTTATAAAGAAATGAAAAAGGTCTCATCTGCAATTGTTTTCAGCAAGCATTTTTGCGTATGGACAAACAAGCAGTGGAAAGACATACACCATGATGGGGATAACCGAGTATACAGTAGCAGATATATTCGACTATATAAACAGGGTAATGATAAATTCTGCTGCAATTTGCTTCTGCTTTATTTTTTTTTATTCCTTAAAATAAAGTTGTTGAAGATGGAATTCCTTGCACATATATTACTTTCTCAGCATGAAGAAAGAGCATTTGTTTTAAAGTTCTCAGCTATTGAGATATATAATGAAGCCATCAGGGATCTTCTCAGCACAGATAATACTCCACTGAGACTGCTGGATGATGTGGAGGTAATTCTTACCATTTTAGTTCTCAAAACCATTCGAGAAAACACTCTAATCAGTAGAGATTTTCCATCAGAAAGGGACTATAGTAGAGAAAGTCACTGAGGAAACACTAAAGGATTGGGGCCATCTCCAAGAACTCCTCTCTTTATGCGAAGGTAAGCCGTTTAAGACTCTGCTGTTGCTGGAAAATGTTGTTTTCCTACTTATATCGTTATGCCGTTGCAGCTCAAAGACGTGTAGGGGAGACCTTCCTGAATGAGAAAAGCTCCAGATCTCATCAAATTCTGAGATTGGTGAGCTCCTTACCCTTTTTCCTTCTTCTTCTTCTCTTTCCTGTCCATTGGAGCCTTTATGGAGAATTTGTGCAATATCCGGGTCGTCGGGTGCTTATTTACTTTCCTGAATGAAAATTTTCTGTAGACGATTGAAAGCTCAGCTCGTGAATTCTTAGGCAAAGAGAATTCCACCACTCTTTCAGCCACTGTGGTATGTGTCAACATTTGGTTTGTTATCAGTTGTACAGGAAGTGAAGACCTGTCTATCTTATCAATTCGGGATTGAAATTCATAGAAATAACAATGACCTTTTTATGTGCAGAATTTTGTTGATTTGGCTGGAAGTGAACGTGCATCTCAATCAATGTCCTCTGGGGCAAGATTAAAAGAAGGATGTCACATAAATCGTAGTTTACTGACTTTGGGAACTGTCATTCGTAAGCTAAGGTTGGCTTCCTTTCTTTACTATGACAACTTTGAATTTCACTTGACATCTGAACTGCAATAATGTATCACATGAAACTTGTTCGAGTAAGCTGTGAATCAGTTAATTTAAACCTAGCTGTTAAACTTTTAAAACTGTGTTTGGAAAACCATGTTTTAAAATCCTTTGAACATATCCTCAGAATGCCATCTTACAGTTCTTGAAATCCCTGACGTCGACTAGGACATTCATCACTTATTACAAGTTAGCTTGTTGCTTCTCCAAAATTATTACCTTTGAGTTGCTTTTCCTATAATATGTGATAAAAATAAAATATATTATCCAGCGTTATCAAGGTAGCAAATGTGCCATAATCATACATGCTAGTTACTTCTGCAGCGGTTTAACTTGCTACAGGAATATAAATGTTGAAGACGTATTGATACTGCTGATATTGTTACTATAAGTGATGAACGGAAAGAGAGCTCAATCTGTCCTTGTGTTTCCACATGATTTTCTGCTGCTACATTTTTTTCTTTTTTGCCTACTTAATTTCTATTTAACTTGGTGAACCGTACTAGACGTTTTTAAGTTGTAAAATTACACTATTTTCCATTTCCTACTGTGATGGATGCAGTAAGGGGAGAAATGGACACATCAATTACAGAGATTCGAAGCTGACCCGGCTTTTGCAGCCGGCTCTGGGTGGTAATGCTAGAACTGCTATCATATGCACATTGAGCCCTGCACGTAGCCATGTGGAGCAAACAAGAAATACTCTCTTGTTTGCTTGTTGTGCAAAAGAAGTGACAACAAAAGCACAGGTTAATGTAGTAATGTCTGATAAGGCACTGGTTAAGCATTTGCAAAAAGAGTTGGCTAGATTGGAAAGTGAATTGAGAATTCCTGTTCCTGCATCTTCAACCGGTGATTATGCTGCATTGCTCAGGAAGAAGGATCTTCAAATACAGAAGGTAATGTTTTCCTTTCTACACCTAAGGTTTAAATTCCTTTGCCTCTGTTGAGAACATCTATGGGGGTACAAACTGATCGTTTGTTGTTGGCTTTCTGTTTTATGATGTTATTTTCTTTGGCATTCATGCAACTTGTTTTTTGATTATGTAGATGGAGAAAGAAATTAAGGAGTTGACGAAGCAACGAGATCTTGCTGAATCACGGATTAAGGATTTGTTAAGTATGATTGGACATGAACAAAATCTGGAAAAAGGGGTAATTCCTCTAATTAACTGCCCAGTGATATAGACCTTTGATACGATTTCTCTTCGAATACTAATAGTTCATGCTCTCTAATGACAGTCTGGGATCAGTGGTCATCCTAGTCAGCAAGCAGGCGGTATATGGGAAGATGAATGCTCAGTATCAGAATCATCAAGTATGATTGACTCTCATTTTCCAAATGGGGGTATCAGAAGGTTCAACGCAATGGATCATGATAAAGACAGCGGGACCAACATTGGGGAACCATACCAACTTCAGGACAACACCGATGAGCATTCTTTGTCTGATGCTTCCTCAGTGCTGTCAATTGGAAAGAAACTTGTTAGTTCCAATTCATATGCGAGCCTGGAGGATAATGCCGTAGGAGCTGCGGGAGATGGGGATGAGTACTGCAAGGAAGTTCAATGTATTGAAACAGAAGAGGCAAGGCGTGGGAACTTGTATGAACACAATTCTACAGATGATTACGATGGAACACTGTCTTTGAGTGTATCTGGAGATGGGCCTGTAGCAGGGCGGGGGGTATCAATGGTAGCAAATGGAGATGGAGAAGCAGCAAGTCACATGCAAAATGGTTTTACATACGACACATTGGAACAGAGACTTAATCATGTACAGAGAACAATTGATGATCTTGTCAGTAATCCTAATGAGCAATATCCATTATCTTCTACAGCCGAGATATCAAATTCCGCAAGAGCGAATTTACGAAAGACCTGGAGTCGCAGAGAGAATGCCATGAATGGCTCTTCTTCATGGTTTGAGAAGCTAGACCAAAGTGAGAGCACCCCACCTAACGGATTAGAGAAACAATTTGGTGGAAGACCAGAAGGTTTCCACAGAAAGTTTCCTGCACTAAATTATGATGTTGATATTGGAAAATTGTCAAGAAATGGTTCTAGATCATCTTTTGAATCTGGATCGGATGACATAAGATCACAGAGTATCCAAGCATCTGTAGATGAAGATATCCCCAGCATTAATACTTTCGTTGCAGGTTTGAAGGAGATGGCCCAGAAAGCATATGGAAGGCATCTTGTGGACGCTGAGGTGAGAATGCTCTCTTCTACTTTCCCCTCGACGTCCTTTCTATGAATTGGGTTACTTTTGTCTCGTAACGGCTCTCAACTGCACCTTTGACATGATTTATTTTCTGCATGTTAGGCTCATGAGACAGAGTCCATGGCTGATAAATTAGAAAAGAGTGTGAAAGATATAGGATTGGATCCCATGCACGGAGTGGAGAACTCTCATGATTGGCCCTTGGAATTCGAAAAGCAGCAAAAAGCAATAGTCGAGCTCTGGCATACATGCAATGTTTCAGTAGTCCACAGAACTTATTTTTTCCTGCTCTTTCGAGGTGACCCGACAGATTCCATTTACATGGAAGTAGAGCTCAGGCGCTTATCTTTCCTCAAGGAAACATTTTCTCAAGGAAGTCAAGCTGTGAGAAGCAACCGGCCACTCACTCTGTCTTCAAGGTTTGCTCTCTCTCCCAATTTATGAATACAATGTACCCAGGTTTTTTCTTGTATCTTTTAGACAATCATACTCATGACCTTGAAATGAACCCACATGCAGCTATCCGTGATCAGCCTAATGGGGTAATATAAGAAGCTAAGAAAGAAAATATTTTGTTCAACTGAAATCTGCAGAAATGACACAAAGTTTTCATTTCCGGCGAGGGATTCCAGTTGTTTGCTTCACCTAGACTCTTAAGAGATTTTCACATGCTTAATACTTCAATACAACATGTTGCATGCCAATTCCTGTCTTGAAACTCAGCTTTGAATAATGAATGCCCTGCATCATTTTTTGCGACTCACAAAAGACCTGAGACTTACGTTATCTATTTACCTGGAAAACAGCATCAAGGCCCTTCACAGTGAGAGACGCATGCTGAGCAAGCTGATGAGGAAAAGGCTGTCAGAAGAAGAAAGGAAGAAGCTGTACCAAAGGTGGGGAATTGAGGTCAACTCAAAGCGAAGGAGGCAACAGTTAACTAGTCGTTTATGGAGCAATCCCAAGGACATTGATCACATCAGAGAGAGTGCTAGTGTAGTTGCAAAGCTGGTGAGATTTGTAGAGCAGGGACAAGCTTTCAAGGAGATGTTTGGGCTTAGCTTCACTCCCCTAAGCTCGAGGCGCAAGTCCCTGGCTTGGTCTCACAGCAGGTCCTCACTTATGTAGGCCGGAGGCATATGTTAAATTGTTAATACATGCAACCACGAGAAACGTGACTCGCCACGCAGATTCTTTTCATGGGTGAAGTAGGAACAGATTTTTTGATTCTCATAGTTGTACAAACTGTAATGTATTTGAACCAAATCGGCCATCATTTTTTTTTCTTCCGTTTTTGGTTTACTTTAGAATATTCGTGTTTTGTTGAATAGTATTTTTCATACAAAGAATTTTTAATTTAATTATTGTTTTTAAAATTGGATACGAGTATTTTAATTGTTAAATTGATATGAAATCAATCAATATAAAATCAGTATAATTATTATATTCATAAAATATAATAAATAAATAATTTATTTTTTAAAATTAAAATACTTTATAAAAGTATAAGATAGAAATAAAATACTTTATTGAATTAACTTAAAAATTCTAAATAATAATAAAAAGTATAATTACTTAAAATAAAATTTAATTAATAAAATACTATTCTTCATCCTCATATTATAAGTAAGCAGAAAGATAATCAAATATTAGAAGTTGATACATTAGAATTAACCGAAGCACAAGGTACATTTCATATAAATACCTTATTATCACAGGAAAAATAAAAACAAATAGCTAAAACTCAATTGAATCTTAAAAATGGACAAGATATACATCATAAAACATTATTTAAACAAGTTTTTGATCGTAAAAATATTATCTATTTTGGAAAGATGATTCGTGAAACACCAGTAAGAATACATCAATGTATTGGAAATCTTCGCATTAGTCTGATTAATCAAGAGCAAATAAATCAATAGCTATTAAAAATACCCGAGGATAAGCGATCAAAAATATGATATATTTAACTATCAACTATCCAAATATTATTAAAATCAACTTTTCAAGAAGGAATAGATTCACCAATACGAATGGCAATTATTGATGAAAGAATGAAAAATCTTAAAGATCAAGTTATAGGTACCATGAACGGAAATTTAGCATAAGGGAAAAAAATGTTTAATACACGAATAAAATTAGGTATTCCACTTAGATCACCCAATTTAGACGATACGATTACTATAGCATATACATTTTATAGGGATAATTTAATGATACCCGGACAATATCCATTTTCAATAGCGTATCAAGTTAGCTATGCACTTATTGTTAGTAGTATTCCATAGGCTAATGGACATATGTGACTTTTGTACCAACATTATGACTTATTAATAATATATTATGAGGTATTCTTTTATATATGCATGTATATCGTTTATGTAATGTGATTT
>JANIPN010000219.1:71849109-71860321 GCA_027478595.1 Erythroxylum anguifugum
AATTTGTCAGGTTTTAGTAGTAGCATACCTCTATTTCTCTTTTTAGAATTAAAGATAAGATGTCCACTAAGATTAGACTTAGATGGTGGTAAAATAAGCATTCCCTTAGTTATCTGAGCATGCTTTTAATTTTAGTATTTGCCACTATTCTATTAATACCCTTTGTTCTCCTCATTGTTATGATGACTATGAATAAAGAAATCAATAATTAGAGCAACCAATTAAAAACTAGATCATTTTCATTAAAAGTGGTAACAACATGCAATGAATCACTAAGAAAAATGAAGGTAATTAATTTTAATAAATAAAATAAATAAAAAATGAAAACAACTAAAATAGTAATAGATAAATTGACGAATTAAACCTAATTCCATAAGAGAAAATGAAAAACACAGAATGAATAAAATGAAAAGAAAATTTGATAAAGAGGTGGAAAGAAATCACCAGTAATAGTTGATCGGAGCAGCACAATCAATAATAAAATGAACGACAACAAAAAAAAATTAAACAAAAGAACGAGGAAGAGAAGGTCAGTAAAGAATCAACAACGAAAAGAAACCAAGCGAAGAAGAGAACCAATCAAGGAAGGAGAAGAGTAGATGGCAGAGAACTAATGACAGTAGATAGACAGAGAAGTAGTGGTGAGAAAAAAGATGTGGAAGATTGACTAATTAGGGCTGGTGACTGCTTAGAGTCAGTGTAAAGAAGAGAACAAAAATTCAAAGATTTTTCAATTAAAAGTAAATATGAAAAGTCCTAATAAAAATTGCTAATATTTTATTTGTTACGTTTTTATTTAAAAACTTATCTCATTAGTCTCTTGAGACAAATTGGTCTCCTAATATCTATAAGGTATGATCTCACCTTATTCACTTCGTTAATCTAGAACTTAAGGGATTTAATACTAGAAACTTAAATTGTATAAGGCATAGTCTCACCTTATTTATTTCAACATTCTAAAGTTTAAATGAATGTTATCCTAAACTTGAGTTATATAAGGCATGATCTCACTTTATAACTCTAACATTATGGAACTTAAGGTCAATTATCATAAAACTGGGTTACATAAGCTCGATCTCGCCTTATAAACTTTAGTAGTCTGCCCAAATGATCAAATTTCTTATTTAAACTTATAAACAACTACACAAAAGAAAGAAAATGAAACCTATAAATAACTAAAACAAAATTAAAAAAATTATCAAATTTGTGTTGCCTCCTAAAGAGCATAATTGTTTAATATCGTTATACTCAACGGAGTTTTTTTCTCCTCAATCTTCTAAATATTGGGAAAGTTCCAAATTAATATTCATCAAACTAGAAACCTCCATATCCTCATAAAATATTTTCAATTTGTGTCCATTCACCTTTAAGATCTTTTCAGTATCCAAACTGTTTATTTTCATTGCACTATAAGGAAATATATTAGTGACAATAAAAGAACCAATTCATCAAGAACGTAACTTACCTAATATGAGCTTTAATCGAGAATGTATAATAACACCTTCTTTCTAACGTTAAATTGCTTCTTTAAAATCATATTATCATGAAACATTTTGATTCTCTCTTTATAAATTCTCGAATTCTCATATGTGTCCAACCTTAGTTCCTCTAATTCTTGCATAATTGGATCAACAATATCGATATTATGAATAAAGTGATTATTGTGATATTTCATTGCTTTAAAAATGTTAAATTTTACTATCTCTCTATTAAACTTAACAAAAGTACCCTTATCAACATCAATTTTTGTTTTAATTGTCTTAATGAATGACCTTTCCAATAAAATTGAACCTGGATGTTCTACATTATCTCTATTCATTTTCAATATAAAAATCTATTGAAAGTACCAAACCAATTATATGAACCAAAACATCCCTATAACATAAATATAACACATATAAGAACGATTAGTTATCTAAATAATTACATAAATTTCTTGTTAAGAATTTAGGTTTAATGTTTAGTAAATTGAGTATGGCATGACATTAATATATGCACCTATTCTAGTATGACACACTCAATATCCTTATTACCAATGACAAAAAGAAGCATAGACAAACCTGAATCTTTACATTTTTTGGCAATTTCATGTTTATCACAACTGATACATGCAAAATTATTCTCTTTTTATCCTTTAACTTCCTTTTATTTTTTCATAGTTCTTTCAAGAAATTTGCATATTTTATATTTTTTTATGCCTTCTAATAGTGGTATATTAATTTCCACTTTTTTTTAAGGTCTCTAAGATCTCTCTTTCTTATTCCTCTTTTTTTGCTTTAGCAAACCTATAAGAGAAAGAAGGTACATATGCATTAGATAGTGTATAGGCAAAGAAAAATTTACCTTTATTACATCTTATGTTGGAATTTCATCTTTCTTCTCTCCTTCTTCATACCTTTCTACCTCCATCAGTAAAAAAGAGCAAGATTGAATTTTCTTCCCATTTCTTGATATTATTTTACTCGCATTCACCTTAGGATTCCCCATTATTTATGAAAGTCATTTTCCTGATGCACTTCTAATTTACTAATAGGTGTAGCTAATTGGTCTATCTGATTTCCTAAATTTTGAAAGCTTACTCTTTTTTTCTATTAAAATTGGTAAGAATTATTAGTAAGGGCCTTAACAATTTCATCCAAAGACATACCTAAATTTGAAAGTTGGGATTGAGCATGTATTGGTGCTTAAGGTTATCTACTAAAATTTTTAGGTTGGTGTTTTTATTGCCCTCCTTGATTTCCATAGCTAAAATTTGGAAGATCTCATCTATCCAAAACTATAATAATTTAGATAAGGGTCATATTTTAATTAAGGTTGATTAGTAAGTCCCCCTATTATATTGGCTTATTAAATTGATTCTTGTTGTAATATAGAACACATATTTGTTGGCTATGTAGAGATTGAGTTTATTCCACACACTTACATTGATTGTAATTGACATGTAACCATTTGATGAACCAGAAAAGTTAAATCTAAAATTTTATCCTTAAAGTTAACAATACTTACCTCATTCACTTACTTGACAACTCTGTCCATTTTGTCCTGATTTGTTGAAAATTTTCAATCATATTTGACATCAATTGCATGGCTGCTTATAGTATATTGTTTACCAAAGATCTTCCACTAGCTATATCTACCATACTCCTATCTATTGGTGGTAATCCTTCATAAAAGTACTAAATCAAAAGTTGCTCAGGAATATGGCATGAGCAGCTAGCACATAATTCTTTAAACCTCTCCTAACATTCGTATGATGTTTCTTCAGTGAATTGTCTTATCCCACATATCTCCTTTTTTATATTGGTAGCTAGTGATATAGGAAAGAACTTCTCCAAAAATAAACTTTTTATTTCATTCTAAATTGTCATTATGTCAGAGGGAAGGTAATAAAGTCAATCTTTTGCCTTAACCTTTAAGGAGAACAAAAAGGGTCTAAATTAATTTGCTCTTACATCAATCCTTGTGGATTCATTCTAGAGCAATCAACATAGAATTCTTTCAAGTGTTTAAGTATATCTTCACTTGTAAGACTACGAAAGATAGGAAGTAAGTAAATCAAACCAAATTTTAATTTGATATCTACTTTAACATCTCAAAATCTTATGCATAAAGGCTACTAATTAAAATTTGGTGCAACTAACTCCCTCAACGTTATACTATTAGGATTTTCCATCTTTTCTTCAACTTCTTAAAAAATATAGCCTCCACTAATAGTTAAATATATATCTAATTTCATCTTTGGAGATGAATGAAATTTTCCTTACTTAGTCTCTTTCCTTAAACGATATGTTGTTTTCTCAATGTCTAGATTATATTTCAAGTCACTTATTTAAGAAGAACGATTCATACAAGAAAAGAGATTAGTAGTAAACTATAAAACAAAGTAAAGAAGATAAAAAACTAAAATAGTTCCCCAACAATGGCAGCAAAATTCTAGACATGTTATTGAAACTCTCAAAATTAATTTATGATTCACTAAACTATTGTAATAATTGTAGAACTAGGTCGAGTCCTAAAAGAACTAAATATTATTTTCTTAAATTTGAATTAAAAAAGAGCTTTATAATTAATTAAGTAATATATTACAATTAATAAGAAGTAAAAAATGAATCAACCTAATATACAATTGAGAAATTTAATTTCACCTGACTCTAATTCAAAAGAAGGATTTCATCTAATTATAACTTTGATCATTAGTTTAAAAAGAATACATTTTTATAACTCAAACATTTAGTTTGAAACCTATTAGGATAATCATAATAAGTCTCAAATTTCCTAAATTAGTTAATTCAAGCCTAACATTCAAATAAAAACTTACCATTAATTGATTATGTATGATAGAATTTTATATCAATTAAACGATAATAATAAGCTTAATAAAAAAGACTAAGTCATAAATTAAATAATTGAGATAGCTATAACTATTTAATTAATTTTTTTTATTTCTCATAAGTTATATTTCCAAGTACATAAATGACTTGCTATTTGTTTCATTCATTAATGAAAATTATGAATTAATGAACTTATGGATAGTAGTAGAATAATCAACAATAAATTAATTTATCATATCAATCAATATGAATTACTTATGAAATAAAAGAACAAGAAGTAAGAATAGTTGAATTAAAATAAAATTCAAGTTTATACAAATTTATCATATCAATGAATATGAATTATTGTGTTTCGAAGTCTTTTACTCCTAAAATGCTTTCACAATAACTAATTTTACCGGATTGAAATCCCTTTGCTGACCGATAACTCTTGATTCCTCTTAGGCCCATGGCCGTGGCCTAGTGTGATAAATAAATCCGGGTCGATCGTAAGTTTGACCCACGTGTCAATTATAAAAATGCCTCAAGCATAACTGATTACCTCCTACTAGTTCCTCTCCACGCGCCTCAGAACGCAAGATAAACAGAGCGGTAGAAGAAGAGGACGAGATCCGAAACGTCACCGTCCCCTACCCGAAGATCCACTCCTCTAACATGTCTTCTGGTTTCAGCGGCGATGAAACAGCACCGTTCTTCGGCTTCCTCGGCGCCGCCGCGGCGCTCGTCTTCTCCTGTAACCACCACAAACTTTTTCTCATTCATCTCTCAGATTTATCGTTATAATTTATGTGTTCTAAATGAACTTGAGCTTTTGATGCGTTTTTATGCAATGTAAAACAAGAAGATTTAACCTCACCACGTTTCCGATTTCTTGATCTATCTGATCTCGGTAATGATTGAAGATCTTGAGTTTTATGTAAATGCGATTCCTTGGTTGGATCTCTTGGTTATACCGTGGTTTCTGGTGCCTTGTTCCTTGGATTCGCTGAGAACTTTTTCGGATAGTATCCCCTTTAGTGGAATGAGTGTTAAGGATTAATTACCTTCTTCACTATCGAAGATTACAAATTTTTGTGGACTAGCAAATTGAATTATGGGTGATTTCGAACTATGAAAATGGAGGTAATACTCAGTTTAATGTAGCTTTTTGGCGCATAGTGATATAAAGAATCGAGAAATGATTGATAAATGGAGCAGTCGATAAATTATTTATTCAATTTTAAGCTTTCTAGACCGAGAAACCTACTGCATGTTTGGCAGAACTGTTTAGTTAAACCGAAGTTTTGGTTTCAATGGAATTACCAAAACTGGGGTTTCTTAAAATAATATCTCTAGTCTTACCATCATTTTGAATACTTAAGATTCTTACCATGTATGTGTAGGTATGGGAGCTGCATATGGAACTGCTAAGAGCGGTGTTGGTGTGGCATCAATGGGTGTGATGAGGCCTGAGCTTGTGATGAAGTCGATAGTGCCAGTTGTTATGGCTGGTGTGTTGGGTATATACGGATTGATAATTGCTGTTATTATTAGTACTGGGATTAACCCCAAGGCAAAGTCATATTACCTTTTTGATGGTTATGCACATCTCTCATCGGGTCTTGCTTGTGGCCTTGCTGGTCTTTCTGCTGGAATGGCAATCGGTATTGTTGGAGATGCAGGCGTTAGGTAAAAGTGCTGACTTTTGCGTATATACATGTATGAAATGTGGGATCCTCTTTCTGTGATCATTTCCTTTGTCATGATACTTATTGCTTGTCCTTTCTCTGTCAACCTCTATTTGTCTGTGAATTAAAAGACCTATGAGATGTCCCATTGTCCTAGATAATTCTTTTTCATTTTGCATGCCCATGTAGAGTTCTACAAGTGCAGTTGCTTTTGGGGTCAATTGGGTGTTGATTAGAAGATATTATTGTTGGTAACTTTGGCCATTGTGTCAATGACATGGCATAGGTGTTCTTTGGAATGAAAATCCCATGGTCGACTAGTTTGGTTAAAGTTCCCTTAAATGACGGACATGCTTCAAACTTATGATATTCACGGGAACTTTGTAGGGATATTGTAAAGGTTGCATTTAAAACCAATGTTTTATGCCCTCATATGTATCAGTAGATTTGCTATGTCATAGGGGTTGGTGAACAATGTTAAAAATTGCGAATGAATTGAACCCGGTGTAATCAGAAATTAGTAATCGGTGTATCCAAGGTCTACCTAAAGGAAAGAAAGAAATAAATAGACCCACTAATTCCTTCGTCATTATCTGCAACCCTGAGATCAATGCTGAAGATGCCCACTTAGGGTAGAATGAAGAGCAATCATACCTACTTGTTTTGGAATCTTGACATTGATCGCTGGGATCTTCAACTTGGCTTTGAAAGTGATAGGATTGATTGATCTGGGCAACTTTATTTCCCTCTGCTTCTGTACGTATAGATGTTTTCTATGTTTTGTTCCTACTTTCCTGTGTATGTTGGTGTGTGTATATGTATGTACATATGTGTGTATGTATGTGAGAGAAAGAGAGGTGAGGCTAACAAGCCATGTGCTGTTGCAAGCATGTATGAGAGGAAAGTGTAAGATCATTGAAGCAGTAGATTTTGTGAATTGCTGAAAAAGTCCCTTCTTTTGATTTTTTTTTCAAATTTTGTGATTAACCAACCTTTTATTAAAACTTATGTCATCCTGCTATTATGCTGACCCAGTATTTTATCCATGACAGAGCAAATGCTCAACAGCCAAAACTTTTTGTTGGAATGATCCTTATCCTCATTTTCGCTGAAGCTTTGGCCCTGTATGGTCTTATTGTTGGCATCATCTTGTCTTCTCGAGCTGGCCAGTCAAGGGCAGACTAAAAGGGAAGATTAGTATTGGTGTCTCTTTCCATGGAAGATTTATTGTCGTCCACAGGTTGTTGATTGTTGGCCGGCGCTTTCAGTGTTCTCAGACATTCTTGTAGTGGAAGTTCCTGCGCTGCTAGGCACTAGATGGTTGATTTCTGCTATTTTGTGAAGTGGGATTGAGTTTTATCTGTCAAATAAAAGCTTGTCAAGCTCTCTATGTATGTTTTTATCTATTAGTGTAGTTCGTAGAACTTTTTATCTGTTGTAGAAAATTTGGATTCTTGAAACAAGTGATTGCATAAATTCTTATTGAACTTTCTCACCTTCGCAAGCATACGATGGTTTTGCCGTTTGGATCATACAATTCCACTTTCTCTGCATACGCCCACGAATATGAACTTTTACTTTTGGGCCTTGAGGTCTGGAAGGAGAAAAGGTTTGGCACCCCACCAAAATTTTTTTTTTTTTTTTGGTAACAAAGAGGAGCATAACTTACACAGCTAGAAAACTACCTAACATAGGAGACTCCAATTAAATCATGATCAAGCCATCGACCAACACTAGGGAAACTTGCCTCAAAACATGAAAATCAGGAGGAAAATCAAAAGCAAGATGAGAAAGGAAGTCAGCTGCAAAATTTCAATAGTCAACATACTGATAAAACGCGAACATAGGATGATATATTCAAACAAAAGACCAGAGGCAGAGGCCATTGTATTGCATGTGTCATTCCATGCTTTTTTCGTGTTGTGTCAAATTGTCGTTGATTTAGAAATATTTTGAACTTGTTTTCTTGTTGATCGGTTGAAACGTCTAAAAGGGCTTTCTTTTTGCATGGGGAAAATAGTGTGTCTGATATGCCATCAGATCAAGGACAGGTCCTTATACCGGCCACGTGTTGATATGCAACCCTGACGTTGGGGTTATCTATCTGCAAGACACCAACTTCTCGTTGCAGTAGAATACTGTTTTAGCTTCACTCGCCTACGCCCATGCACAAGAATATGCCATAACAAGCAGAAGAAGGTTCTCTGATACTGTTAGGCTTTGGATGGATGGATGGATGGATGCATGTGTGGTGTGAGCTTGTTAGATGTGCATTCCCCACCAATCCCCACCCTTCTGGCTTCTGCACAAAAATGGTGGAGGAAGAAGTTTTGAGTAGATTACATTGGGCCCAATTCTCATCTAAAATCCATGGCAGGTTAAAGGACAAAACATGCAGTTGGCATTTTGTTCTGGGAATCTTTCCTTTTTCCCTGATATGAGTTTGCAGGAAATAATGATTTCCCAATATATATCATGTGTGTGAATACAATACTAGTCTTCGAGTTGGGTGATTCTCAAGTTTCTTGTGCATGAACAATCTAACATTGACTCTAAACCTTAACGGATTCTTACAACTCATGACAAAGGTATGTAGATATGGTTTCTCGAAGTGGTGTTTTGCGATTACTTTCAAATGTTCTTCCACGCTCTAAATGTTGGATATGGGGTCGAAATATGATATCACACGTAGCGAAACAATTATAATTTTTCAGAAGTTAACATCAATAAAATTCTTTAAAATTATTAACACATAAAGCATAAAAAAGTGTGAATTTTAATTTGTATTTTATTTTGGAGCTTGACTATTTTCTTGTCGTATTTCTCAAATCATTTTTAAAACTAGTTTATTTCAACCATCATAGCCGCATAAGTATTTGATTTCTAATGATATCCATAAAACGAGTTAGAAGAACCCTACAACTATTCCAGAGGTGTTAGGCAAGAAAGCTTAAGCTTATTTGTAATAAATTCTAGACATTTTAGTAATTTAATAAAAATTAAAGTTTAATTTTAATTAAACTTTAATTAGAATTACAAATAATTCTAATTAAATATAAATTATAGCCAAATAAAATCTAATATCTCGTATTGGTCCTTATTTATTAAATACCTCATATTTAATCATAAAATTTATCAAACTTTACAATAAAGTCCAGCTAGATTAAAAGTATCTTTGCTCTTGTCAACTCGTTCTTTATGTGTGACTTATTAAGTTCCCAAATATGTCAATAATGGACACAAATTATAACTTAAATCATATTTAGGATTAGATAAATTAAACTCTTTTAATTTATCTTTAATTCTCTAATTAAATAATTTAAATTCATAAACCAAGATTAGTATCTAGCAACTCATCATGACTACTTAAATATAATTATATGAAATGATTTGTCTATATAATTCAATCACTTCATCATATAATGTTTCAATTAGAAATAGAGCATAAAATTAATATCTACTTTATTTTGAGTCCAATCATGTTAGTTCTTCACCATTGGCTATTGATTTAATTAATAACATTTGTAAACTATTTACAAAATGTCATTCCACCCTAGTTAAGGATTTTCCAAATTAATACTTTGAGAACAATGAAACATTCTCCATAATTACGTTAGGGTGATAAATCATATCTTGATCAATGATCACTATACTACCTCCATATAGTTCATGCTTTATCCAATGATTACCGACTGAACTTCCTTTGACTAAAATAGGTCATAATTAGTATCAAAACATGACAATCTCTATACAAGATAACTTTGGAAACCTTAAGTCAAATGATCACTTATACAATCATCATAATAAGAAATTTCTATAGATTTACAAGTAATATTTCAAATGGATTTCTCATATGGAGTTAGTTCAGTGAGCTTGTTCTCTAATAAGCACCCATACGTTTGTTTAAGTGTTTACATATTTTGTCTATGAGATTGACTACTTCCTTTGTAAGGAAAAACATAACGTATGCTAGTCTTTTTACATTCTATTAATGTCCAGTTTAAGAACAATGATCATAAACAATTTAGGGATAATACATAAATGCAATTTAAATATTATAATTATAATCTCATCATAATTTCATTTGCAATGTATACTTATCATATAAACTTTATCATATACATCTAAATATGTACATGATAAAAAATGTCTTTAAATTAATTTGTCAATAAATTATAACAAATCGATTGGCTCTAGAGCATAAATCAACAATCTCCTACTTGCACTAAGCCAGTCGTTTAAGTATTATATACCATATCACCTTATGACAATCATACTAATGCTAGAAAAGTTGCTTAATGAGAGAATTCTATAAGATTCTCTATAATGAGCACTTACTTAAATCTTACAATTTTCATCTTAATTATCATCATAATTAAGAAAAATTGTCTAAATACATACTTGAATCTTTGATGAAAACTTAGCTTCTTTTGCACGCCTAATGGCTCTAATGTTCCGTAGAATATTACTATCTTAAACAATGGAAGAAACTATATCAAGTTAATTAAAGAACTTATTGATCTAATTAATCATTTCTAATAAATGAAAAATATATTATGACTTAATCAACAACCATTGCTACATTGGAACCTTTCCAATCTTAAAATGATATTGTTCTTCTTGAGAATACCCACATATGAGTGTTCTACATCGAAGAAAGAGGAGAAATAAGACTAACATATATATAAGCTTAGTGGGCTACTTCACCTATTGCCAATTGGTTTTAAGATGGAACCTCACTTGGGCTTGTGTATCGTTTAACTTTCCTCCTTGTGTGGCCCCTAGAACCATTGCAAATTTAACATAGTATCTGTCGGACCCCGGCCCCGAGGCCCGACTGCCCCGGGAGGCCAGCCCGTTGGGGGCCCGTTCCCGGGACATGTCTTGCTTCGTTGGTCTTGAATCATACCCTTATCTTGCCAAACATCATTGATTTTACCCTCATTAGTGTTTACTCACTGTGGTGGTGAGCTTACCTTGATTAAAACGTAATTTGGTTCATCTTTGAAAAAGTCAACATTTTGACCTTTAAAGCCATGTCCGTTAAACGGACACGAGTTACACCTCAGGTACTATTTCTCCCGAGCCTGTCTGTTAAACGGACACGAGTGCTAAACATGCACTGTTACACCCGTAACTGTCCGTTAAACGGACTGGTGTGTCCGTTAAACGGACACGATATGAAGCTTGGGTACTATTTCAACAGAATGTGTC
>JANIPN010000219.1:71869834-71879861 GCA_027478595.1 Erythroxylum anguifugum
CCCATGACTTGCTATTTATTCTCAACGATAAGAAACTTGCTTAAATGAAGGAAACAAACTAACAGATTAGAGTAATACTTGGTGAAACTTTGAATCAAACTTCAACAGACACTTGGCCGTGATATTTGTACGACAGGGTTTTACGCTGCGGCAACATCTCCGGTTTCCTCCGAAAATATTCAAGCCAAGACAAACAGTCCGCAACATCCAATTGATTATTTATTCGACCGACAACCAAAATTTTAACACTCTCAAACTTCAATGACAACTTCACGATCACAAATCGCCATCAGTCTATTTCCAGGTTTTTAAGGTCACAACCGGTCTACACTAGTTTTTCAGTCGCGGATAACTTCCAATACCATCAACGTAGAATTAGCTTCAACAAGTTTTCAGTAGGCACAAACTTGGTGCTTTCCAATAGCCACAAACGTGTTTTTAATAAATTATGGGCTTATTATTGTTTACAGATGTCTAATGTTCAATAAAATTGTTTCATATATGGTTTAATAGGTAAACAATTTCAATTCAATTTTAAATTGAATTATAGGGTTTAAAATTTCCAACCTAAACTTTTCAAATTAAAATTAATTAGATATATTCTAATTTTTAAGATTTGTGATTTTAATTTCATAATTAAAGATCAATCATAATCAAAAATTTAATCAAATCATATAATTAAAGTTGACTTTGTTACTACTATTGGAATTGCGCCGAGATCCGATCTCATGCACAGCGGAATAATTACAAAACTTGTTCGTATTTTAAGGTTTGATCTTTTTCTTGTTGTATCTCTCGAACAGTTTCTAAAACTGATTCATCTTAACCACCGTAGCTGTACAAGCGTCTGACGTCTAATGATATCCACAGAACGAGTTAAGAGAACTCTATAACTGTTACAAAGAGTGTTAGGCAAGGAGTGTTAACTTTATTAGAGCTTAAGTCTATTTATAATAGATTTTGGACATTTTAGTAATTTAATTGAAATTAAATTTCAATTTCAATTTTAATTAAACTTTAATAAGAATTACAAATAATTTTAATTAAATACCAATTATGCCCAAATAAAATTTAATATTTCATATTAATCTTTGTCATTAAATATCTCATATTAATCATAAAGTTTCTCAAATTTTACAATTAAATCTAACTTGACTAAAACATCTTTGCTCTCTTCGCCCCGTTCTTTATATATGACTCATTAGGTTTTCAAATATGTTGGCAATGAATATAACCCTAAATTATATTTAGGATTAGATAAATTAAACTCCTTTAATTTATCCTTAATTCTCTAATTAAATAATTTATATCCATAAATTAAGATTAACGTTTAACAACATATTATGACTACCCAAATAGTTAGAAATTTCAAATTAGGTTTGATTAACCTTTTCATGCATGATTTTTTTGTATAATTCAATCATTTCATGATACAATATTCCAAATAGGCATAGAGCATGAAAATAATGTCTACTCTATTTTGAGTTCAATCCTATTAGTTCTCTGTCATTAGTTATTGATTCAAGTAATGACATTTGTAAACTATTTACAAAATGTTATTTCAACTTGATCAATGATTTTTCGAATTAATAATAATCAAGAATAATGAAATATTCTCCGCAATTACTTTAGGGTGATGAATCATTTCTTGATCACTCAACTACTTCCATATGGTTTATGCTACATCTTTTGACTACCGACTGAACCACCCACAATTAGAATATGTCATAAGTAATATCAAAATATAAAAATCTTTATACAAAATTACTTTGGAGACCTCAAGTCAAAGCATCACTTAGATATCATTACATTGAGAATTTTCATAAACATACAAGTAATGTTTAAAATAGATTTCTTAGATGAGGTCAATTCAATGAACATGTTCTCTAACAAGCGCTCACATGTTTATTTAAGTATCTCTATATTTTAGTCTATAAGATAGACTACTTCCTTCATAAGGAAAAATATAATATGTTCTAGTCTTTTTACGTTTTATTTGAACATGTACACATCTATATTTTGTTACTAAACTATAATTAAGCGATTAACTCTAGGGCATAATCCAACACAAAATTTTGCAGAATACTCTTGCAATGGATGTGGTATGATCCATTCTACATAGAAACAAATTCTTTTAAAACTAGCAAAATTATAAATATTTTATGATGTTTATTTCTTCGGATTATGAAACAAACATGAAAACTAGAAAAGACCACATATATAATGGAACCACTGAGCTATCCCATAAAGCCTTACAAGGTAATGGTGAAACATTACCCAAATATATACCTCGCATCAGAAGCTCATTGACCACACACATTGAGCTCACAGGAGAACCCACTTCAGGCTGTTGTCCCTGTGGTTCTCCTCTCAAATTGTTTTATTGGGACTCGAACTTGTGACATTGGACAAATCCAAGTCGAATATGGTGACTTTGATAATACTAAGCTATCTTATAAGGCCTTACAAGATGACAGGTGAAACATTACCCAAATATACCAGAAAGTAGGAGCTAGAATAGGTCGTGTAGATAAGAAGCTAAGCACAGGATTCCAATTGCCAAGTTGGTTGGGCAAAGTGAGGTGGTCCAGAGCATGAACATAGCCATTACCACTGCCACGCCGGCTTGCTTCCTGACTTGGCGTATTGTTGATTGGAAGGCTTCAAAGTCCAAAGAGAGGGGTCTCTCTCATGCTCAGAATCAAGAAAAGCCGCGTAGGGAGTTTTTGGCGTTTCCTTGAGTGCATCAAGTGTTTCGTGTATCAAATGGTTATAATGCACCTCCTTTGCCTCTTTTTCTTCGGATAAATAGAGCATGGCCCTAAATCCAGAGGGTTGCTTCCTTTTTTGTGGTTGGGAAATTCAGGAACACCAGATTTTCTCACAACAATATCATGATGACTAACAATCTCAATTTATTTAAAGGATTATAGAATCCATCATTCATATTAAGTATCTCTCATTACAAGTGACTATAGCAGATAGGAAAAAAGAAAGGACTGGCTTTTGCCGGCAAGGCAATTTCAATCAACTTCCTCTGCGAAAAGATGAGTATGACACACGCATTCATGTTGATTAACTAACCAAGGAGATAAGGAACGTTAAAAACACCTTACCCGCAACAGTACCTATATTTTTCATGAACGGTTTCCAAGGTAGGCAGGTCACCAGACCAAAAAACAAATTAAAACGAAGAAGAAAGATCATGATGTTAACCAAATCCTTTGTTTTCATCTCCTTCTGCGCATGAGAAGTGGGGAAGCTCTTTTCAGTTTTTTTTTTTTTCTCAGCCTTTTTTGTCTCTTTGCACTCCACAGGACCCCGCGCATACTTTAACACATACCTTATCAACAAAAGAAAAAGAGAGATAATGAAAACTATATCATAACTATGTATATCCATTTCTATTTTTTTTCCCTTTCAATTAACATTCTACACTTTAATTTTGTTTCGGATGAAAAAACAAAATCTTTGAAGACAAAGAAAGGCTAAAAATTTAACCCAAACCGACAGGCTTATCTCATATATCCGAATCCTACGAGTCTTTCCTTATCAGCGACATTACAAAAAGATTGATTTAATGATAAAATAGAACGTAACGAAGAAAGACTAGTGTCCCAACTTTGGTGGTTGATTAAATTGATATATAAATAATAAAAAGAAATTAAGAATACTTAAATTAAAAGTAGGGATAGCAATATACCGGGTCGAGTCAGGACTTGATATATCGGGTTTTGAACTTCTTGTTACGAGGCTGACGTTGATTGTATGCCTCCTTTTGTTTTTATTTAAAAAATATGGAACATGCATATGTTAATATAAATGTTAGCAGCCACTTTGTTATCCCATTACCAATCTTTTCGAGACACCCAAAAGGTGAGTCGGGAATATTAACAGGGACAATTGCTGCCGTTACCCCACTATTCGCGGGTCTTAGGTATAACTTGTGCATGCTCTATCTACCCACTAAAACAATCAGCTTGTCAACAATATCAAGAAGCAAGGGTCAATTTTGACGTCTAGTGCTAAATCTAATCTAGCTCCTGATTTTTTATTAATCTTTTGTTGCTATTTCATTCATGCAACATTACATTACTGGGAGATAATTTTATAAAGATAAAATGGTAAGATCAAGTACTGATATTAATGATCAAAATATAAATTATATTTTTCACGTACTATTTTTTTTTTTTCTTGTTGTTACTTAAAAATCATTCATATTTTTCTCTGTGCTGACAACGATCTCCAATTATATGGTTATTGTGATTCCAATTTACGGCATGTCTACTTACGCGAAGATTTATAATTGGATATTTTATTAGCTAAGGTCCTCTCTTATTTTATAAAAGACTAAGAAACAGGCGACTGTGTCTTGTTCCTCGACAAAAGTTGAATATCATTCCATGGCTTTTATGTGCAGCTAAAAGCCTTTTTGGCCAGTTTTGGTATGTTCCATCGTCAACCGATGCGTTTGTTATGTGACAATAAACCACTCTTCATATCACAGCTAATACGTCTTTCATGAACGCATCAAACATATCGACATTGATTATCACTATGTTAGAAAATAACTTTAAGCAGGCCATATTGTTACTGCTCATTTTCGAACCAAGTTCCAACATGCAGACATTTTCAATAAAGCATTAGGCCACACGCAATTTTAGTTTCTCTTACAAGTTGGGCATTCGTAATCTTCGTAGACGAACTTGATGAAGAGTATTGAGAATATTTGTTGTAACTTAGCCATAAATAGAATTTTTCTGAGTTGTAAATATGAGAGAGAGTAGAAGATTTTTTGAAACGAGTAGAAGATTTTTTTGATTCCTCCAAATTTAAAAATGTCAATCTCGTGCTTCTATACTAAGATTATCCTTTAGTGTTAATTAAAAGAAATCCTAAATTTTACTTTATTTTTTAATTATAGTTTGAATTTTAAAAAGTGATAATTAAATACTTCAACTTTTAATTTATTTATGTTATTACGTTAGATCTATTTTTAGACACCTATAATAATAGGTAGGATTAGATGTATATGTCCGAATTTTGCTAAAATGCCTTCAAACTCTTCAGGCCTATTAATCCCCTTCTCTTGAATTACCTCCATCATTGAATCTCCGAAGTCATTTCGTGGATCCAATAAAAATGTTACTCTCCAACGCCGTCATCGATGCTTTTTCTTTTTATGTTATCTTCTTCCTTGCTCTAGACTTGGCTTTTCTCATATCTTTAATAGCTTTCACTTTGCAAATTTTGTTGTTCTTGGGGAGCGAACTTTGACTTCGCTACTCTCCTTTGGCCTTTTGCTCTGTAATTCCCTACTTACGTAACATATATACGAAGTGGTCTTCACCAATAATATGAAAAACTTACAAAATAATTGAATGTATCGTTATCTTGAGGATTTCTTTAAACTGTAAATTGATTTTAACAAACAACACAATTTTTATTCTCGACTTGTCTCAATGAAACTTACTAGTTGTTTCATATATATTTCTTCTACTAATTTCTATTAAGAAGAAAAAAGCAGTTTTTAAATTTATTTTATAGAATTTAAGATCCAAGCTAGCTATTATATCCAAAATTAATTATATCAAACCTCATAACCGGTGAAAATATATCTTCACAATTAATCTCTTTAAGTTGTTTATATCTTTTAGCCATAAGCTTCCCTTGTATCATTTGGTTATTATGTTGCCTTAAATGTTTTAGCATTGAATGGTCATATCTTTTCTTATACATGTTAAAGTTGATGTGCAATATGAAACCCTACGAGGCATAAAATCCTGATCAATTCTCTTTTTCTGTTTTCACGTAAAAATATCACTAACCATCCATATGCTTTTAGATTATTTGATTCCAAATTTTAGAACATGTTGAATAGTTCACCATGTTATTGTGACAATGTTAAAAGTAAGGCCGTATACTTTACTTTAACATTTTCGAAAGTTAAACGATCCTCAGAGGCAGTGGCGAAGCCACTTGTCAAATTTTTTTAAAAAGAAGATATATATGTATATAGGGGTTGCTCACCTTAAAAGAATATCGTTACCCATGGTGGATTGGATTAAAAAAAAAACTATATATATATGCATTGTCCCCTCTCTGAAATAAATTCCTGACTTCGCTACTGCTCAGAGGTATAGTTCTTGAATTATATTATTAATGTTGTGTTAGATCTTTTCCTCGTAACAATTGCACTTAGAATAACTACCTTAACTTGATAATGACATATCATAATTATGAGGTAGTAAGTAGAAGAATACATCTTCTTTGTAAGGAACATTTTTGTCGAAAACATATTTTCAAAAATGAAATTCCTATTAATTACTTATACAATTCAGAAATCGTACATCAAATAAATAAATTATTCGAATCACACAATACTAAGCTAATGCTCATAAATATAAATATATGAGATTCTAGTCATTTACTTACTTATATTAACTTTATTATTAAATTAATCAAATTAATTGTTATTTAACTGTTCTTTAATTTTAATTAGAAATTGATTTTAAATAGTAATCTTAATTTATTTAAAAATAATCAGTACAATTTTAGAATTGATTTATAATTTAAGACCATTTTAATTTTACTTTACTTATGGGTATTAAAGATAAATTAATAAATTCTAATTGTGGGTTTATTTCGATTTGACCTATTCCTGATCTAAGGTTAAAATAAATCAAATACAACTAATGATTTATTATTTCGATAGCCAAACACTTCTTATTCTATTGTTAGTTGATTTCAAATCTAGGAAACTTTGAATTTAGTTGCTTTCACTTATAATTGGTCTAACATAAGTTAGGTGAATTAGGTTACCTTAGTGGACCTTCGGATAAAAGAGACATCACCGACTGCTTTTCCATTGGCTCCATACCCCAGCAACGTGATCAGCGAGAGAAAACAACGTCAAATCGCCATCTCCATGTCCAGGACCATCAAAAAATGATGAAGCTTAATAGTTAATTATAGCATTAAAGTCGGGCTTTGATTCTGCAACTGCGAATGGGTCGTTGCATGGAGAGACATTGCACTTTGAGAGAAGATAATTAATTGTAACAAAATTGTAAGACATAAATAGGAAAAAAAATTTAAATCTTTATATTTTAAGATATGTATAATAAATAAATGAATAGAACCAGTAACACCAAAGTGCAATGATAAGGAGTTAGTGCCTCTTTGATTGAGCTTATGAAGTATGAATAAGCTTCTTTTTTTTTTTAAAGCTTTTTTTTAAGAATAATGGGTATTTGATTGTAAAATAAAAAAATACTTTTTTTTAATAGATATGACTTTTTTGATAGCTAAAATACAACTTTTTAAGAAGCTTTTGGAGTTTTAAAAAAAATCGCTTTTTTAGTAGATTTTTTAGATCAATTAATGAGTCTATTTTTAGTCTCTTTTGTCTTTATGTTTTACACATAATTCTCACAATACTTATAAATCTATCTTCACGTTTATTTTAGAAATTATATAATATTATTTGACTTTTTATATATTTAAATATTTATTTTTATATTAGTTTTATTTCTGTTATAATTCATATAAAAGATTTGATTAGATATATTTTCATTTATGTTTTATATGGTTTAAAATTATATAATAATTAATATATTGTGCTTTGCATATTGTTTAATATACTTTAAATAATATTTATATACATAAATAATTTTTATTACAAAATAAAATATAGTTAAAATTAAAAGTACTTTTTATTTTTATGCTACCAAGCAGTCTATTCTATGAAGTTTTTTTAAAAAGTTCTTTTTTAAATGATAACTAAACGGTCAATTAGTTTTTTTTTAAAAAGCTATTCTTAAAAAAGTTCTACTGATATAAGTCTATCTAAACAAACAATTAATTTATGCTTAAATAATATTCGCGGTTTAACACTTTATGTACGTAGCAATATTAAATACTTGATGGGAGTGCTAAGCTGTCCCTCAAAATCTCACACGACAAAAGTGAGGAAAATTTGAGAGTAATAATAACTTCAGTTGTCACCTACATTTCGGGTCTACTAAAAAAAACTTCGTTATTAGCTAAAACATAAATAAATAAATAAACTGGAAATTGTTGACGCGGATTTGAAAATTGACATTTACTTTCAAAGCCCTCCGCTTACAAAGTCAAATGGTCAATGACAGCGAAAAGGAGTTTGCGGGTAAAAGAAGAATGATGCGTTTGTGATTGTGGACTAAACATAAGTCTGCACATGTCTGGCTAGCCGTCTCGTTTGGGCGGTAGACCAGTCCTGCATGTGTTGGCATCCACGGAAGACGCGAAAAAAGGGCAAAGGAGTCATCGAGCACCACTAAATACGCAAGCTCTGGCGTGGCGTAACTTTCTGACCAACACCAGGTAAGCCTTGCCCAGCCATCAACTAACAATCAATTGTCATGCATTATGTCTTTTCTTCCTTACGAAAATTGAGTTGATTTTTTTATTACAATGCTCTTGAAATTCACATCATAAAGAGGTTAGCTTTCTTTTTTACGGTTCCATTTTGGTGTGCAGAAGAAACATCCACGTCCTTCAACTTTTGTGTACAACACAAATCTCTCCTCTTTTGCTAGTAAAAAAAGATTAAGTGTGCTTAGCCTTTACTAAAACTACTTGTTCATATCTATTCTTAACTCTTTTTACCATAAAGGTTTGTCAATAAGATTTAGCCTTTGTTTGGATGGAAGGAAAGCAAGGGAAAAGAAAGGAAGGGAAATGCATTTCTCTTCCTTTCCATTATTTGGATAAAATTAAGCAAAGAGAAAGTGAGAGAATAGATAGGAATAAGAGAGAAATTTGGACCAAATAAATTTTCCACCAAATTTGTGAGAAAGGAGGGAAAATTCAGAACAAGACAAGCCTAATATAAGTAAATTACTATTATATCCTTATTAAATCTAACAAGTAAAGATAAACAAGTTCTATAATCAAGGGCATAAAGATCTTACAAAATTCTCTTTCATTTAATTCCCTCCTTTGATAAATTAGGAAAACAAACAAAAGAAAGGAAATGACATTTCTCTTCCATTCTTTTCTCCTCTTTTTTCTTCCATATTTCCTTTCCTTTCCCTCGTGCAATTAAGGATCCAAACAAAGGCTTAAGCATCTTGTACTTTTATAAATTTATTTTTGTTAATTAAAAACATAAAAAAAGACATTTTAATAAATTCTCAGTTACATTTTAAAATATATAATAATTTAATAAATTAAGAACGGAGAGTTAAAGTCGTAATAGGCTAATGCCACCAACTCAATTCAAGCCATTCACCCATGCCACTTGGCGTTTGTTTTGTTGCCACATGTCTTGTTTGTTGTCCTTCTTCTCCAATTACGAGTAGACTGCGCGTTAGAAGATTTTGAGGCTCGCGTAAAGAGATGATTGGATATTCTTCTGCGGAAAGGATAGGTAAGGTTTTTTGATTTGCTTACCGAAAGAACCAAGACAACCCCACTCACCAACGACTTGTCGTTTTTCTCGCGATATTTTCAGTTTCATCAGTCTTAATACGGTTCTCGTTGGGTGTACAGTAGTTCTAGTTATATCTCCAATCCTCTTTGTTTGCGCAAAATACAGGATCTAAGCTCCGTTAAATGATCTCATGCTTTTACTTACATAAATTACCTGTATTTCAAATACATTTATGAAATTCTGTTATGATGTAGTGTAGCACTTTCAAAATTATTTAGCAAAAAGATGATCTATCACTAAAATTTAGCTTATGTTTAGTTAGATTTATACCAGTAAAATTTATGTCAGTAGAGTTTTTTTTAGAATAATTTTTTTAAGAAGCCAGCTGACTGTTTAGCTGTCAATTAAAAAAGACCTTTTTTTAGAGCTTCGTACAATAAGCTATTTGGCAACACAAAAATAAAAAGTACTTTTAATTTTAAAGATATTTTATTTTGTAATAGAAATTATTTATGCATATAAATATTATTTAAAGTATATTAAACAATATGCAAACCACAATATATTAATTATTATATAATTTTAAACCATATAAAACATAAACAAAAATAT
>JANIPN010000219.1:71959225-71969274 GCA_027478595.1 Erythroxylum anguifugum
ACTACATGCTTAACCCTCTCTGTAAAAGTTACAGAGTTCTCTCAACCTGTTCTGTGGATACCGTTAGAGGCCGGACGACTGTGCGGCTACGGTGGTTGAGACGGATCAGTTTCGGAAACGGTTCGAGGGATGCATCGAGATCAAGATCAAGCTTTGGAATAAGGTATGAATTAAATTCCGCTTTATTTTAATTCGTGTTAATCATTTTATAGATTTAAATAGATCTTGGTTTTCGGGAAATCTAAAATCACGAAAAAGTTTCGTGATTATTCCGCTGCGGTCGGATCAGATCCGATCCAGATTTCCCAACACTATCATCGTCATGTCTTCTTTCCTGGCTTTTCCTCACTCTTCTTGGTTAGAAGCTTCTTCATAGTTAATGTTTGGTTCTACCATACCACCAAGAGATCCCTCATATATTTCGGTTAGATGTATAGTTCCTGTAACTGCAATTTCTTAGTCATCTTCATCAAATGCATTTTCATATTCTTCTTGAAACTCAAATAATTATGGTATAAAATCAATCTCAGAGCCTTCAGCACCACCAAATGGCAATTTATATCCACTGTGGTACATCCAGAGAAGATAAAGAAGAAAAATTGCAAAGAGATACCTACCCTGTAACAGATAAATAACTCTATTCATTAGGCTTCGGAATTGTCCCACTTTAGAATTAATTAGCTATTTCGAATGGTAAGAAAAGAATCACTCGCTTCTCTGCTTATTTACAGGTCAAGCACCAAGGAAGAGGTAGCCTGACCGTCGTATTTTATTACATAAAATTTTATAGCCAGTCGGTTAACAGATCAACAGAAGATAATGTGGAAAAATGTTTCTCGTTTGGTATTGAGTTCAAAGTATGTACATGGAAGTGACAGTTCCAGCTCTACAAAATTGTCTTGTGAGGCAGGTTTCAGTCTCTTATGATCTACTCAAGCTAGAAGTGACGTCAAGGAAAGTATCTTCATCGCATGGAATCGTCAAACCACCCCTTGGATGATCAAAACCAAACTCCTCTTCAGCCATATTGAGCAAATCTTGGAATGAAGGATGGTTCAAGTATGACAATGGAACCAAAACCGCTTTTTCTCAGTTTCCCCAACGTAAACAGCAACGAAGCCTTTGGGTACACGTAAATGTGCTGAAGCAGATTTATTTCCAGATAATGATCGCCGGAGGCCTCGTTTGGAAGTAAAACCAGGCAAACAAATAACCATCTTCTCTTGGTAGTAAGTGCTTGTGTAAAAGAAGGTTAAAAGAAGACCTTGGATAGTTTGCTGTTCAAGGAAAGCTAGTGCTTGAGAATGTTATGACTTTTGAGTGAGTGGCATGGGAACGAAGCATGTACATATATAGGTAATTTAGATTTTGGAGTTAAAAGGCCAAGAATCATCTTGACGCATAATCCATGAGGGTGTCACATGGTCTTGTCCTCCAATAAAAAAAGAAATATGGACATGAGAGGAGGATTCATATTACTTCAAATTAGGTCCCTATGTTGCATATCATACCCCACAGCACAAGAAACCGGCTAGAGATTGAATATTGGCAGGTCAAGGTGAATATCAATGTTCATGTAGATGCATAACTTTCTGTGGTATCTGATAAACCTTGGGCATTATTTGGCGGATGATGTAAAACCAAGTGATTCCTTGATTAGGGAGATTGCCGTAACACCTATTTAAGGAATCAAACAGAAGCTGAATAAAATTCAAGTTGTAGATTGTAACATTTCAAGAACAGATCGACCTATGGAAGTAGACAATGTCTCTCCTCCACCAGTTTGATATATATGAATAGTCTGTGCTTTGTCTCAGAGCTGAATTGGATAACCCACATGGTTTTGTCTTGCAACTCACCATTGACAAATTTGGTATTGCATCAGTCTGTCTGTTTGTTAGAGCACATTAGGTCCGACTAAGTTGAGTCTTATTTCATGCAAGAGACCAATTCGGTGGACGAAGAAATTACTATCGTCAGGACAGAGAACATGCTTCAGACTAAGATGTTCGTGCATCACTTCTTATAACACAGGACAAGCTTCAGACATCAAGCCTAACATGTTCCTATATTTTTTTTTAACATCAGAGTGTGACCATGGTTAGAATTGCTGGCAGACTTGACATTTTATCTCCTGAAGATTTCTTTTCCATTTAAAGAACAAAAAGAAACTAAAAAAAATGCTCAAAATGTCGGTATCAGCCAAAAACTAAAGTTTAAAGACATCTTAATAAGATAAATCAACTGGTCATTGTAAGGCTTGAAGCTGTCTACAGAAATAGAGCCTTTGTTAGAAATACAATGTCGTTATAATGCCGGAAAGCAAGTATATTTTGACAATAAAGGCAAGTGGAAATTGCACATATCATCTGATTTATTTATTAAATTAATATTCTTAAATAAAGAAAAAGTTTAATAGAAAATAAAATTAGCCTCCTAATTTCAAAATTTATGAAATTATGATCAACAACTCTTCTTAGCATTAAGCTATAAGCAGAAATAACTACCTTCCTAAAATTTTGATTAGTGACTCTTTTAATTTGTTTAGGCTTCATGATCTCTTCTTATAAATTGGAGATTTGGTAATGTCCATATTGCTCTCCATGCACTCAGGAAGAACTTTTCAATCATAATTGGATTTATGCATTTATGATAATACTTTGTGTATTATTCATGTATATATTTTTTCTGAATCTCTTTTCTTTACATTGATTGTTAAAATAGAATAACTACAAAAGTGTGAGACCTTGGATTTTTCTCATTTTTGCTCGTGTGATTCTTGATTTTTATTATAATTTATTTTAGATTAGAATTTGTTGCTGGAGCATTGTGCTTTAGGGACTTAATTTGATTATCTAAGGTCAGTTTAGTTCCACTTATATTTTTTTGTTGTGATTTTTTTATTTTCTATGTTTGTTGAAAGAGTAAAAATATGTTTGGTTGAGATTTGCAACAAAAAAGTAAAACAAAAACTTATTTAGTTGAGATTTATAATAAAAAACCAAAATAAAAAACATGTTTAATTTTATCATCTTGTTATATTCTTATAATTTTACTATTAGATGTTAATATCAATTTTTAATTTAATTATTTGAATATATCAAATTGTATTATTAAATTAATTAATTCTCATTATGGTTAAAAATAAAATGTATGAATATTTATCTAATTAAAGAAAATTAAACTTCAATTATATATAATAAAATTCTATAAACTATAAAAATTACATTAAATCATTCTAATCAATAAAAGATATCCATCATATTATAATCTTTCAAAATATAATAGTAGTATCATTTACAAAAGAAAGCATAAATCAATTAGAACTAATATGTTCATTTCACATTTGTTTAGAAAATTCATCCTTTGAGACATATTTTGAAGTTATGTTGGAGTAATTTTATACTCCACTTGAGAACTTGCATTTTCATTTTCATTTTTCCTAATTTGTTGTTCATTTTCAACACAACTGCCAACTAATTCATTACTTTATCCATACATTCTAGTATGATTGTCTATAACACAATAAACAATGTTGATGTATTTTTTTGTCTTCATATCATAACTAATCATATTTGAAAGTATAGGGAATATTACTTTTAGAACTCTAAAACATCTTTCAATAATATTTTTTAATGAAGAATATCTGTAGTTAAATAATTCCTGTAGACTTTGAGGTCTTCCTTTTCCTTTATAATCTCATAAATAATATATCTCACCTTGATATGGTAAAAGAAATCCAAACATATTAATGTAGCCTGAATCAACCAAATAGAACTTACCTAATGTATAAAAAATATTAATAAAATTTTTAAGAAATTAATCATTATTACTATGTTTATTTAAAATAATGTAATACCTTATAGAGGGATACGAAAGTGGTTTCTTAGATTTGTTAATATTTCTAAAAAAAACTCAAGAGTCATTTACAGTGTCTTCCTTTAAAGCCATTACATATGTGAGATGTATGTCAAATGAGCAACAACACATAATATTTTAGGCTGGATTAGTTTTTCTTACCCTTCTATGGTTTTTGTTCAACGATAGGAATATGTGCAGCAATAGAAATATGTATAACATCTATTGCTCTTATACAATCTTAAAAAATAAAATTACACAGTTAGAATAATTATTAATTATAAAGACATAATGAAAATAGTAATTAAATTATATGATTGTACCTAAAAATGTGGAAAGAATTTTAAATTAAGTTGGATTTTAGGAGGTGTATTGGTAAAAGATGGTAAAGTAATGACTCTTTTGTAAGACAATTGATTGAATATAAGAATTTGCAATAGTACTTTGAAATTGTCCAAGTCAATGTTAAAAGCGACTCTAGTTATCTCATTATACCTTACAGTCTTTAAGAAGATTGTCTTGCTCATTCTTAAGTTCTTATAAATCCTTATAGGATTCTCATTCAAAGTTTTAATATCCAATCATGACTTGAAAGAGCAGAAGTACTAAATAGTTACCTGTGTAAATGAAAATATTCATTATCTTCCCTAACTAGATAAATAATAACTACCTTCATCAATTCTTGTTCTTATGAGATTTCTTTTTCTTATAAGGAAAACTTGTAACTTGATCTCCTTTTTCATTATATGAGCAATCTTCATTAACATCTATTTTATGTTCCTCTTCTACAATGTTAGATGCAGATTTAGTTGATAGATGTGCATGCAAAGCAATAGTATCTCAAAAAAATAACACAAGTCTAAGAACTCCTTACATCCTTTTTATTGAATTTTTAAGCCATTTTATTTACTTACAATGGCGAAAAGAAACATGAGAACAAAAAGTATAATATGATATATTAATGAACAAAGATATATTTAACCTTAAATAGATTTTTCCAACATTCATATGTAGCATTAACTTTATCGATGAAAGAGTTGTAGCTGATTCCTATTTCTTTAAGTAATTTCTTCAAATTTTCAACCTGGCCCTTAATGCATTATGCTTATTCTTTAATTGAACATCAGTATATTCTTTATTGAATTTTAGTTAAATACTACTTTAATCTTCTTCCAACCAAATTTGGAAAATGTAATAGTTGTTCGATTTACCTTTTTCACTTCTTCAACTATCAATAAGATTAAATCCATCTCTATGGTATGATTTCATACCTCATCCTTTTCATTTATTTTCATACAATCATTGAAATCGTTCATATTGTTCAAAGCTTCCATCACTAAATGTAATTACATATAAGTGACATCAATTATAACAATTTCCATGAAGAATTAAATGTTAAACATGGTTAAAAAAATAATCATAAGACAATCACAAACAATAGTAAAAACTATCAAACATTTTTTTAATAATTTTTTAACCTAGACATGTATTATATAATGTTCTTGCACTTTAAAAGTTATTGTGTTCTTAAAGGATTCATATCCTATAAGAGATTTGCACTTAAGAATAACTTTGCATACAAAGAGATCTGCACCTAGCTAAAAAAAATTAATGAAATATGGTTACTAATTCCAAGCATTCAATTTGTAAAACTTTTACAATTATGAAAATTTTATTAAATTTATCCTTAAATGATATGTAAACATAGATTATCATCAAACCTAAAGGCAAAAAAGCTATGGTTAGCATAAAGGAACAATAAATATCTATTGATGCTACAAAAATTGAATCATTTTAGACCAATGACATAAACATGAACTGATTCATTTTCCTAGGAATATGAGCGAAAAGTAATGTTATTTAGAGAAAGATAAATGATAGAGAAGTATCTATGTAGTAACTTCTTAAATTCTAAAAAAGTTCACAAAAGCATTTTTATGTGAAATCACTTTAAAGGATCTTTTAGAGATATGATCAAAGAAATGGGCCTATGATTTATCTAGTTTAGAAAACAAACTTCTATCTCTAAAAATAAACATAAAAGGGAAATTAATTGGATATTGAAAGTAAGACAAAAGAAAAAAAACACATTATTTATTTATTATACAAGGCAAACATTGAATCTAGAGAAACAATGAGCCTTTTAGACAATTAAGATATATAAGAGAACATAACCTAGTAATAAGAAGAAAAAAAAGGAGAGTATGAGTATTTAAAAAAAATAAAGACACAAATTTGTTTTCCAATTTTACTAGTAACTGCTTCTAATAGGTGAATGCTATGAGAGTCAAATAAGCATAAGTAATTAGGTCATAGATATAAGGGCAATATATCATCTAAATTTAAAGGTCATAGATATAAGGGCAACATGTCAACTAAATTTAGATGAAATCACCTTAATAGATTCTTTTACATTTATCTCAAGTTTTTTATTTAATAGAACTTAAAAATCTTAACTAACTTTGACATTTTATTTTGAATTAAAGTTTCATATTAAACATATATATAAGCCATATGCAATTCATTATTAGCCTTTTTATTCGAGTACAACTCTGTAATATGCTTGTTAGTGGTAGTTAAATTCAATTTTCTTATTCCTCAAATAATTTTTCATTTACATAATATAATAAATTCATACTAAAATTTAATAAATTTTATCACTTTTGTCCTAGTAAAAACTAGTGTGGAAAATAAGTTTAATCCTAAATAAAATAAGAACTTAACACTAAATTAAATAATTTTTATTATTTTTGTCCCAATAAAAATTAATGGGAAGAATAAGCCCAACTTTAAATAAAATAAATACTTTATCTTAAATTAGATAAAAAATTTACCCCTTTTGATTGAACAAAATAAATGTAAAAACTAATTCAATAATAAATTATTGATCAAAATACTTCTTTTAACGATTAACTCAACTGCTTATGATAAATCATTAGATTAATGGATAATTTAACTCCATATGTGATTATTTTAGAGTTTAAAATCAAAAGATTCAAGAGACTCTAATAGTTGAAGACCCTAACAGATGATCGACTTAAGTTCAAAGTAGGGATCTCGACCTGGCTAAGGCTTCACTGGGCCATGGAGAAGACCGAGCTCGAGGGGCCTAAGGAGGGTCGACCTAACCTAGCCTAATTTATTATTTTTTAAAAATCAGAAATGATGTCATTTTGTCGCTATCAGTAATGACTTCAGGCCAGGCCTAAACCCAATTGCCATGCCTAGTTCAAAGACTTCAATATTTAGAGATTTCTAAAAAAACCTATTAATCAATTTAAACCAATATTAAAGGAAAAATCGCTTCCTTTTGGTAAAGGAAACATTCTTTAAGAAAAGGAAATACCATATTGGCAGATAAGCTAAGAATAGGGTGTCAAGTGCATGAAAATATCTAAGGAAAATAAATGTAAATGCAACAAAATTGATAATGCTATACTCTATATTATACTAATCCAATCCCTACTGGTATTACTAAAGAAAAGGTTTTGTCGACTCTATATTCTACTAATACTTTAGACTCAGTCTACCAATCCTCACTAGTATTACTAGAAATTGTTCCCAACTAATGAAAGGATTCCTTATTCCATGATTCAAGTACATAGCTAGTAGAATCATATTTGTTACTTTTGTAAAACTCAAGTAATGCCAAAATGTCATGTGAAGTAAGCTATCCCACTGCTGAGAAGCAAAATAAGGATAACATGAAAAGTCCAAAGGGTTTTTATATTCCTCCCACTAGAACTTCAGTTAGGTTTAAATAAATAAACTATATAGAGACTCCAATTAGAGTTTTGGTTTCTAATTATATGTTGAATCACTAAAAGATTGCAACTTTTCAAAACTTTTTACCTTAACAATAACTTAATATTCATAAAAGTCTCACTCACAAAAAAACTAAACATAGATGGAAAACGAGAAATAAGAAGAACAACAAACCAATAAAACTATATAAAATTAAAGCAATCCAATGGAAACAAAATTTTCAATAGAATAGAAAAGTTTTCAAAAACTCACCTACCTAAAAGATCAAGATCAATTCTGCCTTTTGCACCGACAAAAAAGAGGGAAAGAAAAATTACCAAAATTTTAATAATATTTAGAGAAGAATAACAAGCCCAAAAAACATCTTATATTATGTAGAGGCAAAAAATCACAAGAAAAAAGAAGTAGAAAAGAGAGAAGAGAGAGTCAGGGGCAAAGCAAAATAGTTGTCAAAGAGAAAAGAGATGAGTAGATTTCTACAAGATAAGTTTGTTGACAATAAAATGATAAAAAGAAGAGGAAGTAGAATGATAAGAGAGAAAGTAGAAAAAAGAAGTAGATTTCTAAAAGGTCATTGAAAAAAGAAACATAATTGCTTTTCTAGCCAAGAAAACCTAATGTGAAAACATAGAAAAATGTGGTACTTATGTTTGTGTGAAACTATTGTGGTTTTATATTTCTAGAAATAAGAAATCACAATAATACCTAGACAAACATATTTTAGTATGTAATTTTTTTTATAAAAACTAAAATAAGAAATTAAAAAAAGAGAAACAAATACACCTTTAGTTTGTATAGTTATAATATTATGTAAAATATGATTTAACTTGAACAAAATAGGAGAGTAAAATAAAGAGACAAGTTAGTCTAACATGTTATCGAAATTGATTTAATTCAATAAATTATAAAATTTTAAGAAGAATATCTATATTTCATAAGGAAATATTAAGAATAAATGTCAAACTAAAATAAGAGAATTTGGTAAAAGAAGTGTGTGGGTACGGTTTTTTGTTTTCGTAGATTATTGTTTTTTATTTTAATCATAAATTTTTATAATAATAACAATTCAAGTTGACTCAAGAGGTAATAGTAGGTTAATAGGATTTTCTACAACTTTAAAAAAAGAAACTTAAAGCTGATATTGGAGGTGTTTGGCAAACAATTTATCAGCTATTTTTTAGCTTATTGACTAAAAGTTAGCTTTTTGACCATCTTAAAAAGCTATTGATGTGTTTGGTAAATAACTTATTGGTTAACTTATTTAACCCTGATAAGCTGATTTCTAAAAGCTTCATAAGATGAGCTTTTGGAGTTAGTTGTTTTCTTAATGATAATATTGCCCTCTACTTTACTGTTTACTTTTGCTCTGTGTGTTTTCAAAGTTAACTGGATAGATTTCTACTATCGACTAGTTAATTTTGGCTTAACTTTTAGTGAATTATTCTTTAACTATTTAAACAAAATGATAGGTTAACTTAAGCCTAAGATTTTCAATTTTTAAAAGAACTTAAACTATTGATTTTTTTTGATGATTTTTAAAGGAAAAGCTTCTAAATACAAAAGAGAGGAAAGATAATAAGAGTGGTTATTTTGAAAGAGAATGGAAAATTTAAATTAATTTCAAAATTTCAAAATTTATGAAAATATGACTAATAACTCTTCTTAATACTAATTCATAGACATAAATAATTAAAGTTATTGATTCAACCACACTTTGCATATTCTATTTGATCAGGTCTTATATAAATGTTATTCAATTTTAATTTATCTACTAGCAAATCATAAGCCATATCAACAATCATGTTAGCATGATTCCAATTACTAAGAGCGTTAAAGATTGATATTAGCAAAGCCTATGATAGGCTTGAATGGGTTTTTTTAAAGAATGTTATGGAAAAGATGGGGTTTAATGCGACTTGGATAAACCTCATTATGTCCTGTGTTTCAACAGTATCGTACCAGGTGTTTCAGCAAGGTTTTTTGTTGGGACCCATTTCTCCGACGAGAGGGCTCCGTCAAGGGGATCCCTTAAGTCCTTATTTATTTATACTGTGTGCGGAGGTATTATCTAGGTATATCCATAGTCGCGTGGCTGCAAAGGAAATTCATGGCTGTTGTGTGAGAAGAGGAGCTCCGGAGATAAGTCATTTATTCTTCGCCGATGACAGTGTTTTGTTTTTCAGAGCGAAGGAAGCAGAGGCTAGGTCAATTCGAAATATTCTAACAGATTATGAAAGGGCTTCAGGGCAGGCTGTAAACTTCACAAAGTCTCAGATTTGTTTTAGTCCAAATACTGCTGATGATGTTAAGGGGAATATTTGTCGGATTTTAAATGTGGAAGAACAGGACAATCTAGGCCAATATTTGGGTCTACCGACCTCCATTGGAAGAAACAAGAAGGAGGTGTTCTCATTTGTTAAGGATAA
>JANIPN010000219.1:72083622-72111165 GCA_027478595.1 Erythroxylum anguifugum
TATTTAATGACAACATTATTGTAACATATAACTTTTATACTTCTGAAGAAGAAGTATTAGTAACCAAGAAGTAATGGACATTGATAAAAAGAGCGGTGACAAACATTATGTCACTATTTTCAATTATCTTAGTGGCGATGATGTTGTCATAATAAAATGAAGTACTGTTACGACTTTATTCTTCACCATTTTATATTGTTTGTGTCAACAAACTTGTTATAAATAAATAAAGTTATTATGATCATATAATTTTGTTACACATTTCACAGTTTTTAGTGTCAGTACTTTTGTTACAAAAGTGTTGCATAATTATGACAATTTTTCTAAAATAGTCATCATTTCATTAGTAACAGAGGTATTTGTTACAGGAATTGATGACTCTAAATATTGGACACTATCAATTGTAGTCGCCAATATTACTACTTTTAGTGACAACTTCGCTTTCACTAAAGATACAATTTCTTATTGTGACATTTTGGATCTTCAATTTCACAATCATAAATTCTAATCACATTTAAATGTCCACAAGACATGTAAAGTTTGATTTAATATTATTTTTAAGAATCAAAGTTTGATTAAAACTTTATGTTTAATCAATAATATTAAACTAGTAATCTTTAAATTTGTAATATTTGATAAATCATTTTCTAAACCTAATTTAGATTTAACAAAACTTTTTTTCTTCTAAACTAGCTATTTCTTTCTCTTCCATTTAATTTACCATTTTATTAACTAGTTTGGAGTTAGTAAAAACCATTATAGTTATACATATCTCTCCTCCTAAACTACTTATTTCTTTCTCACTCACTTTCTTAACCTTTTTGTTTCTTTATGTTAAAGGCCATAATATCTTATTATTTTTAAACACTACTTTTATAGGATTAAGAATTTTAAGGTCCTTTATTAAGTACTTTTAAGATAATATTGTAGTAAACTACGACCATTAGTTTCACACATTAAGCCACTTGACAATATATTATTAGCTAGCTTTTCGCACATTAGTTTTAAAACCCAAACCTATTAATGTAGCTACTAAGGAGCAATTTAAAGCCATGGGGTATCCTAATATTGTTAAGGGAAATTCAATAACTAAATTTGAAAGCTTCTTTAAGCAAAGGCAAAATAAAGTATCATAATGCCATTGTAAATGCACATGGTTTTCGTTCTGTATAAAACCATAAACCTAAACATATGTATATAGTCATAAGTGATGTTATTGTTAGAATTAATTAGTGTTCTATCTAAAAATTGGCTCAAATGAAGAGATGTGTGTGTGTGTGTAGGCGGGCGAGCAGGCGGGTGGGTAGGTGTGTGCATGTGTGCGTGTGTGTGTGTGATTAAATTTTTATTCTATTTTAGATTTGGTCTCCTCAATAAATTTATTAAGTGTTATATAGTTAAGTATTATTTTGTGACAAGTTAGAACATTTAAAGAGAGATTATTGTAAGTATATGATTTCTTGAAGAAGAAAGAAAGTAAATCAAGTAACCCTAATGATAAGTTATGTTAATAGATGTAATACTAAATAATTGGTGAATAGATAGTGATTCTTCAATTCATATTTCTAATACCTTACAATATGTACCAAAGAACATAAGGACATCAAATGAAGGAGATATATATTAATGTGTTTGTGAGCAATGACACCAAAGTGATGTAGAGTCATTGGAGATATGCAGTTGTCGTTTAGTTTTGATAGTAATGTTGAACAAAGTGATGTTTATGTCATTTATGAGAGTTAGTCTAGTTTCAATATCCAGATTTGATGATATTGGATATTATTTGATTTTCAATAATAAATTTTTTATTGTCCCTCAATTATGTTATCATTAATGAATTTTAATGATCAATGGACTTTAATTTTGAATTTGAAGGATCTTAGTAAATTGGCCATGAGTGTTTTAAAAAATAAGAAATTAAAAGAATTTTAAGAAAAAATTCATATTATGACATAAAAGACTTGGTAATAGTTAAGAGAAAAGGGTTTAGAGATTGATTAAGGATGAAATCTTCTTAATTTGGTTGTGTGACAATGGTCATGATGCATGTGTATATTGTATTAAAGATAAACTCACAAGATAATCATTCCTAAAGTGACTAATCTTTTAAGATTTTTTCAATCCAGTTCTCAAACTTTTAAATCTTTAAAATCTTAACAGTTAGTCTAAAATGTTAATTATATTACTAATTTATTGATATAGATAAAGGAAACTTATTTTTTATGACATGTAGCTATCCACCTGAAAAAATAATGGCCAACTAAGTGTAACATCCCAGATCACCCGCTTACAAATATTGTCCGCTTTGAGCCTTGACCCAGTCAAGCCCTCAAGGTTTTGCTTTTCCCAAGGCCTTCTCAGGAGGTCACCCATCCTAGAACTACGCTCTCCCAAGCACATTTAATCTCAGAGTTCCGATGGGATTCGGTCCATTAGGCTATGAAAAATGCGTCTGTAAGGAAGAGGTATCCATACCCTTATAAAGTGTAATTCGTTCCTCTCTCCAACTGATGTGGGATCTCATACTCTTCACCCCCATTAGGGTCCAGTCCTCTTTAGGGTCTGGCCTAGCTGACACAACGGTTCGGGTACCAGCTCTGATACCACTTGTAACATCCCAAATCACCCGCTTACAGATATTGTCCGCTACGGTTTTGCTTTTCCCGAGGCCTTTATAGGAGGTCACCCATCCTAGAACTACTCTCTCCCAAGCACATTTAACCTAGGAATTCCGATGGGATCCGGTCCATTAGGTCATGGAAAACGCCTCTATAAGGGAGAGGTATCCATACCCTTATAAGGCATACTTCGTTCCTCTCTCCAACCGACGTAAGATCTCATACCCTAATAAAATACAATTAAACCATATTGAAAATAAATTTACTATCAAATATGAAATGATCATGAAAATGGAGAGTTTGTAGTGAGTAGGTTAGAGAGGAGAACTTTGTCCTCTCTCCAACCTCTAACTTTCAACTCAACCTATAACTCTTCGAACTTTGCTTCTCCTCCCTCCATTACTGCTACTCTCCTCCTATCAACTTTCTTCACCACCTTTTTTTTCATCCATTCTCTGTAAATTCCTTCCTATAAATCACCATTTCACCCATTCACCCCAACCAGACCAGATCTTCTACAAGGTTTAGTTAAGTCCACTCCATTTCATACCCACTTTCCCGCCTTCCATTGTTTCCTCTTTTAGAATATGTATCCACTTCTTTATCCTCTGACAAAGACTATTTAACAATGTAGATTTTGCAGAATACTTCTCACATTACAAAACAAACCATTGATAGGGAGGATTTTCCTCCTTTACCCTTACCCTCTTCCTCACCTTCATCCTCAGGTGCAACTATGAAACCTCTCCTTGCCCCAACTCAAGCCCCCAATCCCTCTATTGCTACTTAAACATCAGCTACACCCTCTTCCCTTTTCACATCAACCGCTACCTTACCCTCTTCAGCCCCTGCTATCCCTTCGACAGAGAGAAGAACCTGGAAGCAAGTGGTGGGTGGTTCTGTAGACCTTGCTATACATTTCCATCCTCCTAAGTCAGTAGATAACTAGATTATCGTTTTCCCTGATATAGAAACACTATAGGAGGGGTCAAATATTGGGAAAACTTCCTCATTGGGTTCTTCTAGGATAAAAGACCTACTTGTCCTGTCATCGAAAGATGGGCTCAATCAGCTTGGAAGAACAAAGGGTTTATGGAGGCTTTAATAGCAGAAAAATACATTTTGTTCATATTTTCCTCTAAAGCACAAGCATTAAAGGTAGTAGAAGAAGGGTCGTGGCATGTTGCAAGCTTCCCATTATTTTTGCAGCCATAGTAGCCAAGATTTTAAATTGATTGCAAGGAAAAGATACTAGTGCTAATATGGGTAAATTTCTTTAATGTCCCTCTTGAATATTGGACAACAAAAATTTTGAGCATAATAGCTAGTTTTCTCAGTAAACCACTATGTTTGGATGATAATACAACAAATAATAGGAGGTTGGGGTATGCCAGAATTTGCATTAATATGGATCTTTCCAACAACTTACAGGAATCTATTCCTATTATGAGATTGGGGCTCGATGGTTCTCTTTAAGAGGACAATGTGTCAATCCAATAATAATGGAAGTCGTCCCTTGTTTCTCAAGGTAAAAAATGGATCCTTATAGGTAAGACTTTTCTTAGGGGGATTATGAGGAATTGACAGGTGTTGGTCTCACAAACAAAGAGGTAGGGTAGATTGAGGAGGCCAAACCTGAGATTGCATTTGAAGATTGTCAATAGAAAAATGAACTAGAATGTGATGGGAAAGATCAATGGTGACAGATAATGCTGGGAAAATAGTGAGTGCAGACGATGTTGGGGAAGGAGACTTTGTTGAAGACAATGTTGGAGGTAAAGCAAAAGAGGTTACTAGGGCTAGTATGAATGAGGAAGACTTGGTGGATGATTTACCAGCCAATCTTGACGACAATACTAAGAAACATCAGTACATCACATATAGCTATGACTATAAAATGTCTAACTAAATTTTCTGGATGGATAAAGTTCAAGGTTTCAGGTGTTCTTATCAAACAGCAATAGTTGTTTAGTCCTTGCGTTAACAGCAATACAACTCTAAGCTCTTTTTACTAAGACCAATCACAATAATGAAGATCATTCAACTTGCCATCAAGAGTAGAGTTTGATATTAAAAGGGTCTTCAAGAAGCTTTAATCAAGTAAGTTCCAGTGATGCCAGAGTCTCTGTAACGGACCATTTACTCTCCAGAGTCTAGATCCTAAAGAGGCCAATCCCCCGGGTTTTGTGGTTTTCTACTTCCTTGATCACGACTACCATTATTGCATGGAATTCTCTTCTGGCTGTGCCCATACCAACTTTAGAAAGTGGTCATGTGCTCATCCTTTCATTTAATTATGTACTTGTGCATAAATTTTGATGCAAGGAGCAAATAAAATTGTCAGGATTTCACAGTCTGTGCATGTGACTCTTAATTATTGCCTCAAGTGAGAACTATCTAACATCAACCGTGGGGTGGATCTGATGCAACTTGACCTTTTGCTCGGATCAAATTACAAGACCCAAAGAAACTTTATAGATAGAATCGAGAATGATGAAAAAGATTTACACACTTAATCTGCACTAAAAACAGTCTTATTTCTTTGTTCATTGAAAAATATGAAGGGTTGGAGTAAAAGGAAATGTTATAGAGCTTGAAGGCCATTCTTGTATGACATTTAACAAACAATGAATTCTTCATTTTGCCTCTTGAAATTGCAAGATACAGGGTGAAAACCTCGGTCAACCACATCCTACGATTTCCTCAAAAAAGAAAAGAAAAAGAAGAATGAAGCTCTGCTGCTATCGAGGCTCGAATTTCGGTTTCCTTGAACCTTTTAAACTTCCAAAATCAGGTATGCAGACGCCACAATCGATGGAAGCCATGATCGTGGGTCCCATTAAACTAGTTGGAAAGGTGAGCCCTACTAAACTTTATAAATATAAACACCAATCAGATATTTCAGAACAAGCTGGTCTTGCACCTAGAGAAGTTGGAAGTTGCACAAGTTTCAGTCTTTATCTATCAAAGCAACAATCTTTTGCGAACAAAATCCATTTTAAGAAATGGGTATTCGTTTACCGTCCATGATTGTCGGTGCCAAGCGAGTTCTGAAGCGGAAGTCACTTGCTGGCAAAGAATCTGCTGTGCCAAAAGGGCATGTTGCAGTGTATGTAGGTGAATGTCAGAAGAAAAGATTCGTGGTTCCAGTATCGTATATCAATCATCCTTCGTTTATACACTTGCTTAACCGAGCTGAGGAAGAGTTTGGCTTCAATCATCCAATGGGTGGCCTAACAATCCCTTGTGAAGAAGATGCCTTTATTGATCTCACTTCTCGATTACATTCCTCCTGAACAATGAAGAACAAAAGAAGAGAAGACATTTTTGACGGGCTCATTTTCTCGTAGGTCATTTCCACTTTTTCACAGGAGACTAATAGGTGGGGTCATGTATACAATTTTCAGTCGGAGAGCGGAGGAACTGTGAGATGTAAAACGACTTCCTTTATTCTCTGATTTATTTCAGACTTGTATCCATTCTGATGTATGGAGCCTCATTCCTTGTTCATTTTATTTCGTTCATATACATGATGGATCAGTCAACTTGCTAGCTGCATCTCCGGACCAAATTTCTGGCCTTCACGGATTAATAGCGGAGTAGTTTTAAAAGTCGTAATAATCGGTAAATTTGTTAACAAGATCTGCATACTGTGCTTTCTGCATCAAAACTCAATCAGGAATCGCGAAAGCTCTTGATGTGCAAAAGCTTAAGCCTTCCTTTATTTTATTTTATTTTTAGAAAAAGCAGGCAAGCTACATGTAATTTTGTGGCCAAAATAAGCCACGAGATAGATTTATACATGACCCAGGCTAACAAAACTAAGCCCTCCCCAGCCTTTTTGTGTGCGAGTTTAAGAAGGGGGAAAAGGGATGATTGAATACCTCCATATCTTGCCCCATTGAACCAGGACAACGTAATATTTTTCTAAACGGAAAGCGGCTTCTCCATTTATCTCGCCTGCTGCAAGTATGAGTCAGTCCAGGCAGTAGAAAATGTCAGGCAGCTCTGGAGCGTGATATCATTAGATTTTCAGAGCGGACGTGGTTGCATTCAATGAATGACTCCTTGTCATGAAATCCTGAACAAAACTACTGTAATTGCAAGTCCAATCAAGGGATAATTTTACCATCTTCTACTGTTTTGTCCTGGTGCTCGTTGGTGCCACAATCATAAAGCTCTCTCAGTTTCTTCAAAAAAAAAAATTCCAAAGAATTTCAGGCATGCAGGCCCAAATCAGAGTGCAGAGAACAAGGAACAAGAGTTGAGACCATAACAGTTATTGAATTGGGTATCTTTTAACTCACAATATGGGGTTCACCAGTTTGCACATTGACATTTTGGGTCTTCAATACTTTTTGCATAGCATTGTGACATCTCCAAGGGAAATGATCAATGAACATGTTTGGTGATACAACTATATCTTTGAAATCTCCTCTATTTGCCAGATATGCTTTATAAACACGTACCCCCGGTTGAAATCTCCAGCACACTGGTGTACTTGGTTTTCTGTGTTCTGGCATTATATGAATCACAAGGCCTGGTAGAAACATCTCTGGTGGATCAACAGGTGACTCATTCTCAGATGTGGGGATGGTTTCCAAAAATTGAGATATAGGATCTTCTAATGAATGTACATTGTCATCCCTGTTAGAAAAGGGATTTTCTTCATCATGATCATCAATATTCCCAGGGTTAGTCATCGAGTCAGATTCATTCCAGGTTGAATGGTTCACATTTAGGTTTTTGCTTTCTCTAAGAAGATGCTGGCTTACATGGAGAAGTCTACGAGCTAATCGGGTAACTGAGACTATATCAGCTTTGGAATTTTGTGCGAGTGCTGTAATTGCAGCTGCACGAAGCTGTAAAAGTGATCTAACGGAAAGGCGTGCAGAAAACTCATTGTTATTTATAATACTAGTGGTAAAACTTGAACACGATTCTGCTATTACGGGATCCATACACGGAAGGGGTCCAAATGAATAGACATGTAAATCAGGGTATCGGTGACATAGCCTCAATCCTAGCAATGCAGCAACAGCACCTCCTAGGGAATGACCAACTATGCGGACACTGTATCCTTCACACTCACATCCAGCTCCCAGCAATGAGGAAAGGAAGCCCCTTGGTTCAGATTCAAAGTCAGAGGGACTTCCTTCTATTTGTTCATACAGATCATGTACAGCCTCAACTATACCTGAATGTGCATAGTGCGGAAAAGATGATTCTACACTTTGTTTCACCTCAGGATGGATATAACTGCTATATATAATTCCAGCCAAGTCATCTCTAGAAAGGGAACACTCCCTAGCTAAGCCATCAGTTATGAGATCTTCAGGAGTCTGAGTTCCTCGGACAGCAATCACTACAGTTCTTTGGTAATGCAGAACAACAACAAAGTATGCAGCTTGGCATTTGTCAGCACAAACACGACCTTTTCTAAGTACTTCTGGGGGTAAATTAACATGCTTCAAGTAAGCTGCTGCATGACCCCTCCACCAATTATCTCCAGCAAGTTTTGGCAGTCTGTTGCGCCTCCAAGGAGTCAAAATTCCTTGCCTATGGAACCATGCACAAGAGAAAAACACATTATGTCTCCCAAGATCAAGCAAGGGACCAGTATACGCGGCTTCAGCAAAATCATGAAAATGTAAAGCATCCTGAATCAGTTCCTTTGGTGCCTCCTGCTGCACCAAATCCTCACAAGATTCAGGTGATTTACCATGCTTCTGCAACAAAGCTAGACCTGCAAGGAGCTCCAAATGCCCCTTCCCTGCTGCACGGTAAGTGACAAGATCACCCAACAATCTTGCCACGGAATAAATTTCATCTTCCTCAGACTCACTACTCAAGTACTTAACACGACCAAGACAACACATAACCTCACGAATACCATGATCAAACACCTCCTGATAGTGAGCTCTCCAAAAATCATCATTGCTCACAAAATAGTACCTCCATCTCAGGATATCAGACCCAGCAAAACATTGAAGCAGAGGAAGACAAGAAGCAAAGAAAGAAAACAAAACTAGTAATCTTCGCTTCAGTTGGCTACTATTTAGAGCCATATCTGAAAGACAACGACTCCTAGATGTTCCATCACCGGAAATATATTTAGCAACTTTGCATATAAGATATATCGCACTCAACAATTGCAAAGCACTAATTACCAGTCCAGCTCTGCTCCAGCGATGCCATTTTCTGTATCTAATCCGTCTCCCGAGCCGAATAACAGGGTCATCGGAGGTTTCGTCGGAGCTGTGAATAGGACAATCAAGAATAGATTTTGCTGCGGCTTGTTGAGCGATTCCAGCATTTATCATAACAATGATTCTTAAGACAGCGACAACGGCCACGACCGCAACAGGAACAGTTGTTCTCCAAGGATAACATCCAGGAAATGCCCGAAACGTTAAGAACCCACCAAGAAGCACCAAGAATAAATTCGATAAGCCCAATGATATGGTGATAACTCTCAAACTCTTGACCCACATTGGCGTTGCACACTTAATTTGGATGTTGCTAACGCTTCATCAAGGCAACGTCCAGCGTGGGTATCCCTCGAATTCATATAATAAAAATAGAAGAAGAAGCTGTCTTGGTCTCCAACAACTTAAAATTTCATTTTCTGGATGGAGACCCTTTTGTCAGGTGTTAATAACAGTTCTCCTGTGAAAAGTTTTTCGAACAGGACAAGAGCTTCCAGCTTGATGTTAGGTCGTAAATTCAGAAAACGAAAACAAAGCCAGGCACTGGTGACCGGTAATGACTCCGGTGGAGGCAATGAAGGTCTCACAATATTTTATCCAACACGTGGTTGTTGAACCCCGTAAAGGTTTGGCAGCAGACGGGACAGTCAACTAGATGTCAGTTAATTCACAAGTCATATTATTTTTATATTATTTATTTTGGTTTTGGTTTTACTTTAATGTATTATGATTTATGCATGTATTAGTTCTTGTATGAATGATGTTGCTGCTGAAGACCATAAAAAGGTTTTTTGAAACAGGTGAGAAGCCAACTTGGAATACAATGCCGAACAAAGGGAATTGTTGAAACCACCACCATCTTATTTGGTCCAAATTGTCTGCAGACAGGTACAAGTTTTTTGGGCTTTATTCAGGATGCGGCATACACTCTTATTCTTATAGTACACCTTTGTCATAGAAGTTGCTGGCTGTCACAAATTTGGCACCTTCTTGTTGTCATTGGCAATGCTTAACCCTGTTAGTTTACATGACGACATCCAAGCAGTGATTATATCCTCTTTTGGCCAGAATAATTCATCTTGAGTTCAGAAGGCCACACAGAACTTATTTTCTCTCAGGTCCCTGAAACCAAACGTTTTAACTTTCAGCTTTTCCATTGAAATGTCCAAAATCCTCCACGACAGTGGCAGCAATGCCTGTCGAGGCACTCTAGGGGCAGAGTAAAGGGTTAGGTGTAGTTCTTCCGTGCTGTTTCAGTGTTTGCAGCAGCATTCTAATTTTTAATCCAAAGACAAATTCTGTATTCTAATGTTACGCTGTTGATCAAGGATCCCTTTTCCAATCCTGAACTGGGATGTGCTCAATTCTTCTGGTTTTCCACTGAATGGTGAAGCAAGCTTAGGCTGAAACCACCTCCTCAGGGAAATGCCATTGACTCTTATTCTTCCATATGACTCACTCCCTTGATAAGGTAATCCCAGCCTTCTAAATAATGATGCAACTGCTTGGTTGATCCTGTCAGCCAAATCACCAAAAAAAAAGAAAAAAAATGTTCATGAATGACTCATTAAACTTGAAATAATTTTCGTTAACTATACATTGTGAATGTGTTGAATTTATCATTCTCTTAAATTTCAAACAACATTTCTATCATTTTGCAGACTTGTGATTCCGTGTGTGTTTGTGTGTATGTGTTTTCTCTTTAACGTAACAATTAAGTGGTTAGTTATAAGCTCTGCCCTTTTTAGCTACACAAAAACAAGCTTCAAGGATATTACCATCATAAAGACCTTTTTTTCTTTTTAGTAACTATTGTGAAAATGGTTAAGGTGTGGAAAAAATTAATATATGCTACTTATAAGAAAGTACTTTACCTTCCTGCAAGGTTTATTGTTCTCTCCCCGTCCTGAGTTGTAATTTGTGCCTTCTCTATAGGCAGATAAATGGTTACGTTTGGCAACTTGGCTCCTGCAAAAGATTTGGAGATCATAGAACATCGAATTGAGCAATTAGTTTATCAGGCAAACAAAGTAAACTAAGTAGGAGTCTTCTGTTGTGTTTTATTTTTCTTCATTTTTCTCCAGGAACTACCAATACTAATATTAGACTGATGGATCACTAAAGGAACAAGAAACAAGAAAGAATAATATGAGTTTCATCAAATCTAAACAAAACGGGTATTTATGAATCAGTAGTTTCTTAGACATTTGACGTGTTAAGTTCATTGTAAACATACACAGTGAAAACATAGAAGAACAGTTGAGATAGATTTGAAGACAATACAGTGAAGTATAGGTTATATATTGTTCAAGCCATTCTTGATGTACTTACTGCTTTTGGATTTCCCATCAGAGTCATCAAATGGCTTCGAACAATGTATAACCTCAGCATCCTTTAGTTTACTTGTAAATGGGGAATCAACTCAAAATGTCCAAGGTGCTAGGGGAATGAGACAAGGAGACTCCCTGTCTCGTTACTTATTCACCATTTTCACAGAAGCTTCGATTAGGCTAACCCGCAAGAACATTGAAAACGAAAGAAGTTCCAGTATCACTTCAAATACAAGAGGCTGAATTTTCAATCTTACATTTGCAGATGGTACACTTTTGATATGCAGGGCAAACATGGAGTCAGTTAAGGTTCTCCTCAATTCACATTCAACATTCCAAAGACTTTCAGGTCTCATTATCAACAAGAGCAAGGGTAACCTTATAGCTTCAGTGGGAACCAATGATCTGGCAACTGAGATTACCAGGATTTCAGTATTCACCCAAATTCAGCCTCCTTTTAGATGCTTAAGTATATCAATTGTAGCCTCAAGAGTTAACTACAGAGACTGCTGATCATTATCAGCTGCAATCCAAAAAAGAACTGGAAGCTGGTGCAATTCCTAATATATGGCAGGATATCACAACTAATTGTCTGTTCTTTTCAGCTTAAGGTATATTGGTGTTCCTATCTGTTCCTTCCCATCAATCTAACAAAACCCATTGAGAGACTCCTGAAAAACTTCTTATAGTTTTGAAAGCAGAATGGGGCTCCTTGTGCCAAGGTTAAAGGCACAAATATTTGCAAACCTAAAGACCAAGGTGGATTGAGAATCGAGGCAGTGAGAACAATAATAACATATTGCTAGCCAAAAGAATTTGGAAGTTTTGTGTTGATGGAGAATCCCTATGGGTGCAATGGATATACACTCAATTCCTTATAGGCTAGAGCTTTTGGAGGATTCAAGCAAAAACGAATACATCATGGACACTCTTGTAGATGCTGAAACACAAAGACAAGGTGAGTAATGATATCAAAAGTGTGGTAGGAAATGGTGAGAACACATGACTATGGTTTGACAATTGGCCAACTCTAGGGCCCCTATACAAACAGCACAACGCAAGACTCCTGATGGCAAGAATTTCAGGTACCACTAAAGTCAAACCCATAATTCAGGGTTTTTGATGGCCTTGGCTAGCGGATAAACCAGAAGATGCTTGAGAATTATTAACAACCTACCTAGGTATCAACCCAACTCGTGCAAAGAGGATAAGTCACTTGGATGAGACATGACTCAGGGAAATTCACCAACAACTCCTGCTTAGAAATTTTTGAAGAAACTATCCCAAGAGTACAGTGGTCACATCTTGTTTGGTCAACCTACTGCTTACCAAAAGTGTCTTTTGTACTTCGGTTAGAGGCAGATTTTAGTACTAAATACAGGCTATTTTTTGGCTCATCTAACAACCATCTTTGTGTGCTTTGTAATCAGATGCCAAAGTCCAAAAAGCATCTCTTCTTAGAATGCCAATACACCACAACATGGAGCAAACTACTAGAGATCTACAACTAGCATTGTCCAGTGCAGAAATGGAAACAGATTATGGGTTGACCTAGCAAGATAAGATACAGATGTTATGTAGCCATGCATATATTCAGAGTAGCTTGTAGAGGCATCATTTATGCTGTAAGGGAAGAGAGGGACAGGAAATTTTCAAAGATAAGCAGACAGACAATGCTCTGTTTGCCTGTCAAACACTCTCAGGGATACAAGGGAATCTCTCTTAGCAATGGGAATCAACTCTTCAAACAGCAAAGAATTAGCTACTAGCTGGAACACTGGGAAAGACTGTAAAATTTGCTAGGATACTCTCCTTGTCTAGTAATGTTGTGTACCAGGTGGCTAAAACCTCATTTAGACTAAGTGAACGTTCCTTGTACTCCCTAGGGACTTTCTTTAATACAATTTTACCTTCCAAAAAAAAAAATATTTGAAGACAATAAACTCTTACCAGCAGCCAGCCGATGCTTGAGACCTTTCAAAACAGTTAATAGGTAAACCTGGTTATTCACAGGAAGTCACAAAATTTGAAGTTATGAACATTATCAAGGCATATATAAATAGGCTGAGGACGAATAAACAGGAAATGAAGATCATCCATGCTTTGCCTTGTCAAGAAATAAATTCACATGCAGAGTTGCCAAAAGATAGCATAGTCTCATTTTAGCTTGTTTTTTCTTCTCCCTTCCAAAGCTTTTATTTCATTTTAATGGTGGAAGTGGGCATGGAGGAGAAGGGATTTCTTGATTTATGATAATTTTTAGAGGCTTGTCTTATTTTAAGAAGCTGGCACAGGATAAGATAGTAAAAACTAACTGTAAACAAGAAAAACAAATGAGACTAAAAAAATAAAAATAAAGAAGTTGTTCTTTCATAGCAGGTTGCTGCCGTTAAAGATTCGCTTGATAGCATATAAAAGCTCCCTTTACTTTCCAGTAGATATTTGAAGAATCACAAAGTAGTTGTGTTAACATTTCCAGAATTAGAAGTCAAGAATCATTTAGATGTCTGGCCAATTACATGAGTTTTGCTAGGTGTCAACACGATGATAAAATTGCCCAACTCAATAAAACAACACATCAACTCATAAGAATTTCAAGTCACCAACTTACCTCAGCAATATGAACTTGCAATTTTTTAGCATCAACAACAATAGGACTCTCCTTGAAGGATACACATGGTACGATTCCACGTGAAGCAGCTTCCTTAAAAGGAAACAACTGGCATCACAACTAGAGCTCACAAACGCATTTAGTCAAGAAATGAGAAGAAACAACTTCAGCTTCCTACTGACCTCGAGCAATGAAAAAGCACGTGGATCATATTCTCCAAACCCATCTACCAATGACAAGAGCTTAGAGCTTTTGGTTGACTCAGCTGTGACTCCAAGATTTTCAATAAGTCTGCCTTTCAATGAAGCATCCCGAGGGAGCTGCAGGCAACCTAAAACTTGTGAAACAACTTCCATTGTAGGTACCTGACCAGATGCTATCAATTCACGGTACACCATTAAGGCTGGTGATGTCCTGAAGATTAAATGATAAGGATTTAGAATGAGACTTTTGAACTGCAGGAGTACTAGTTCCTTAGAATAGCCAACCTTTTCAACTTAGAAGGACCTTTTCAACTTAGAAGGGGAGGTAATTGTGACATAAAAGATGGGATTTAGTTGAACATTTCACTCTTGAAATTCTCAACCTAGTACAAAAAATTATAGTTCTCTCTAGCTATGGTTGTTCATGAGCATGCACTGAAGCATACATGTTTACATATAGGTACAGCATTATTGAAGTGTCAAAAGAAATTTAAGAGGTAAAAGAAGAAATACCACTTATTTTCAATTTGTGGCCGTCCCGAGGCAAAAGACAATACAGGCTCACCAGCAGCACTAGCTTTCTCAAATCTCCGCAAGCACATTCCTTCAAAAAGAATATTCCATCTATTTAAATAAATTTTTTAGGAGAAAAGAGCTATTGCTTGTCATCTGAAAGATTTTGAAACATCTAGTGATCCAATATCATGTAAGCGGTTTAGTAAAATTATTAAGATTTACTGAATTTGTATAAAATGATCACATTAATGAACATAGGAAAATTACAATGCACAATATTGTCCTTAAATCACTTGAAATTTCAGATCACCCCGTTTTATTCACCAACACTAAGAGGATTAAAGATGGCATGATATAGTTTAAGATAATTCTTTTAAGAACTCATTTTATTTCCAGAACAATATATTAGCCACTAACATCATCAGTTACGGTTGTCCACTAAATCTCAGACGTTAATGCTTACGCCTTATGTTGTGTGATTGCCAACATATCAAGATAGCCAAGAATTGAAGATGAAATAGTTTCATGATCCTTGAAAACACTTCAAACGATCCAGTATATTCAAGAGAAGAAGATAACTGGTCTTGGCTGTACTTAGTGCATTTTTAGCAATTGAATAGCATTTCATCAAGTCATAATAAGCAATCGTGTAATTTCTTTGCATCTCTAATTTAAATAACTTCTAGGGTAATACATATTATAACAGATAAAAGAGAAACAGAAACAAAAGGAATGCTGGAGTTAGATGATAAATATGAATTCATATGTCACGGAAAATACAGCCAAAAATGAAGTAATTCAAGCTTACCAATGATGCATTTACATATAATAAGCATAGGGGCAACAGAATCTGCTTTTGCTTGAGAAAAAAGCATGAGGCCCATGTCCAAATCATCCTTTCTGCAATGACAAAAGATAATTCAGAAGGCAAGTTCTTTGAGGATATGCAAACATGCTACAATACCAAATTAGAGAGAGCTGTGTGGAAGGATAGTTGAGCAGGAGACTGGAGATGATGGTTCATTGACAGAGGGACAACATTGTTTAAGCATAACAAATGAAGGAGGAAGAAGGCAAATTTTGATTTAGTTGAGAATCTGTAGCATATATATGTAACATTTCTATTCATTTGGAGCTAGTATAGCATGTATATGGGTGTAACGAACTTTGGAAGAATCAGTTAATACCTAACAAGAATTCTTCTCTCTCTCTTCTCTCTCTTTCTGAATTTCCCAAATTTTTAAACCTAACTGCAATTTGGAGTTCACATACTTGACCCTAGCATTTGGTATCAAAGAAATGATTCTAGGAGGTGAATAATGGTGATGATGGAAGGACCAAGATCTCAAGACTTGAAACGATCTGAAGAAAGCATGAAGAAACAAATGCAGGAGCTGTCCAAATCTGACTTCTTGTTGCATAACTTGGTGATGCCTGAGTCTATATGGTAAGCTTGTTCTTGACGGTGAAAAAATGGAATCCTAGAAATTTGCAGTAAGCATACAATTTGGCCAAGAAACAAGAGGTGGTCTTTTAGCAATACAAGACTACATAGAAGTAATGGAAAAATGTACCCACACCAATTCACAGAAGAATTACGGAATTGTACAGCAACCCCAATTTACAAACAAATCCAACAGAGAACATAGGTTTGCAAATACCACCAGTAGTAAAGAGATGGATGAAAGAAGGGCCAAGGGATTTTGTTTTTGGTGTGACGAGATATTTGTGTTGGAACATAAATACAAGAGAAAAATGATGCACATGCATATAGTGGAGGATGTAATTGAAGAAGAGGATGAACTGGTTGAGCAGGAGCAAGAGATGCAATCAACAATATCCTTACAACCAATAATGGGTACTGTCTCAGGAAAATTTCAACAAATGAAAGTGATTGGGACGTAAAATAATTGGAATATACATACTATAATCAATGGAGAGAGTACTAATAACTTCTTCGAAGAAAAGTTGATAGAAAAAGGAGATGGGAGGTTAGAGGAAATCGAACCACTCGCTATCATAGTGTGAGGAGGATTACAAATTGTATGTAGAAAAAAATGCAGGGGCTTTTGTTGGTTTATGAGTGGCTAATAGTTTGCGATTGATGTGTAAGAGGAAGCAACATGGTCTTCGAGGTACAATTTTTGGCTACCCTTGATACCATAATTTGCAATTACAATAAAGGTACCCTGCAATTAGAATGAAATAAAAAAAATGGAGTTGAACAATGGTCAATATGGTGGATCTTATGAAACCACTTGTTATGTGCCCGTGCTTGGAATCCAGTCCAAGGACGATTATCAGGAAAGTTAATATCTTTTCCCTTATTTACGTTGGTTCCCTTCCTCACAGAAACTATTTTTGATGATGAAAAATGGCAGCACTTGTCAAGGACAAGGCCTGCCGGGCTAAATTATTCTACTTCTAAGCTAATTTTTATGATAACTTGTTGCTTACCTTATTGCATAACGTAATAGCCTTATATAGGCAAAGAAACATAAAATTCCACCTAAACTAGGACTCCTAGAAAGACTCCTATTCATGCTGTTTTAGGACTCTTAGAAAGACTCCTATTCAAGTTATTTTTATTAACATAACTATAACAGAAACTAGTGTAGAAATAATAAGGAAATAATAGGCTCCTACTAAAAATAAAATACTCCTCTAATAGACTCCTAATAAAACACTCCTCTAATATAGACTCCTAGTAAAACACTCCTCTTTGCAAGTAGCTGTTATCCGGGGAAATAATAGACTCCTACTAAAAATAAAATACTCCTCTAACAGACTCCTAATAAAACACTCCTCTAATATAGACTCCTAATAAAACACTCCTCTTTGCAAGTAGCTGTTATCCGCCTCATAGGTTTTTCCCACAATGCATCCATATCACCACTGGAAGAGGAATGAAGAAGTGGATGAGAAGTTATGGAGTTGTTTGTCAATTCGTATTATTGTAAGAGGATGAGCATAGGCAATGGGGTACTTCACCACAATGTTGTCTCCAGATGGTGCCGGTGGAATTGTCTAGAAATGAATTGCCAGTAGTGGAGGTAGGGGCTTAAATTCCATCTATTGAACATGTCAGATTTCAAGGTTTCAATCCCTTTGTTAGTTAGCACAGAGTGGGAACGTACTTTTATCCTTTTTTTTTAAGTGAGAAATATATACTATATGAAAGTTATAAGTTGTTAGATGAATTTGTATTCAAGAGCCACAATGGTTGCCATCATCTAGACTACAAGACCACAAAATTTAATGAAGCAGGAAACTGGTGCAGTAAACTTAAGGCCCTATAGATATGCAGGAATGCTAAAAGGAGGTTGTGCAAGGACTGGTAGATGACATGTTGAAGCAGGAGATAATTCAAGAGAGTGCAAGTCCCTTCTCTTCTCCAATCATTTTAGTAAAAAAGAAGGATAGTTCATGGAGCTTCTGTTTGGATTATAAAGCTCTTACCCTTAATAGAAAATTTGTTAAATGAGCTGCATTGAGTGGAATGCATTTTAAAAGTAGATTTGAGGGCTGGTTACGATCAAATACAAATGCGTTATGGATAATGTACATAAAACCACATTCAAAACTCAAGAGGATCATATGAATTTCTTGTTATCTCATTAGGCCTTACCAATGAACCAACCACTTTTCAAAGTTTAATTAAATCAATTTCCAAATTTTATTTGAGGATAAGTGTACTAGTTTTCTTTGATGATATTTTAGTGTGCAGTCAAACATAAGAACAACACCAGAATCATCTTAGTGAAGTCTTACAAGTGTCATGGACAAAAATTATATATAAAACTTTCTAAGTGTTCATTTAGAGCCAAGCAAGTGGAGTATCTAGCCATATCAAATGTTGAAGGAGTTGCTACTGATCCTACGAAAATACAAGTAGTGATGAATTGGCCAATTCAACAAACATTGAAGCATCTGAGGAGTTTCTTAGGTCTAGCAGGGAACTACAGGAGGCTCATCAAGAGCTACAATCAGCTTAGCAAACCATTAACAACAAGAACGCCTTTGGATGGAATAGGGAAGCTACAGATGCTTTTCAAGCACTAAAGACGGCATTGTCGAATTTACCAGTCCTAGCATGGCCCAACTTCTAAAGGACTTGGTAATAGAAGCTGATGCAAGTGGTGGCAGCATAGGAGATTTGCTAATGCAAGGACACCTACAAGCTTATGTGAGTAACTGATAGGAAGCATACAGATAGGCAGTTTGAAGTTTTTGAATGGGTGATATGAAACTTAAGCCCTATTGACAACACAATGTGGTATGTAGGGAAAATCATAAACTATCTTCTTTGTTCTTTAGTCCTTGTAGATAATCAGCAAGATAGGATCAGTGAACTATAAATTACGATTGTTGGAGGAATTGCAAAAGCATCTCATTTCATGGTTCACAACTCAAGAAGCATTATCAGATTCCAATTGAGTTAGTTCAATTTTGCCCATGTCCTTCCCAGCTGATACATGATGTCCAGTGGCTATTCAAGACAGAAAATTGGTAAAAAGAAGAAATCGACAGACGGTACAGGTATTGGGTCAATGGTCAACTGAGGACAACAAGGATGTGCTATGGGAGTACCTACATGCTTTACAATAGATGTATCCTAAAATTAACCATGTGAACAAGGTTGCTGAGGTAGGAAATAGTGTTATGATAGCAAATTGGAGGGAAGTGTGTAGAAGGAGAGTTGAGTAGAAGACTGGAGATGATGGTTAGGAGACAGAGGGATGACACAGCTTAAACATTATAAACGAAGGAGGAAGGTGGTAGCATTTGATTTAGTTGAGAATATATAATACACATGTAATGTTTCTTTTCCTTTGTAGCTAACAGCTAGTATAACCATTGTATATGGATGCAACGAGCTTTGGAAGAGTTAGTTAATACCTAACAATAATTCTACTCCCTCTCTTCTCTCGCTTCTCTGAATTCCCAAATTCTTAAACCTAATTGTAATTCGGCGTTCACAAACTTGACCCTAACAAGCAATAGTAAAGAGTTGCAGTCAAAGATTTCCAAAGATAAGAAACAAAATCCTAGTACACTTACCTCTCACTTGCCACTATGAGAACAGAGTATGTAACACAATTTGGGCACAAGCCAAAGCTTTTCATATCTGATAGAACTTCAATGGCCCTTGGGAGTTGGTCCCCATCACCTGAAACAAACTTACCATAATCAGAGAACAGTTCTGATAGTGAATAACAAAAGTATTTTGACAGCAGATAACAATATATGAAAGATTAAATTAATTGACACCGAATGGGCCCTTATACCGAAAATTGCCAGATCGTTTTGAAATGATAAACGTCCACTTACATAAGGCTGTAATCAAAGCATTCATAGTTGAGACTGTTGGATTCAGTTTACAGGCTTTAATCTCCTCATATAGCTCCAGCGCCTTCTGCCAGTTCTTTGCCTGAGAAGTGGAGAGAGGAACATTTGTTACTGTCAGATTATGTAGTATTATTTGGAAAGATTGTATAGTTATAGAGATCATATAAATCCCTAATTTCTTTAGGGAGTTTGTTACTATATTTAGGATAGACAATTCTATATATAAACTAAGGCTGTAACCTAAGATATATGAGAAAGAAATTTATTCTTCTCCGCTAATATTTGACAGTTACAATAATAGCATGTTCTGCAGTTTGAAATTTATTGACAGCAGACTGACAGAAAAATGTTGCATAACCTTGGAAGAAAATAAGGAATTTTTTTTTCTCACAATGTTTTCACTCTTTCCATGGTAGAAAAATTATGCCAATCGGAAAATAGTGCCAAATGGAAATTTTAGACAGAGCCTTATCTTTTAAAACAATAAAGAAGCTAGCTCTCAGAACTTCACATCAATGGATGCTGAAACCATAGTGAGTGTAGCTCAATTCTTTACTCACTCATTGGTTTAAACTTGGGAAGGGGGATTTATGTTGTTTCTTAAATCAACTATACAGCAAGAAGTGAACCGTTTCAATTGTCAAAAACATCTTACTGCAGGACTGAAGAATTGAACATACATTGCTGCAAGCTCCCATCAACGAGCTATATGGTACAATCCCAAGTTGTGCTCCTTGAATCTTGGCTTCCTGAAGAATTTGAAATGCTGCATCAACCTTTCCAGCATGCCCTGCTACATCTATCAGTGCACTGAAAAACACCTGTTTCAAAGAATAAACTTGGTATCTCCACATTGACATATGAAAGAGTGTCTTTAAGAATGACAATCAAACCAGAGCCATAATGCACAATGAGAGTATGACTGCTTCCCCTTTTACCAAATAACTAAAAAACAAGTATCTACATTTTGCTTTCACAAACAGGCAGTCAAATCACCAATGTTATTCCATCTGCATAAACATGTACAGATCTAGACTGTAATGTGCAACTCCTTTTACATGTGTTATACGAGAATCATAATCATAAATCAATACCTCATCAGGAACCACTCCTTTTCTTTTCATGTCCTTGTACACACTGCAGGCAAAGTCCCAATCACCAGTCTGGCTACAGCAGTTCACAGCAATTGTATAAACCTCTGGAGTGCCCTTGATGTTGTAATCATGGACCATTTCATACACTTCTTTTGCCCGATTAACCTAAGCACAAAGACTAGCCATTTGGAACCTAAATCTATTGACTAAAATAACCATGCCAAGAAAATATGAGCTAAAACATAGTACAGACCTGACCAGCATTGGCACATGCCTTTATCAGGGCACCAACCGTAATATGATCAGGATCAATTGGCTGGGCCTCCGCCTGCATTTCTGCTAATACGTCAAAGGCTCGATCCACTGCTCCCGATTGACCACATGCAGTGATTAGGGCATTAAAGACAACTCGGTCTGGCTTCACATTCTACTGCAAGCAACATTTATCATTAGGAAGATTGAAAATTAACTTAAGTTTTGGATACAGCAGCAGACAGAAAACACAGCCTCATCCCCAAAATTGTCAGTGAAAACCAGAACACAGAGGATACACTAAGTTCCATTGGCAATTATTCAGAACATCTTTTGCAATATTACCTTAGACCTCATTATACCATAAGCACCAAAGGCCTTGGCTACTTGTCCAGCTCTGGCACAACCGTCAATAAGTGCTCCATATGTGTGGATGTTGGGCTCAACTCCAGCATTAACCATCTGATGAAATACCTGAAAGGAACAACTCACCATTATATCCATCACTAGAAAAAGTAGTTATAATCCATTTAACTATGCTATACTATTGTGTAGTTGGTGAACATGGTAATATGAACAATTGGAATGATTAATAAATGTTATCTATTCAAATAACAGGTTTAACTGAAATGCCCTTAAGCAGATAGTATAAAAACAAAGAAATTATATCAGCATGTGAAGGAGCTTTCCTCAGAAGACAAAACATCAATAGAGACTATCTTTCAAGATCTATTGAAAGAAACGCAGTAAAGGTTACCTTCCTGCTTTACTCAGTGGAAAAGCAAAAAGAAAAAAAATGCCAACATTATTAATGATAAAGACAAACCCTGACAGAAATTGTCAGGAAAGCTATCAAAAACCACTCAGTTTTCCCTGGATACTAAGGCACAGAAACAAAGAAGTTAGCATACTTCAAACATTGCATCAACTCTTCCACTTTTGGCACATGTTGATATCAAAGTTGTGTAAAGCTTGCAATCAGCTTGGAACCCAGCACCTTGAGCAAGTCTGAGAACTTGAAAAGCTCCTAAAAAAACAATATCCATGTCAAGATATGAAGGAGACATTAGAGAATGCTATTGTCAGTTTCATCACCAACAAAAAGAAACTTACCCTCTGAATCCTTGGAACTTGCACACACAGACAATAGCATGTTAAATGTACTAAGTGTTGGGTTTGGAACCAACTTGCAGAAACGAAAAGCTTCCTTTACGGCGCTTTTATTTTTGCACATTTGAAAGAACTTTGTATGATAAACCTAGAATTAGAGATAAAATAAGGTTAGCGAAGTGACTAGGAAGCTAAAACTTATAGTGATAGAGCCTTTAGGAAAGGTTAAAAGAGTTAGCCTCACCTTATTCATGTCTAGCATATCTTTCTTTTTCATGTCTTCAAGCAAATCAACACATTCAGATAACCTAACAGGTGCATTCAACAGTAAGATTGAGGTTTTCAGAAACATCATAAAGTAATAAATTATCCTAGACTTTAGCACCCTAATACTCAAAACTGTGCTCCATATGTTTTCAGAAAAAAGAATATGGTTCTCTTGCAATTGAATAGAAGATGATACCATCTTCGAAAGAAAATAAGCAAAGATGACTGAAATGTTTGGACATGTTTATCACCTCCCATTTCTAAGCAAACGGTTGTAAGCAATGATGGCCTGCTGCAGATGGTCTTTGTCATTAACATGTTTGCCATTTGGTTCAGGGAATTGTGGCCTTTTTGTATGGTTGTGTTGATCATGATTTCTTAGGTCCTTTCCTGTAAGTTTTCTGCTTCTTCCCACGTTCCTGTGTTTGGGTGAAGAATCTCCATGATGTGCAAGAGATTTCGCTTCTGAATCCAGAGGAAATAGTCCAGTTATTGTAAAAAGTTCAATAATAAGGATAAAATAGAAATACATGTCTTGTACCCTAAATTATGTAGCAAGTATACTTTTCAATAGCAGAACCTGAAATTTCAAGGGACTGCTCTGCTGATAATTCTTCCCCTCTATGCACCCGATCTGTCTTCAACAGAGAAACGTTATTGCTCTTCACAGTGGAGGCAAGAGAAGACATCGCCTTAAAACCATTTAAGTTTGATGGAGATTGGAAAATCGATTGGCTTTCCCCATAAAATGTGTACAGATCTTCTGGAATGGATTCCTTTAATATGCCAATGTAGCTAGAAAGGTCACCCTTTTCACCAGATTCATGATTTCTTTCTAGAGAAGCAGTTACAGAAACTGTCTTCTCTAGTCTAGGAAGCTCAGAATCAAACCCAGTTTCTTTCTCACATACTTCTGAGGCCAATTCAGGCATACCCGTCGCAAATACAAGTGGCACAACTCCAACCGACTTGGGGAGTACAGAAGTAGATACGGTAGGAGCCTCAGATTCTTCTAGGACTATATTATTGAAAGAATCAGGCGAATTTTCTGGTTCAAGAGAAATAGAGCTATTTTGCACCAAAAGACTCTTCTGAACTTGTGCAATCTCCTCTCTAACCTCATATGCAAAGCTACGTTCAGTTGCCTTATCCAACAAGTCATTATCTTTATCAACTGAATTCTCATTCACCTGAACCCCAACATCCACAAACCAATCCCTGGTTACACGATTTAAAACGTTCCTCCCAAACTCAGTCAGATCAACACACAGGAAACGTAAGACCTAAATCATTAGCATCATACAAGTAAGTCGAATTCAATTTAGGCAGAACTAAAAACTCGCCAAACTAGCAACAAAATGTTACTAATGGAACAGTAATAATTAAACTAAAATTACTTACCTCCTTCCCATCATTCTTCTTCTTTAAGTACAGATTGAAGTACGCAACAGGGAGAGCTGACAGAGTCGTCACAGCAACAACAGCAGCAACAACCGCATTCGAATCCAACGAAGCGTAAACCGAACTGTTTCTCGATTTTCTCTCCCGAAGTTTCAGCCTCCGGCATTTGCTCCGGAATCCGTCGGCTGGAGGTCGAAGGTTGTGAGCACGGCCGAGGAACTCGGGCGGCATAGCGGCGGAGGAGGAAGAGAGGTGGGCACATGATATCAGATTTAGGGGTTGGGATTTAGCAACAGAAAAGCTAATGTCCATTGGAATTTGGTGTGTTGTGTTTGAAGAGAGAGTGTGAAGAAGAAGAAGCAGAAGAGATGAGGAATGACGTGAGAAGCGATGTTCGTTTCTCGTTAACGGACATTTCGGATATCGTTTGCTGACGTGGCGTTACTAGAATTAACGCACCCGCGGTTTTCTACTCTACGTGCGTTCATCGGTTCTTAGTTTGATATCAGCCGTTGGAAGCGCTTACTTATAGATGGACGGTCCAAATTGCTAGACTGAGAAATCAATAAATTATCAGAATCGAATAAGCCTTTGGTCCTGCTCCAAGTTGTTTAAGTTTGATTATCAAGCGATAAATATTGACACAAGCATGAGATTTCTTTTTTTTCTTTTTGGTCATTTAAAAATAATAACTTTATTAAGTTAAAGGTAAAATTATATACTATTGTACCTTTTTAAGACGCTATATATCAGCGAAATTTTTACTGAAATATGATATTATTATATTATATAAGCATGTGAAATTATACTTTTTGTATTTATCCGCACACTTTTTTAGATAAATTTAATTAATTAGAATATTGTCAAGGTTTAAATTTAATAGAAAATTTGAAAATATAGAGGAGCTTATTTAACTTAAATGTAAAACATGAAGGGTTTAAAGATATATTATATATTGGCAATTTGGCATAGTTTATCCGACGGCATCGTTTCCAAGCAATGATCCATTACAAGAAGTTGCGGCTTTTCGAGTATCATATGTATGCATGTAGCCGCCTTTATTCTATAGGATGAACTCTTTCTACTGCTTCCGTTTATTTGTAGTTTCTGTTCTCTATTCTTCGTTCAATTCGTTTGAAAATCTGTTCACATACAGATACAGGAACAAAGAGATTCCAAAATGGTAATTCATGTTCAAGTTCACCATTTCTTCTCCCATGGCGTTTTTTTCTCTTCTTTTTTGCGTAACTTTGTTGTGTTTTATACTTTTTAGTGCCTTCTTTTACAGCTTTGGAACCTGCCATTTCTTCCCTTTCATAATTTCGATTTCTATTTTTATCCGGTGTAATACCATAAGTGAGCATTCATTTGAAGTTAACTTCCTTTTTCTTGGACTCGAGGAACTGAATTCTTGTGTTGTGTCAAAACCTAGACAGAAGAAATTATTTCGAAATGATAGGATCGTTTCTGTCAAGAGCCCTGATGTTCATTTTCTTCTGCTTCTTCTCTTTTTAACGTGACTTCAGAGGTTTATTTTTCTCACAGCATGACCTCCGGTTATGCTTATTCTGCTTACGAATGTTTTAAAGTTGTGGAGAAGAACGGCCCTGACATAAAACTAACTCTTGTTTTGGTACCAATATTGGCATGCACTCATGCCTCGCTTGGAATTAAATTTCTCCATCCTTCAATTGTGGTGTTCATATATAGACTACATACATTCTTGTAGGATTTTAGTTGCAATTTGTGAGAGAGTGGGGGACAATTTAATATCCTGGTATGTATTTCTTGAACTAAATGAGGTATTAGCCTTTCTTAGTCTTTTTTTTTTTTTTTATCAAGACTCTTACTAAATGGTTCTGTTGCGTTGGAAGGTTACCTTTGTATAGTGAAGCAAAGTTGGCATTGTTTGTGTATCTTTGGTACCCAAAATCAAAACTAAATACTTTCTTCTTTAACGGTTTACTAACCAGTGAACTCATGTTTAACTCTCAAGTCTTTTAAATTGTTGCAGAAAATAGAATATGTATATCAGAGCCTTTTCAAGCCTTTACTGGCAAAACATGAGATTGAAATTGATAAAAATCTAATGGATGTGAAGATCAAGGTCGGAGAAATTGCAATTGATTATTGGCGAAGGGCTGCAACTTATGAACAGGCAAAGTTTCTTCAAGTGTTGCAGTATGCTTCTTCTCAGTCAGCATCACAACCTAACTGACAAATTAGTTTGAGCTCTCAACTTATAAGCCCAATTTCTGCTGAGATAATTGTATGCATTAATCCTAGGTCCACCACTCTTCCTGTTATCCAATCAGTTTGAAAAAATACTATAGCTCATCTAGTCATGAACCAAATTTCACTCATGCTAAATGCTGATATGATTTTAACACGATAGTGGTTAAGGTTTCATGAGACAAGATATTAATTGTCATTCTTTTCCTGCAGCAACAGCTAAATGCTAACCAGGCTACCAAAGAACATTAGTCCAAACAATGGAGAGTGTCTTTCACCAAATAGCCACATGAATTAGCACATCATGTAACTTTGTAAGCTGTGTTGAAGCAAATCTGACAATTCATCAGTTCCATACCCTATTAGTTGGTACTGGTATATTTATCAGATTGGTGACTGCACAAGAATGGACATTTGTGCTGGTAAGTATTTATCATTAAGCATGCTGAGACTTGAAATTCTTAGGTTAGGCCTCCAATATAATTTTCCTTCATTCAAACATATGCAACAGGTATCAGGATTTTGGGAAAGGAAATAAGAGATAACAATATGGGGAGAACAATGAATCCAAGTGGTGACCACAAAATTCATCTTTTTTCTCCTTGGTACGACCAAAAGCCAGGATAAGGAAATAATATGGGAATGAGATGCAGCGTACAAATATTCCTTACCTTCAGAGCCAGTAACCCAGAGATGGGACTCCCTATATGAAGCAGCTGCAGAGGACAATTATGCCTTTGTGACCTTTGAGTCCTTAAAGATGAGAGCATCTAACATGGACCCATAATCGTGAGAAATGATTGCGGAGACATGGTCCAGACAAAAAGTGACCACCAGAATCCCAATAGCATAGGGATAACCCTTGTAGTTTCGGTAAGTGGAATAACACAACGCTGTTAATTTTAGATTGACGAGGCCGTCATTTTTTCAACATGGGATGAGATGTGTCACTAAGTTGCAAGCGACACGTTGCTCTCATTCTTTGCTGAGGCAATAAGTGCACGTGTCATGCTCTGAAAGTGCCAAGGTTTGTATGTTGTGGGCAATGGCCGGAAAGGACTAAAACTAAAGTATTATTTTGTAATTCTACGTTATTATGGTTTCAAATCAATCTAAGAGAGTTCATCACGTAAAACATTTTTAATTTACATACAAATGAAAAATAAATTATGTTAATGTTATGAATACCGTATTGAGTTCGGTACCGGATTGAGTTCTAGAACGGAACTATACCGGCACCGGTTGGTACCGAGTATTGTTTCGGAAAATTTTTTAAATTTATGAAATAGTCCCTAAAATTTTTAAAAATTGCAAAATAGTCCATATTGGTATATTATACAGTTGTACTGTA
>JANIPN010000219.1:72179778-72191087 GCA_027478595.1 Erythroxylum anguifugum
AGTCTCCAGACGTCTCCATTAAGGAAGGTTCTGCTCCAATCCCAAATAGTCGTCTTTGGTCTTCGATTGGTGGAACGGCGAACAACAATCTTTTGCACTTTTTGAGGAAACATTTCAACTTCTATCCAGAAACTAACAAACTAAACTAAACTAAACGTTCAAATAGAGAGAGAACGAGTCAAGTGATCGGCTATGGCTCCTCATGGTCACGGCGTGAAGGTGGACGCTGCGGAGGAAGCCTTGGTTGTTGAAGAGCGCCGTCCAATTTCTTCTGTTCTCATCATTATCGGTATTTTTCTATTCAGTTTCTGTCTTTCTCTGAGCTTTTGTATAATTCTCTTGGAACTTTTTTATCGAGTGCTTTATGTGATGGTGAGTAACAGCAATGCAAACGGAAGCTGTCCCTGTGGTGAACAAGTTGGAGCTCAAAGAGGAAAATGATTCTGTGTAACTTTCATTTCTGGAAACCTTTGTTGTGTTGTTTGTTTTTCGATTTTGATGAAGATCTTTTAACTCCGTGTGTGTGGCTTTCATGTTTTGATCAGTAATGATATTTTGTCTGTTTGACTTTGGTTTAGGATTTAGGAGATATCTAATAATTAGAAGAAAATAACTCTTTACTGCTTTAATTGGTCAGTTAGAGATTTGTGTGGTATTATTCGTCTTCTCCTTTTTTTTTTTTTCTTTTTTTCGGTTTATTAATGGGGTGTGTGTATTTTTCCTGGTCTTTTGCTTTATAGTGTTTATTGGAAGAAGTTAGTTTCTTGAGATATAGGGATTGATGCTGAGCGGTACAGTTTGTGAATGTTGGTGGTATTATGTTTTCAACATGAGTTGCATATTTGGAGTTTGTGGTCATAAGCTATGCCTAAGCATGGTGGTGCAGGTTTCCGAGTGGGGTTCCTTGGGTCCGATATCATGGTACCTATAAAGAGCTTCAGATTAATCTAGTCTGGCCCGGAAAAGATCCCACTTTGGGTAATTTTTTGGATTTTGCCAGCTTCCTGTTTAAGAATGATTTTTCAACCACTCTTCTGTTGCATTCTGCTGATATACTTCCCAGTTTCTAGTACAGTTCTAGGTTCTCATTACTTACTTTATTGGAAGAGGTTACTCTTTTATTCTTGGTTCCCGGTGGTTCTATCTTGCAATCTTTGTTCAGATTATCTTCTTTTCAGGGGTTGACAGTGTTGGCACCGTTTCTGCATCTCTTGTGACTTATGCTGCTATCCAAGCACTAAGGCCAGATTTAATTATCAATGCTGGCACCGCTGGTGGCTTTAAGGTGCATTCTTCTTCGTTATCATTTTATTTCTTTGTGCTTATATACAGTTGATCGCGTGTTTTCATCAAACTTTCTAAATTTATAGTGTGCCAGTTGGCAAGTGGATCATCTTTTCTTAGTTCCAAGGTCTATTCCTCTGATTTACCTTGTTAACTCTCTCTTCTGCTTTTATTTTTTGAACAGTTACTTGTAGTGAAATGAGTTCATCCTCCTTTTAATAAAGGAATTAAGGTGTAGGGTTAGTGATATCTTCAGCGTAATACTGCATTTCATTTTACTCTCATACTAATATTGAGACACTTACAGGCCAAAGGTTCATCCATTGGTGATGTTTATCTTGTATCTCATGTTGCTTTTCATGACAGAAGAGTCCCTATCCCGGTAAGTATTGCTTACTTTTGATAGTTGCTTCCTATTATGTCAATGAGGCAAGGGAAGTTTAGCCATTGTTTTCTTGTTCTGATCCACAGAGATTGGTTGCCTTGAAGTATGGCCAAAACTTGGCAACCAAGTCATCTGCTATTTTTTGTCTCTTCTTTTACCAAAAAAAAAAAAAAAAAGATTTTAGAACAATACATCTGCAAACCCACATAACTTGGTTTTATATCTAGTTACTTGGAGCATAAATCTCAAGAAAAACTAGAAATAGACATAAATACTCTAATTCATGAATGATGTTGGATTTATCAATTTCTTTTATCAGATTTTATTGGCATTCAGTGCATATTTAATCTGCTCCTTGACTTGTTTTAGGTTTTTGATCTTTATGGAGTTGGCTTGAGGCAAGCCTTGTCAACACCTAATTTATTGAAAGAGCTTAATCTAAAGGTTGCTGCTATCAAGTTCCTCTGGCTCAATACTTTTCAAAACTCACGGATGCTTTCAAAGGTTTAATACCATTATATATATATATATATATATGTATATATATATTTCAGCTTGGGAACTTGTCCACTGGAGACTCGCTTGATATCTCCCCTCAGGATGAATCATCAATAATTGCAAATGATGCTACTGTTAAGGATATGGAGGTTAAGATTAATGCTCTTATATTGGCATCATTACTCTTACTATGTTTCTTAGACTTTGCACTATATACCAAGTCAGTTTGCTAGAAATTTTGGTTTCAGGGAGCAGCTGTTGCTTATGTAGCTGATCTCTTGAAAGTCCCTGTTGTATTTGTAAAGGCTGTGACTGATATAATAGATGGTGACAAACCAGCTGCAGAGGAATTTTTGCAGAATTTGGCTGCAGTGACTGCAGCACTCGACCAGGCAGTTGCCCAAGTAGTTGATTTTATCAGTGGAAAGTCTCTAGCTGAACTTTGAAATGATTGATCTATATTGGATGATTATTTGGAGACATATATGAGAAGTGTCATGAGAACCAGCATAACATATTTGATTGTTACAAGAATTGTGATATTTAGTGTAAAGCTTCTGTAGTAATAATTTGCAGTTGTTTGGGTTAAGCAGCGATGGAAATCTTACGATTGAACTGTTTGTTTTATCGCAAATTATGAATGCATAGTATGCATCTCTAGCTGATAGTATCACACGTTTTGCTTAATCGTTTTTAACTGGCTGTTTTAAGGATGAGATGAGTTGGGAACTTTTCATGCCACCGTAATAGGATCTGCTATGGTTGGCCCTTGTTATTTATAATATTGAGTTACATGAGCTGGCCCTTGGCCACATAAATCCGGGCAAACAATTCTCTTGAACTGTCTAGCCTTAGCCTTAATCTGGGAACGTTCGTTCAATAATATCCTGGAAAAGAATTAAAGAAGATCTAGGACGAAGATTCTGATTCTGTGTTAGAATAGAGATGTTGAGGTCTGACTTAAGTCAAAACAAAGGTGTGCATAATATCTTGTCATCCTTACGTTCGAAATCAGGTTGTAGTAGTACTCTGTCCTTTTAGTGTTGGAAACTTCCTTTATAATGTGCAGAATCAACAAGCCACCAATCGCCTACCAACATCTTTAAACATTTCCTCCATGGGAACCTTGCTTCTCAACTACACAGCCTTTACCATAATATAAGAATCGCCACGCTTATGGTTCTTCAGATAAGAAATATATTTACTGTTACCCTACTTTTATCTTATTATTTCTTCTAAGACATGGCTTGCAGTTGTATATATGTGATCTTAGCTCTTCTGCATTTGCTTTACTACAAAGTGAAAGTATCCCAAGAATTATTATCACCTTATCTGTATTGTTAGACAAGCATCAAGCATGGGCAGCGAAGCGACTGTACAGGGAGGTATTGTAAAAATGGCCAACCCTGGCAAAGCTACAATTCTGGCCCTTGGCAAGGCGTTTCCTCACCAGCTCGTCATGCAAGAGTTTCTGGTTGATGGGTACTTCAAGAACACCAATTGCGATGATCCTGATCTTAAAAGGAAACTAACTCGACTCTGTAATATTCCCAACTTACTCTCTAATTTACTTTCATCTAAATAAATACATATGAATGTTAGATACTAGTTGTATGCTGAGATTTTTTCTCTGAATCATTAAACAGGCCAGACAACAACTGTCAAAACAAGGTATGTGGTTATGTCAGAAGAGATACTGAAACAGTATCCTGAACTTGCCACTGAAGGCCAACCGACTTTGAAGCAACGACTGGATATCTGTAATGATGCGGTAACACAGATGGCAATTGAAGCTTCACAAGTATGCATCAAGAACTGGGGCAGGCCTCTAACAGATATAACCCACTTAGTCTATGTCTCCTCAAGTGAAGCTAGACTACCAGGTGGTGACCTTTATCTAGCAAGGGGTCTAGGGCTAAGCCCCCAAACTCGTCGTGTTATGCTTTACTTCATGGGCTGCTCTGGAGGTGTGGCTGGTCTTCGTGTTGCAAAGGATATTGCCGAGAACAATCCTGGAAGTAGAGTCTTGCTGGCTACTTCAGAAACTACCATTATTGGGTTCAAGCCACCAAGTGCGGATAGACCATATGATCTAGTTGGTGTGGCACTCTTTGGGGATGGTGCTGGAGCTATGATTATAGGCACAGAACCAGTTTCAGGCAGGGAAAAGCCTCTCTTCGAGCTTCACACAGCAATACAGAATTTCTTGCCAGAAACTCAGGGAACTATTGATGGCAGGCTCACAGAAGAGGGTATCAGCTTTAAGCTAGCAAGAGAGCTTCCTCAGATAATTGAAGATAACATTGAAGACTTTTGTCAGAAGTTGATGGGAGTTGCTGGCCTATATGAAAAAGATTATAACAAGATATTCTGGGCAGTCCATCCAGGAGGACCAGCAATCTTGAACCGGATAGAAAAGCGACTAGATTTGATGCCAGAGAGACTGAACGCTAGTAGACGAGCTCTTATGGACTATGGCAATGCTAGTAGCAACACCATTGTGTATGTGTTAGATTACATTATTGAAGAGAGCTTCAAGACCAAGGAGAATAACGAAGACACAGAGTGGGGGTTGATACTGGCTTTTGGACCTGGGGTCACTTTGGAGGGAATTCTTGCCAGGAACCTCACTCTCTGACAACCAAGTCTTTGTTTCTCTCCAATAACTCGGGACCTTTTTAAGGTCATCGTAGCAAAACAAACTAGTACATTCTATGGCTGAAAATTTTGTTTACCACACGTCTCGTGGTAATCAATTTCATACTAGACCAAGTAATGGTGATCACCACCAACCTTCAATTTGTTGGGTAACCCGCTTGGTGCAAATGAGATTATCTGCTTAAAGCATAATATTGAACTTGTTATTACTTACAGGCTAAAAAGAAGACTTTATGGCATTCACCAACAGGCTTTTGTAAGTTCGACCTTTACCAAAGTCGAGTCATCCATGTAAACTTCAGTGCAGGAAGCCGATACCCAGCAGCAATTGCACACTTAACAGCACATACTATTACCAAAAGAGTTTGTAGGAAAATCTTCTTAAGACCAGAAATTAAAGCAAGTTGTATATAATAATGACTAATAAGTTATCTAGATAGATCCACCTTTGGTAAGGAGCCATCCGTAATCACCAGTAACAGAGACCACAAGTTTTGAGAAACTTGTCTACATTGTAAAGACAATATTAGAATTTGGATGAGATAAGTTATGTCAGGCCTCAAACTATATTCCAAGTACATCCACTAAAGTTTTCAATATCCCCAGCTCTACAAGCAACCCTCTTGTCATGACTGCAACAGAGAACTGAATCCGGCACAGAAAGAGAACTCAAGAACATTGTGTAAGATAATTTCATGGTAGCATTGCTCAGGAAACCACACTAGAAGAGACTTCTGTGTTACACCACTCCAGAAGGTAGACGAAGAACAAGCTGTCCTCCAAACACACTGCAAAACCGACAATCACAGTAAGCTTTGACTAGTGATAAAAAAGGTGTAAACTAGCTTTCTTTGTGCCATTTGGGTACGACATGATGTTCGCCAATAAACAAACCTCTTGACATAATAGTAACAGAAATCGGCTAGGATGAAAGTCTGAACAATTTCTGAGATGAGAACCATAGAAGGCCACAATCCATAGCCCAAAGCAACCAGCAAATGTCCACGGGTATCTAAAACCTGTTCAACAACATATAAACAGTGCATTCATAGAATGTTGTGACAGTAATCATTTTGCTCAACCATAAAATCAGGGAAATGCTTCGTGTCAGAAAGAGAAGCAAAATGCTTATATAGATAATCTTATAATGGCATCACATCATGTTAAGAACACACAGAACCTAACCACTACTGGCAAAATCTTTGTAAATGTTCGCAACAATGACATAACTAATGCTAAAACTTTTCAAAATTTTTAAATAAAATCCCAAAACTTTATATTTTATATCTTTTTGAGTCCCAAGCCATGTATATTCATCTCAAAACAGTACTAAATATTCTCTAGAGACGGAAACCCCTTGAAACTTTTCAATCCAAAACTTTATTATTATGATTTTCATACGTAAGTTCTACAAATCTTCAACTCATGCTTTGGTGTAGGTTTAAGCTAAAGTTCTTTATTATACTAATCAGTTATGTTAGTAAGGAACTTATTCTATACATGCAATCTAGATGTTCAAGAAAAATAGTTTGTATGTGTAAAACTTTCCTTAAGAACTCAATTTTAACCTTTTAAAATGTTTTATGACAACTGAAAAATAAAAAGAAAAAATGACGATTAAAAAATTGTAGGAAGTTTTAGGAGTTGCATTATGGGTATAACTAATTGTTTAATACATTGACGTGTGTGAAATATTGATTAATAAATGAAGTATGTCTGTGAAGAAAGCGGATTCACAACATGAATGCTTGTATACATCGTGTGTCATCAGTACACAACTCGTACAAACAATTTGTTACACACAAACATAGAAACTCTCGCGCATAAGCAGACATGATGGCATAGCTAACATGAAAAGATAACAAAACAGAAGCATTAATAAAAGTACTAAACAGAAAAGGCTGTAACAGTCTCATTGATAACTACTACCACTTTTTGTACCACAAATCCCTATTGTAGCAGGAATTTAAATGTAAAATCTACAACGATGCTTAAATCAAAACAATAAAGATCCTATCTCAGCATTTTTCAGCAGTCAGACTTGCATGATAAAATTCAACTATGCCAGAAAACCAATGTAAACTCAAGTTAAATCAAAGATATGGAGAAACAAGAACAAACCTGGAGAACCCAGTGAGCACAGCTCAAGAACCTTGCAACACCCAATGCAAATACATAATGAGCAGTGAATGGCTCAACAATCTGAAAGCACCCAAGGGAAAATTAGTTCCAATATTCAACAAGCTCCTGAACTGGTGTATCTTCAATTATGTGAGATCATACCTTTGTATTCTGCATAACCCGCAACTGAGGTAGTACAGAAACAGCTTCCAGGTAGACACAGAATGCCCATGAGATCCTGTTCAATAGGTTATGAGAAGTTGATGGGTGAATCAATAAAGCCAAAACGGCACAAGGTACCACCTACAAATAAAACAGTAAGTATATGGTCAGAGACATGAAGATTAAAGTAATGGCCCTCCATAACAGATAAACCATAGATCCTATGATTGGCATTAATAAGACCACAGTACTGATAATAGACTAGGAAAAACTTGAACAACCTAAACAACCAGAGTAATAGGATGACATAAATAAGCCATGAATAGTAGAAACAAAGGATAAAAGGGCCTGCTACAATGGAAGAAATCTACTTTGAAAATCATGGTCGGACAAATTGTAATCTTAATCACCACAACACTCATATTCTAACGATAAAATGGGCAGCCTGATTTCCATCCTATAACCAAAGCATTCGTCAGGACCAAAATGCAAACCAGAACTGGCAAAGTCAATTTCGTGAGAAATTTCCAACACCTCAATTAATGTATTTGAGTTCATAATTAGATACATACCACATAATATATTGCAAAATTATCTTTGTCCTCCATGTAACTAGATCTTAGCTTGAAACGGATCATATAAATAACCCACAATGTTGTTGCCAATGTAGCTAAGTCTAGTATTGTGTGTATGTCATATTCCATTACGAAGCTGCAGTATAACCTGACAGCTAAAAAAATTGCTGTCAGCTCCTGAGATTTTAGTGATAGTCCTGCAAGTCAATCAAATGAATGTTAAAAGTGTTCCAAACAAAAACCTCTAAAATGAGCCAAAATAAAACAGATATAAATAAATTATTAGACGTCACATATGGATTCCTTGCACAATTGAAATATAAAACCTTCTACAATTTACTAGGCGGTAACCAAAGAAATGCCGCCACTAATGTTAACAGAATTATAAAACAAAATCAATACATAACCAATAAAACAACAGTTTGCCTGTGAAAATCCTCTCCTCGCGCAGTTGCAGCTGTTTACCACTTTTGGATTCAGTGTACTATGCAAAGAAGACAAGCGGATATAACAAAAGGCACATCATACAAACATTCAGCTCAAAATCGTTCGAGATCTTCAAATTTCCTGTAGCTTTGATTTTTTTTTAAAGTTCCGGTCGAGGGAATCCTTTTCTCTTAATTTTATAATAGCAAGCGGAAAGAATTCGAGGTGATATTTGGGAAAAGGTCAAATATTTTTGCGTATTAGGTCCTTAATCTTCAGCTTCAACTTAAACATTTCAGATTGGACATCTTTCCATGAAAAAACAAAGATTATAACAAAAAGTGAGGGGAAAGTCATGAGAATCCTATTTGCAAGAGTTAGGATTGAGATACGAAAACGGAAATTTTCACCTTTCCTAACAAACCCAAACAAGCATCAAACAATTAAACTGATCCTACAAAACATCCCTAAATCCTTAGAGACCAGAGCTTCCAAAAAGAAACCAAAAAGCACCCTAAAAAACCTCCAAATTTCCCTCTTCTCCTGACAAATCGCCAAATAAAAAGCTAATCATTCGTGCCACAGAAACGGCCAAGGAAAAAAAGCAGTCCGCTAAAAAAGCTTCCTTTCAAACAATTATGATTACCAGCGCAAGTTTTCTCCTTCATGAGCTTGTAGATAAGGACGGAGATTCCAATAGAGTGAACAGCCTCGGCAGCTACGAAAAGGTTGTCGTGGTCATGAACAATGAACCTGAGGAGAACCAGGGTCGCCATACCAGCCACCACCGCCAAAAAGGCCTTGACTTTCGGTGGCTGTCGTCGGACCCATGTCGTGACTGCGTAGATCGGTTTCTTTGGTGCCCTCATCGGTAAGTCAAACGGGCACTTCAGTGAATGGCTTCCGGATGGTGGTTCGTTGGTAAATAAAGGGACTTTGAGAATACGAAAAAGAGGGAATGAAAAAGAAACGAAGAAGAAGAAGAAGACCGAGAAGAAAAGGAGAGACCAGGAACTCTTATTTGGTTAATTTGGTGGAAAAATCTTTTTAAAGATATTATCGGAAAAGACTTGCTCCAATTTTTGGTGGGTTTCAGAAACCAGATTTGGGGTTATTACTTGGTAGCGAGTATATTTTCCAATTAAAATATCTAATTAAATAGTGGATTAGATATTTTATAAAAGATTATGTTTATACTAAAAATATGGAGATAATATAACTCTATAATTAGATTTTGGCCCGTAAACAACGGATTACATTAATTGTTAGCTGATTCTATCAGCAGTTAGCCGATTATATAAGTTGATTTGATCAACCAATAATATCAGCTGTTTATTAAAGATGTTTGATAAAATTAACTGTTTAGTATTAATTGTTGATGTGTAAAATGACTTATGATGATATAATTAAAAAAATTATAAGAGCATGAAAATTATATTTATTAATATTTTGTTGAACATTCTTATTAGAATTTAGATTCTAGATATTTAATTTTACAAAAATTAAGTTTATAACTTTAATAAAAACATACTAATAATAATAGTTCAACGTTAAATTTTCTATTAATATGAATAATACAATGAGCTACATATATTAGTATTTTCATATAATATATATGAATTTTATTATTTAATAAATTAAAATATCTATAATTATAGTATGACACAGATACAATATATAGTAGTTATATACTAAAATTATTAATTTGACGTGACTCTTTATACTCAAAAACTTAATATGATGATATTTTTAAATGTAAATTAATATTATAAAATTAAATGAAGATTAAAAATTTTAATTAATCCTTTTATTATATTTTTCCAAATACAAAAAAATAGTCAACTTTGAAAACACACAAAGTAAAAGTAGAGAGTAAAGTGAAGGACCATACTGCAAACAGTTAACTCCAAAAACTCCATAAGCTTTTAGAAATTAGCTTTTAAAGTTAAATAAGCTAACCAATAAATCATTTACTAAACACATTAATAACTTTTTAAGATAATAAAAATGATAACTTTTAGTCAATAAACTAAAAAGCTAAAAATCAGCTGATAAGCTCTTTGTTCCAAACAATTCCAGCTTAATCCAATTTTTGCCATCTTCACCCCAAAGTTCCGGAGCACTTCTCAGCTACCTTCATAAGAGGCCTTAGGGGGGGAGGTTAGATGGATTCACGCATGAGGGAGGCATGTGAAAACATTAAGGCAGATGTGGGCGAGTGGGATCAGACTTGGTACGAATTTTGGTAGAGTCTCGGACCTTGTGGAGATTGACTCGACCCAGGCTAGGACTTGACAGACAAAGGACTTAGCCACGCTCGGATGAATGGACCACGACTAACAAACTTGTTGTGGGAAGCATCGGATCAAGCCAATGTGCTACGTGGGCTTCAACAAGATCACGTAGCATCATCAGCGGATAGAGATCGTGGGGAGATCTTGGATGATGTGGCGATGACGAGGAATTAGAGTTACAGTGGAACTAAACATCTGAAGACAGTAGAGTTCTTCGAGGACACAGATATTAGTTTCCTAGTGGGATGTAAACTCTATCTTGTTGTTATCTTATCTTATCAGTTAGAGTCCTATTTATCCGGGGGTGTCGTCTAATTGGTACACGTGATGTAATCTGATAAGGATAAGGATAGTAGCGATCTAGCACGACTTAGGAAGTTCAGATATAGTGGGATTCTGAATGTAACTTGGAAGGCAAGTTAGGATGCCTATATATAGCTCATTCAAGCTCTGCTCTTTTCACTTGATCAGAGAGAGCATTCTGCGTATTCTTTTGAGGGAAAGTTTATAAAGTTGGTTTCGACCGTATCTCTGTGTTTCTCTGTTGCCTTTGTTCTTATTGCTTACTTAGCATTGTTTCTTCGAGGGTGTGCGAGGTAAACACTTCGAGGGTTTCGTTGAGGGCTGGATCTTGCTTAAACGGATCTAAGTGAGATTGTCGTGCAAAGGGTGTTGGTGATAAACTTCGGTGAAAGTTCGAGTCCCAAAGGTGACCTTTGTATCAACTGGTATCAGAGCCAAAGTTCGAAATGGCTGTAGGCAACTTGACTGAACGTGTGTCTAGGGTGGAGGCACTTATTGGACCTATTCCTCAGGGGAGGAAGAAGTCACTTCTCACAATACTCGTTTCGAGATGTTGGAGGCGAGGATCCAACAGTTGCAACATTAGATGGAGGATGTGCTGAA
>JANIPN010000219.1:72575380-72589703 GCA_027478595.1 Erythroxylum anguifugum
ATACGTATAAGACCCAATAATTAATCCATAAATTAAGGAAAAATGTCATAAAATTTAATAAGAAAATGCATCCAACACTTTCATTGTAACTGAATTGAGGCTTTTGTTTAATTTCTCTTCATATTGTTCACTTCCATTCATTATAACTGAATGTCAGAACTTGCAATATAGTCTTCTTTATTTCCAAACAAGTTTCAAATAATAGTGATTAATCAGTTATGGAAATGGTTTGGAATTGTTTGGGGAATGACATTGCATGGTTTAGGTGCAATGTCAAGAGTGTGGAATTAAGATGAAACAGAAGCATTTGTGAACTTCACGGAAGAGGCAGTTGTTGCTGGTCACAGAGCTAATAATGGGCAATTTAAGCTTGGTACTTTCCAACTTCTTGCTCAGATGATGGTCGACAAGTTTCTTGATTGTGGCCTTGACAAGAGGCATGTTAAAAATAAGCACAAGAGGTTAAAGGAAAAATATCAAACAGCCTTTGACATGTTAAACTGCAGTGGGTTTGGCTGGAATGAAAGCAAGCAATGCGTAGAGGTTGACAGCAAGCAAGTGCTGGACGAATGGACGAGGGTAAATGTTTTTTTTAATTTGTTTATTTTTACGAGCATCCTAATAATAATATGTTTATCATGCTGAAGTTGTCTAATGTTTTTCCAGAAACACCCCAACAAGTACTACACTCCTGAAAAGCCTTTCCCGATTTTCCCTAGACTTGAGATTATCTTTGGAAAAGACAGAGCCACTGGCGCAGGAGCTCAAGATGTTGCAGATATTGTAGCTCAGCTTGAGACCGATGACACTGAAGCTGATGCTCCACCACCTCCTGCTGCCCCATTAGATCCACTGGGCCCATCGGGCACTCTCGCTGCAACAACTTCTATCCATGTCACTGGTTCTGTCGCATCTTTCAGCAACACAGAAGGGTCCCAACCAAACAAAGGGAAAAGGAAGATGAAGGATGTTGAAGTTTTCGAAAGCCTTGCAACCTCATTTGCTCAGGCCATTAACACTAGTCGTGAGAATGCAAAGACAATTGCTAATGCCATTGCAGGAGCCCAAATTCCCAAGCTAGGTGAAGAGCTTGGGAATTTGGGTTTCTCCACTACAGAAGTTGTCAGGATTGCAAGGATTTTCTCTAACAAACCTCATGCTGGGAATCTGTTCTAGGGTTTAACTGCAGACCAAAAACAGGCTTATGTTAAGAGCCTCTTAGATGATGAATTCTGACTTTTTTTGTTAATCTTTTATGGCTTCATAATTTGTCTTCAAATAGCTTATGTGATGTTGAATGATCATATGATGAATTGTTGACTTTGATTGTACACTTGTGAATCCATGATGAATGGTTGGTTTATTAACTATTTAATATTTGTAATTTATGTACGTGTATGAATGATGAGTATATTATTCATTTTCAGGTACTTAACTATGGGTGGATACAACTTTTATGTCGTATTTGTTGGACGTCAAGTAGGTATTTTTACAAATTGGGATGATGTTAAATTGGCAATTGAAGGCTTTCCTAATGCTAGATTCAAGGGGTATCGGACTTTCGTTGAAGAAGAAAGTGCCTATTTCATGGAAGTCGATAGGCGGACTCGTCGAACTGAAGAAATTGTTCATACTGCCAATGAATCAATACCAAATCAATTTTCACTTCCAACAAATGAACAACAAAATGAAGTTGCCACTACTCAGAAAAAAATGGCATGGAGTCAAGGATTTTTACTGATTGCCATTGGAGTTATTTTGGGTATTATTGTTAAGGACATTCTTAATAAAATATAAGGCTTGTATGTATCTTTAACCTATTATGTAATTAATTCCATGAATGCTTAGATGTTTTATTAACTTATTATGTATTAGAATTTCTAAGTTGTAGGATTTTTTTAAACCTATTATGTACTTAATTTCATGAATGCTTACATGTTTTATTAAATTATTATGTACTAGAATATCTAACTTGCATGAATTTTTTTACCTCTTATGTAATTAATTCAATGAATGCTTGGATGATATATTAAATTATTATGTATTACAATTTCTAACTTGTATGATTTTTTTAAAACCTATTATGTAATTAATTCCATGAATGCTTAAATGTTTTATTAAATTATTATGTACAAGATCATCTAATTTGTATGATTTTTTAACCTATTATGTCATTAATTCAATGAATGCTTAGATGTTTTTATTAAATTATTATGTATTAGAATTTCTAAATCATGGGATTTTTTAAAACCTACGATGTAATTTATTCCATGAATGCTTAGATGTTTTATTAAATTATTATGAAATATCTAAGTTGTAGGTTTTTTTATTCAATAACTCATTTCTTTTAATTTTTAAGGTTTCACATTTCAATAAATTTTTAGGTTTTTCATTTTATTTCATCGTAATTATAAAATTAACAATACACTTAAAATAAATATTGATACAATTATAAAATAATCAATGAATTACATGTTTTCACTCATATTATACTGTAGGGGCAATTTCGTCATTAACACTGTTTTTTTGTTCTATCCACTGCAACTAAATACATTTTTGTCCTCGGGACGGAGACAGTTTTTTCTGTTCTGTCCACCACAACCAAACATCTCACTGTCTCCAATTTTGATTCTGTTCTGTCTCCAAATTTTCATATCATTTCGTCTCTGCTCCTTGGAGACAGCAACCAAACACAGCGTAAGGGTGGACTCTAATCAACACAACAAGAATCTTAATCCTTCCCTAATAATGCAACTGAACATTGGTCCATCTTTTATCAAGATATTTTTATGATTTTTGTGAATGTAAACGCCATGAAAATTTATCTCTAGAGCATTTTTTTTTTGTTTTCCACGAGGTGTCTTAGGAGGGTCTCAATTATGGGAAGACACCTTTAAGTCATCCACACTCAGACTAATTCCCGCTCGAGCTGGATAAGTCCCTTGTCGGAGGCAAATCTCTGGCCTCAAGTTTTAAACGGCTGCATACATGAGGGCGGTTCGAATCTGCGACCTCACTTAAACCAGGAGAGCCCCTTACCAACTCACCTGCGCCTTGGGTTTCTCTAGAGCATCTTCACAATGGTTGGATTTATAATATATTGAAAATATTAATTCATGGATGAAGATGATAATTCATACACATTTATATTTAAATCTAACTTCATTAATCAATTGTATATGTAGGCATATTAGTATATTATGTAAGCCAATTCAACAGTAATATATATTATAATAACAAATAAATTGAATGCGGAAGAAATCGATGTACCTCCTATTATTAATGTTTTTGCTTCAAATGTTTGCGTTTTTAGAGTTTTTCTAAGCTCTCAGTTCTAAATTAATGGTGTATTTTTCAGAAGGGCAAAAGGAGTATAGATGCCCAAAGCTCTGTAAGTAAAAATATATCAATATGCTCCCATTAAACACATTGACATTGACCGCAAAAAAATTAATATCCACTGATTACATAACATTAGACTACTTATGAGTATTAAAACTACTTAGAATATGAAAATTTTGCTGTGAACCTTCGATATAATTACTGAAGAAACTCACGCATAATAGCTTTAAAACTCATCATCATCATCATCATACCCTGAAGTCCCGTACTGAAGCAGGGTCTGAGAGGTCTGATAGTACGCAGCCTTACCTCTACATTGTAGAGAGGTTGTTTCCAGTAGACCCATATGTACATGTAACAAGGATAATAATGAAACAGGTTGAAAAAGTAAATACGTAAAGAATACAGTACGAAAGATATATAATGAATATAATAATTAATAATGAAAAGACTATAATAATAATAATAATAATAATAATAATAAGAGATTAAAATCTATTAATAATAAAAATATAGATAATAATAATACTAATACTAATAATAAAAATAATAGTAATAATACTGATAATAAAGATCACAGAAATCAGGAAACGTCAGGTACGTGACGCCTAGCAGATGTCTTTACGGGCTTGTCAGGATGCTCGACACTGCAAAGTTGTCAGCAGATGCCAGGGATATCTTTCCTTGCTTACACCAATAAAACCAAAGATAGACAACATATCTTTCCACAAAGAATAATACCACTAGATAAGAAATATAAATTTGAGTTATTTCTTAAGAAAATTAAAGAATAGGGTTCTTCCATCTTTCCAACTTCAGGTTTCATAAGACAAATTCACTTCACGTTCCTAAACTCCGGCGAATGATTCCTACCAAAAGCCTGTTTCTTCATGTGACCCCAAAGTTCCTTTCAGACTTCAAGATCAAATTACATACAAGAATTTTTTTTTTCTAGAATGCCAAACATTACAAAATAAGTGGTAGTAGCTTATTACAGATTTTTCCGACTATCACATATCAAATAAAACTTACCAAACCATGATGTTCACTTTTGTAAGAAGTAGCAATATAACACACACACACACACCCAAATATATATATATATATACACACATATACATATCACGAGATGATGATCGAGTTAGAGAATTAAAAATCATAAACTTCAACTTCCACACCAAAAACAACAGAGACTAGAGTACACAATAAATACATCATATGCATACAACAAACACATTGCAACCTATTTCATTCAACAAAATTAAATTTATTTTTTAAAAGCTTCTTCACTTTTGAAGGCAGCAGTAAAAACTTGCATGCATATGATGGCAATGAAGGCTCAGCTCATTAAGTGAAACAGTGAACAGATATACTCGAGAAAGGATTGGAGATACTTTCCTGCTAGGACTACAATTTGACTTTCAAACATGCACAACGAAATTTCCTTGTTTGCCCGTAATTCAAGAATTGTGACAACTTTTCAATGACATTATCGTGCATATGTTCTCTATAGATGAAGTAGTGCAATAGTTCGTGCACATATGTAAAAATGCAGCTACCAATTCAACTTTTTAACATAAAAGGTATATCAAATATATATATTAAACTACAAATGATACTTGAAATGATAAATACAATAGCTTAATAGTTACGCATAGTATTAAGGAAGGAATAAACAATCGAGGGTGCAGAAGTTGAGATATGATTAGCATAAACAGTCAAATAGATCAATTTCAAATTTTCAACAATCTCATACCCATATTCTCTAAAATTATTGACCTCATGCCCATATTCAATGATGATATCATATGGCCAAGATGGTAACATGACAGCCATAACACCAAACTTTAATTTCTTTAATAACTGTAATGAGAAGACGTAAGGCAAGGGTCCATAGCAATTATGTGGTTACCTAATCAAAGTAAAAATGAACCAAACTGGATTATATTCGTAGCGGATGGAGATCCTTCTCCTCTCTCTCTGAAAATGATACATTTGAGTTGTCATGATTTCCTTGGATGACTGTGACTACTACAAAGACAGCTCCTGTTACTATGCTTCATCTGATAAAATCTAATCCACCACCCATAAGTTATCTTTCCTTACCATTATTGGCTTTTTTCTTAGACCACAACTAGAGACAAGAAGAAGCAAAAATTCCATAATTGTCCTCAAAGCTTAAGGGAATCTCCAGTACTACTGGTTACTGCCACTATTCTTAGAAAGTCTTTTCCTTCCTAGCTTTCTCTCCCAGCTTTCACTGTTCCTTGAGAAACAGTCCTTTGTAAGAAAACAAATCGTGTTCAATTATTCTTCACAAAGTGTACACATATTAAACCTACTTGGAAAATTTATGAAAGGTGTCTGAACTGAACTCTGAGGAATTTATGTTAAGCTCTGTGACTGGTTCACTAAAGTACAAAACCAGGAACAGAGCTTAACATAAATTCCTCAAGAGTTCAGACAACCAGGAACAGAGCTACCACCCATCTTCCCCCTTTAATGGTAAAAAGGAGTAACTTCTGTCCCCCAACTTTGGCGCCAATTTGCTCAAAAAGATGAAGTGGGACCAAGAATGAAACCAAGGCCTATCCGCATGAACAGTGGCTGAGTCAGCACGGTACTCTATGTCATGGATAAGCATTTTATTGCATTGTCAACCATGACCAAGCATATCCTTATGACCATAAATTAAATCCTCTTTAACGTCTATATATGTCTTGAAATCCCCTCTCGTTTAAACCATCCCAATTCGCCATTCTACAGTTTTCTATCTATTTCTGCAACAATCCTCTTGATATTCTCCATCAAACAGCACGATAAATAAAATCAAGAATTTCAGCATCTACAAGAACCAGAATACCACAACTAGAGTTTGAAGAAAAGGGAAAGATTTCTGATGGCTTCAACTTGTTCATTATATGAAGTACTAGGAATCCCAGTGAGTGCGAGTGGCCATGAGATAAAGGCTGCATACAGAAAACTGGCAAGAACATGCCACCCTGACGTCGTGTCTGTGAACCAGAAGGAAATTTCTGCCACAGAGTTCATCAAAATCCACGCAGCATATTCCACGTTATCAGACCCTGATAGACGCGCAAATTACGATAGGGATCTTCACAGTCGCTTTCGACTTTTCGGATCTTCTCTGAAATCAGCAACAATGGCTGCTGCTTCTGGGTACTCGGGAAGAAACTGGGAGACCGACCAGTGTTGGTAGAAGGACTTGAGCACTTATGTGTTTCTATGCTTCAATTCAATTATTTTGTAAACGAAAAGTCGTAGATTTAGTAATCACTTTCCAGGACGTAGATTATAGTCTGTTAATCCGTTTCCAATCATCCGTCGTCATACTTTTGTATGATTACGAACATGGATCGGATCGGAGTAACAGGGGAGAAATAAATAGCGTATATATCGAAGTCTAACCAAAGTTTTGTACTTAATGAAGGTGGAAATTGATTCCACATCTGTGCTGCATTAATAGATATTGATGTTATCTTCGGTCACCCTCTTTCGCTCTCCGCCACAAGCTGATTGATTTCGTATCTTTTCCTCTTCTGTCATTATAGATAAAACTGCCATCTTGGCCCCCACAGGTTGGAAGCTTGAAAGCTTTTAAGCAAAAATGGAATAGATGGTCCCCATTGCAGAATTGCTCAAAAATATTGTTGCAAGTAAAACTTGAACAGCTCATTAATCTGACAGAGGATAGACAAATAGAGGTGGCGACTAGCTAGCGTGAAGAAAGTACATGGTTCCTAGGATATTTTTCGACCAATCAATTTGATCCTTTTTTTTTTCTTTGTGAAGGAAAAGTAGTGTTGCATTTACCCTTTAGCACACCGAAAGTTTTATGGTGAAGCAACTTCAGAGACATTATAGCTCTGCGAGAACAACAAACCCGGATCTTGTTTGCTTAAAAAAGGTTAAATCCATCAGAAAACAACTCTACCATTTGATCACTTAATGCAATAAACTTCCTCTGTATCCTTATATCTAAGTGAAAGGTTTTGTCTTTGGCTCTTTGCCTCATTTCTTGGGGTTAGTAATGAGTTCACTCCGCTAAAAGTATGAGTTCAGATATCAATGAATTGAATACAATAGTAAATGTTCAAAGCAAAAGCGTTGAGGATATTTCACGAGCAAGTAGATTTAAGTTGACGGAAATTGCGAGAAAAGAAGTAGATATAATCCTAAGTCCTCAAATTTTGTTAGATATTATATAGGAAAGAATTGAATTATAATTGATTCCGACACTCACCTCTATGAGTTCTTGGTACTTAAATCTGTTCACGTTCTTGTGACCACAAGGTGACACAAGGATCAGTTGTCGGTGCAACGTGTCTTGTGGAGGAGAGGGAGGAGACAAACTTCGGAACTACATGCCGACGGCACCTCTTCCCGGGCCGGATATGACTTCTTAGTTCTTACACAGTTTTTTAATGCACTTGACCGGTAGTTGTTGTTAGTTATATTGCCTTTTGTTGTTAGTTATGTGGAGCCTTTGTATTAAATAATATCAAAGGAATTGATTCCATGCAATGCAACTGCTCAGTTGCGGCGAAGAGGACATTGGGAGTTAATCAACGTAGTCCAGCATTGCACGTGCAGCCCAGTCAATGCCACTTAAGCAGTTTCTTGGTTGTTTGTTGTCTCCTTTTCGCACAAGGTGAAACAAGTTCTGAAATCAGGACCACCGCGTTTTTACAAAAGAAGCAACTATTAGTAATTACTGCCGTGAATCCGGGATACCTTCTTGCTGGAAGAAACATAAAGGGATGATAACTGTATCCAAGTTGACCGAGCCTGTGGGAATAAAACATATAAGAATGACAATTGAGCCTGAGTTGACTAAGCCCCAGACCTACTCTATTATTAGTTACTACTGTGAGTCAGGAATATCATATTGTTGGAAGAAACATACAGATGGCAACTGGGCCTGAATTGACCGAGCCTCAAGTTAGGCCTAATTGTTGAAAGAAATATATAGGAATGACAACTGGGCCTAAATTGACCGAGCCTCAAGTTAGGCCTAATTGTTAAAAGAAATATTCCTAAGCTTAATTGTTAAAAGAAATATATAGGAATGGTAACTGGGCCTAGGTTGGCCGAGACCTTGGGGCCAACCTAAGGTTCAATCCTTTTAAAATAACGTTGTTTTGTTTATAAGGATCAAACCTTGAGCCTGTCTGAACCCAAGTAGCTCGAGCCTAATAATGTCATTTTGTATTTTTAATTTATTAAAAAAATGTGGGTAGGATCGAGTGGGGATAAAGTTGGGCTAGTCTACCTCAAGTCCAGTCAACCATTGATTAAGTCTTGAACCTGCTGGGCCAAGTCCACCTACTTCAGCACCTCCTGATCGATACTTATATTGACTCCAAACCTCTTCTCTTTGAGCCTATGATATTGTTCCTCGTGAGCTCCAACATTAACATGCAACAAGTCGTGTCACTTTGGTGGGTATACTATAGTTTCTTGCTCTTTAGATGACCTTTCTCCTCTTTGTGATTTCTCAGATTCCTCCTTTGCTCTATGTTGACCTATCATTACACTTAAAACTAATTTAAGTATGAGAAAATAATAGAGAAAAATACAAACAAAAACTTTTCCTCACATTTGGTTTGTATGCTCACTAAATTGTGAAATTGTGAAAATACAAAATTAAATATTAAATATAAAATTAAATATAACTAAAACTAATGCAATGAAAATAAAATAAAATAAAATAATTAGAAAGTTAAATAATTGAAAATTTGAAAACAAAATTAAAACATGCAATTTACAAATAAAATCAATCGAAAATGCAATTACTAAAACAAATCTTAAAATTAGAAATTCAATCATATAATTTAAAAATTAAACCTATACTAGATAAAATTAACACCTAATTCATGCAAAATACAAAATTGAATTAAAATTAAATTGGAAAACAACATCTAATAACTAGAAAAACAACAAATTAATCCTAATTTAACAAAAACAACACAATTCAACATATAGTGAGCATAATTACATACCCCAAATTAAATCTCATCTAATTCTTATGCAATTCATCGAATTGATTTAACAATTCATATGGACAGGGATGAAATTCAACTTCTAATTGAAACAAAGCACAAAATAGGTTAAATCACACTATTATATAACCATACCATCACCCTAATGTTTTGGAGATGAAAATCCCTAAAAATTGAAAAATAACCAAAATTCCAAGTACAAATAAAGTAAACTATATGGAATAACTTTCTTGGGTGTTGAAAATCAAGCAAAAACGTTAGGCTAGGGTGGAGATCTAATGAGAGGCGCGATAGTGGCTGTCGGAGAGAAGAGAGAAAAATGATAGAGAATAAAGGGAGATAAGGATTTTTAAGAGATGACGCAGCTTACACAGTTGGTTACACAGCTGTGTAAGTCATAATTGTGTGATATTTGAAAGGACACAGGTGTGTGAACTTTACAGACTTACATGGTTAGTGTAAGCCATACACGGGCGTGTCCTTAAGCCTTGTAGGTCTTTGTAACTTGTGTACATATTGAAATGAAATTTTTATATACACGTGGACATATACAAACATGTATATGACCATGTATATCACAAAAATTATTTAAAACCTTGCAAATGTTCACTTAAAGTCATAAAATTCAACACCTATACCATAACACGAAAAATTTGCATAATTAAATGAGGAGGCTCTATATCCTAACATAAAACACACAAAAACCAACAAAATTCTATGTTGACACTAAAATGAAAACAAAATGAAACATTTCTTAATTCTTAGGTTTCCTCTGAAGTAGCGCTTGTGTAATGTCTTTAGCTCAACTCACCCTTCATGTTTAAGGTGACTTATAAAGATTGAATTTTTGTTGTCTTAAAGTAGATTCCATGCCTCTTAAGTAAATTACATGCTTTTTTCATATTGTTGCGTTTTTTATTTTGTTTACTACCTTTAGTATTAACTTGTTGTTGGGTGTCAAACCAGCTAAAAATAATTAACCTACTTAAAATATTAACGTAGCAAAATGGAGTAGGGTCGTCTCGTTAAGGAATGTTGGTTTATCTCCTTTAAACAAATAAGTAAAAAGAAGGATTTGAAAATTATGTTAAAATGCAATATTAAAAATAACAAAAATGAAGTGACTTGAAAATCAATAAATTAAACTTCTAGCTAAAGGAATTTATTTCCACTTTGATTCATGTAATTGATCATAATTCAAAAGTAATTCAACACGTTCATGAATAAATTGGTTCTAGTTATTAAGAACAGATATATAATAACCAATATTTTCTTACCTTGTACGGTAATCATGAACAGATCGAATAATTACTCACTAATCGACAGACAACCCAGAGGCAGCTCATAGGATTTAACATTTCGACAACCTTAAGATTTAGAAAGACCCAAATTTAACCAACAAACTCAACATATGGTTTACGCAATCAGAATAATTAATTCCATGACATAGATTAAATTTCTTGATGAGGAAATAAAATTATGTCGATTGCCACTTATTAAAACCAACAAAAAAATATGTATTTGTCGTTTTAATTAGCAGTAGATTATTTCAGGATTATTAAGCATCTATTCAATAAAACCTAAAACCATTATAAAATCAGTGAATTCCGGAAATAATTAAATACCCATGGATGATTGAATTCGATAAAACCTATTCGATCTTACAATTAATTTAGATTAATGACTTCAATATAATCCTCTAACTAGAATTAATAAATTAGTTACAAGTTATAAAGAGGACAGAAAACATGAAAATTATTGAAAAGTAAATTATCCTTACTGAAGAAGTTGAAAGGAAGAACAATGTTGGAGAGCTCCCAGGTGAAAAACTCCCCAAAACACTATGCCTAAGTACTATCTTTAAAAAATCATTTTTTTAGTCTTTTAAAACATCTGGAGTCTTAAAACGTCTAGAGTCCTTGAACGTCTCCACTCCACTACTTTTTAGACTGTTCTTCTTTTTCTCTGTTGTGCTCCTTTTTGCGTTGTCGTTTCATTCTCTCAGCTGCTATGCTTTTTTATTTTCTTTGGTGTATTGTCGTTTTGTCTCTGCTCTTTTCTCCTGTGTGCTATCGTTTTATCTCTGCTTGTCTGGTTTTCTTCTTGCATTATACGTTGCACGATTTTAACTCATTCTTGTGCCCACGTGCTCTAAATCACTTATGTCTGCCCTGTTATTGTGGCTTCTTAAATTCCTTGTGTCATTCTTCTCCAATTTAGCCAATTTTAGCTTCTTTTATCCAAAATACTCCACATAACCTCCAAAAATAATGTAAAAATACCATAATCAGAATAATATCCATCCAATATGCTCCAAAAATACGCCAAAATGGTAAGTCACTTAATAGTCTATCAAACTCTCCCACACCTAAACAATGCTTGTCCCCAAACATTCAAAAGACTTGAAAACAAAACAAACCTAACCTACACAAATCTATTTACAGCTCTCTTGAAAAATTTAGCCAACATACATTATCTTACCGAACCAAGATCGCAATCAAGCCACAAGCATTTCATAGGGTTCAACTCTAGAACAACTATCACAATTTCTAATGACCTTTCCAAACTCAAAATGGACTAGATTTACCTCACATGAAGATTCATTCAATGCATTCAAGAAGTATTTATAGGACATTTCACTTATATTCTCCATAATAGAATGACATCACTATATGCTTGCAAATATATCATATCATAACCACTTATTGTGAATTCCATGCAAAAATAAAAAAGGTCTTTTATTTGGTTGTAATGGGGCTAAGGATAAGGGTACGATGAAAAGTTTATTTAGGCTATAGTTATCAAAGGTAATGTAGACTACATTGCTTAACTTCCACCTTTAAACCAAAAAAAGACCCAATAATGGCAACAATTGATGTTCAATTATCACAAATCAAGGATCAGTTTCACAACAAAAAAACCACGTGAACACATTGTAACCCAACTAATAAATTAACTCATAACTGCACAATGAATAATCAAGAATTTGAAGCACCTCGGTTAAGCATACTTTTGTTTCCCTTTTAAACTTGTGCCACCTTTTTTTCCCCTTATTTCTCTTTTTTTTTGAATTTTTTAGGGCATTTCACAATCTTTCCTCATCCCATTTCAAGAACATCATCAGGTAAGATTGACCATGTTTGTTAACATTAAATGTCCACCTCAAACCACAAACTAATAACTTTGAGCAACTAGTCATCCATTCCTTTAATAATAAGTTAAGCACGAAAGTCAAAACACAAGGCTTAGGTTAATTTTTTGGTTTTTGTTTCAAAGAAAAAGGTTACGACTTCAGCTGGGTTAACTAGGGTAAGTTCTAGAAAGCCAAAAAGAGTTAATCCTAAATGCTTTTATCACTTTAATACACCAAATTTACCTGTGATCTCAACAAGCATAACAGAGCAAGTTCTAAAATGATCAAACCATATGCGACAATACTCAACAAAAAAACAAATTAAGCACAAAAAATATAATTGCTCTTTAAAGGCTCAATCCTTACTTATTTAAGTAGGCTTTTGGTATATAGAACGCAGGCGTGGATCTGGTGGGGTATTAATGGCCAATATTGGTTGGCTAGTACTATTTATTAGTGGTGACGATAGAAGGGAATCGTGAAGTTCTCTAGTCTAGGGATGGTTTAAGAAATTGATGTTGGTTTTTGTCATTTTGTGGCTTCTTGTCGACCAACGGCTTCATTTGTCATCCTGCTTGGATCCTTAACAAGCTAACAATATGGAAATGGACAACTTTCCTAGACTTGTTGAATTCAAGCAAATTAGGTACTAGTGAGAACATGAATAGTAAGAAAAAATTGAATTGGATAATTGATATTAGCACCTACTATCATATCACTGGATATTTAGAATGTTTAATGGATTTTAGAAACGTAACAACCTAACTAATTGGATTGTTGATCACAAGTGATGGCATTAAAAGAAAGGTCAATTCGTCTAGGAGAACACATGGAATTTAAAAATGTTCTTTATGTTTTAAGATTGGATTGTAATTTGATCTTAGTTTCATAGTTGTTTGATAAATCAAATTATAATGTCCAATTCACTATTAAATTTTGTATTATATAGAACCATACTTGAGGATGGTGATTTGAGCGGGTGAGTAGGGTGAGGAGCATTACTATCTCAAGTTGTCAACAATGGTTCAATTGTGTAAAGCAGAATACTGGCCTATAAGGCTCAGTCGGAACAGAGTACTGGCCCATAGGGCTCAGTCAGAACAGAGGAGCATAGCTCTACGTAGAAGCGCTTCATATGGGCGACTCAAATCACAACTCCTTTATATTTCATGCATTCATGAGATGGAACACATCACTTACATTGCATGCACTTATTTGATCACATTCACTTATCGGACTGTAGTCTGGCATTCAACATATAGTTGAACATTCACTTATCATCTTGCATGCAATGCACATTCCGAAAACACTTAGTTCATCATATTCACATACAATGAGAACTTCAATAATTCATATCAATCATCATAATTGTCGGACCTTTGGTCCGGAATCCAAACACAATCAATCATATTCATATACACATTCATCATACAGAGATCAATGTATACAAAATTCAAATAAAGCAAACAATGAGGTTAGACCATCTCGGTCTACTCACAGTACGCTCCAAAATAGCATTTGCTTCCAAATTCTGGAACGCCTGATTGTGGACACATGACCTGCACAACCCATTTATGCAAAACACTCATTTCACACTCGTCAATAATTGCACACGTATAAGCATTCATTTATTCACAATTAAATAAATGGATTATGTACAAGGCATGCTCAATGACAATCCCAGGTATATGTTCTAGATCACATATTAAGCTCATTCCCATTTTAAAATTTATACATGTCTCATTGAGCTTAGACTTACACTTCATTTGTACATGATCAATCTAAATGCTCCTTTCAATCTTTACCCTTTTTATATGTCTAGCTT
>JANIPN010000219.1:72763110-72777919 GCA_027478595.1 Erythroxylum anguifugum
TTGCTATAAGATTATTTTTTAGCAACAAAAATAATTTGGTCACAGTATGCATAACTATAGCAACCATTCTAACATTATAGCGACCATGAAATTTTACATTAGCAAGTATAAATTTGGTCGCTAATAATTTTAGCTTTAGTGACCAATTTCAAATGGTTGTTAATAATGCATTTTTAACGACCAACGTAATAACTCGTCACTGAGCACTTTTAGTAACAACCCTATAGTGACCACCTGTGACCAACCCGATTTTGGTTGCTATAATTTTTAACGACCATTTTCTTACTTTTAGCAACCATTAATAATAGTTGCTGGAACTAATTTTTCTTGTAGTGCAAGCAATGGCTACTCTGCCTAAATCCAAAGCATATTAAGAACTTCTTGCATGGAGTATTGGAAGAAAGCAGTAGACAAAAATGTTTCCAATTTCATGGTCCATGACATATCAATGCATGCCTATTCTAATTAAGGAGCTTAAGAGAAAAATGGTTAATAACACTCTCACATGGTCAGGAGAGAGAGGAAGAGTGTATATGTGTTTGTGTGCGCGTTTTCTTTAACCTTTTGAACTTGAATGCTATATCATGCATGGCTGGACACTGCCCATACCGCGTCATGAGAAAAGAAGATTGTCCATCTAAATAAGAAACCAACTTTCTTCCCATTTCTTCAAATCGGCAAACTTATGGGTAAACAGGGAAAAAGTAGGCTCCCAAGGTCCAAAGCAAGCGTAATACGCAGATTCAAACATAGAAGAGATAAACACCTCTCCTCAAATAATATATACAATCCAACCAACAAAACTCTGAAACCATAACACACTTACGTGTATTCTAACAATACACTCATGCTTGCCCATCTCGTATGAAAGAAGATTTCAAGTTTTGAGAAAGATGAAGAAGAAAATGGAGGAAAATAATTGAACTTGGCATTTAAATTTTGGACAAAAACAAAAACACGTCCCGCATTTCCTCTCCAAATTTGCAGCTTTTCGATTTCCTTTTTCTTCTCTCACTCCGCTTTCCTGACTCCCACTTCCAAAGGAAGTGTGAAATGTACTTCCCCACTACGTACAGCAATGTAGATTGCAAGGCAAAGCCAGTAATAGCCTAATTCACGGTACATGTTCACAAAGGATCTCTGTGTAAGAACAATGGACTGAGTGATGAAACTTGCTTGGCCGCCTTTCTTCGGAGTATTAGTAGTTTGCTTGAAGGAAAACCAACCGATCTTTGTGTAAGAACAATGCACTGAGCGATGAAACTTGCTTGGCTTCCTTTCTTCGGAGGATTAATAGTTTGTTCTGTGCTTGAAGGAACACCAACCCTCTTTCAGTGTCCTGAAAAACTGAATATATCAGTCATTTGATGGAATGATGTGTTCTTTTTCTTCACGTCTAGCCTATACAAATACATAACTCATCGAAGTCCTTGTTTATGGTTCTCAGATAGTGATCAGAAGGGTTTCTCATAGTAGGGCATCGGAATAGGAAAAGGCTTGAATAGAGAGAGAAATTCATACTGTTTGGGCTTACTTACCAATTTGCTTATTAACAAATAAAGACAGCCATGTTCACTTATCCCTTTTCCTACCAATGATACAATCAGGCTTACCTTAGACCCGAACCCCTATGATTGCTTCCACTTGAGGAGACTAACTTGGAATCCAGTTGACGCAAAAAGCAGCAGGAAAATGCATAGGAAATTGTTAGACATCGATATGCTTGATCCTTGATAACTGTAAAGTGATAAAACTTTTGATATGATACCTAGATCTTCTTCCAATTTAATAGGACCGAAGTAAATTTTACCGGCAGAGAGAAGGCAAGGATTATGGAAAAGCTCGAAAACTTCGCTGCTATGTTGATGAATGGAGGCAATAATAGTCTTGTCATTTTGGTGTGCGAGTTTGGCGATGCGGTTCGTGATTTGGTAAGAGGTTGCACCGTCGAGTCCACTAGTGAGTCCTACTTTAATTAAAACACTTTAAAAAATTCCACTTCAATATGTAACCGAAGGAGGCCTCCATCTAGTCCCAAAGTGTTTTTAATGTTTTTGAAATGTTAGAGTTCGAATATTTTGCAAACGTAAGACTTCCGAATGTTAATATTCAACTCATATTTTAGTATAAATGTTGGAGGTTAAATTACTCTTTTGACTCAAAATAAGAAAATAAAAATTATTCTAATGAAATAAATATAGATTTTATTTTTCTTTTATTTCAACCAATCAATATCAATACACTAATCTATACTGCCCTACACAACAAATCTTCCTTAAAAGACTACACTCTTTAGGGTTTGATTAGGCAGTGCCACAATTATCACTAAAGAGATTAACATCACTTTGGTCATTAAATTAACAACACTTATCCAACATTATGTACGATGATCAATCACGGTTAATCCTCTAAAATTAAATCATGTAAAGGTTTCTTTCTATAATAACTTGCCTTGACCATTTGGAAGAATACAATACATTCATATAAATTTCCATAAGAATAGACTTCCAAATATAATAATATATATCAATCTTCATAGGAGATCAGATAGTGGACAAAAGAAAATATTAAGAACCGAAAAATTATGTATATATTGGTATATGTCTCTTTTCCTTCATCCAAATCTACAATATTTCTCTATTATAAAAGGATTTCATCATAGTAATCCTCTATTAAGAGAGGATATAGTGGGAAGGAGAAATACTAAGGGAAGGAATGAACTTTAATGGGTTTATATTTTCTAATCATAACCATATATGGCTTTAAGCAAGAACACACCTAACTAATGTTCAAATTCTTCCTCAACATAACATATGTCTGTATGCCAAAAAGCTAGCTTCAAAACAAATTTCTTTGTATACAATAACAACTTAATCTATATATGCGACTCATGAGGCATCATGGATAGGCAAAAATGTTTAAGAAAGAAGGAAGGAAGTTTGGCAAGTATATAATCATAGTTTGGACAAGAAATTTACACAGCTAAACTGTAAAAATTCCCTTCTTTGTTCTCTCAATATTTGCTTATTTGGCTTTCACTTGTTACTATATAGTACTAAGATTATGAGTTTTTGTATGAAAAATGGGTGAAAAAGGACCTAGAGAAAACACAAAGAATGATATGGGTTAAGTTATATATATTGTATATAAAAGATAAACACAATCCCAAAGTAAGAGTAAACCATGTTTACAGGACCTCAACTAGTTTTCAACTTATTAATGTATATCGAATAAGCAATTATAGATTATTTTTTCACGAGAGAAGAACTATGATTATCATTTCAATTGCAATCCTTTTATCGGGCTCAATTCAACTAACACTTATATCCCAATGATAAACATGTTTTAAAAGCAATTATCATAATATTTATTTTTCTAATATACAACATTTTGAAGAACAAAAAAGATATAAGAGTAAACATAGTTTTAAAGGCCAAGTTATATAGAACCATGTGCACCAATGATATTTATAGACGTTCAAAAAATATTTCCAAAAATGAATTTGTTCAATTTCTTATATTTGAGATTTTACATAACGATGAAAATCAAAACCAAATAGTAATTACAAATAATTAAGCTCATGTAAAATTTAATTTGCTTATCTTTGTTTATCCCTCTAAACCTAATATAGCCTCTTATATCTCTCAATATGCCTTTGTTTAAAGTTCAATTGTTCTAAATACATAAATTAAGAGACATGACAATATGGATGTGTACCCACCATTATAGATGGAGGAACCATGTCCTGTTCATTTGGATAGAAAATGAAAAGTGTGTGCGAGCTTTAAACATTGTAATTATAATCAAATGTAGATTAATATTCTCATTGATAATATTATTCCAATTATTGAACCTAGAGAGGTTCTAGTTGATGTTTTGATAATAACAAAACATAATTACTACCAACGGGTTTATTATTTTGATGAAAAGCAATATATAAACAAAATGAAGTTATAAAATCAAGAAGATAGCTTATGAAGTTTATAAAGAGAATTTGAAGTTTGTAATTGATGAAATAAAGATCAAACTAAAAAGAAGAAGATTAAGGCTCATTAAGTTCATTTTACATTTTGTACTAGTATTTATAATCTCCCTTTGTTAATTTGATGCTCTAAAAGGCTCAGCATGTATAAAATTTTCTTTCACTTCATTGCATGGGTCTTTACATTCATCAAAAGGCATTAAAGCTTTTAATTTCTCCTAATCTTTCAAGCACTCTTTAAGGAACATTTGTGCGAATTGTTCAAATTATAAGTGCATTAAACAAATTAGTTTTAAGCATTTAAAGATGTTAAAATCATTCTTTTAGGGTGATTGATCGACCTATATGAGTTAGTGGTCAACCAATATAGGTTAAAGTTATTAAATTTAATGTATCAAAAGTTTGTCAAAATATTGGTTGATGATGCATACTGGTCGACTAATCTCTCAATGGCTAGTGAATTTGTGCGTTCAATGCACAATATTTTATAATGGTCAACTAGTGCTCTGCAAATAGCCGTTGTAATAGCTAGTAGGGGTATCAGAACACTATAAATGGGTGTTTTCTCATTAGTTTTAGCATCAAGAAATATTTGGGTGTATTTTATACACATTTCCAAATCTTTATCAATTATTTGAGCATCAATATCTTATATTTATGTGAGTGAGCCTGTTTGGGATTATCAAGTGGTATAGTTAGGTATTTTGAGTTATAATATTTGTTTAGAGAATTATATTATTGTACTTGTGGGTGATCTAAGTGAGATTGAGGTTCTTGTTCAACTTGGAAGAAGATTGTAAATGGCTCCTCTTTACTGACAAAGTTGTATAAAGATTATTCTTTGCCTTTATAGAAGAATTATAGTGGAATTCCAAGAAGAGTCATGGGAATGAATGTAAACAAGAGTTGTTTATCGAGTCACTATAAATCAATCTACATTATCTCTTCCTTATCCTTTTTAAAGTATTGTTCAATAGTTTGACTAATTTATATTAAGCAATTTTTTCATCCTTATTTATATTAATTATTGTTAATTGAGCGCACTAGTGAAATCTTTTTTTATTTTATAAACTTTAATTCATCCCCCTTTTAGGTGCCATAAGCGACTAATAAATGGTATTAGAGCAAGTCTTTTAGGCTGGCATTTCCAAAAAAAATCCTACAATAAAGATGATAATGGTATATATAGGAGCATCATCATCATCATCATTCAACTTAGAGGAAAAAAGCATCAATAAAGCACCTTTCTTTGAAGGCAATGCTTACCTTTATTAGAAAAATTAAGATAAGAATCTTCTTAATGGATAAAAGTGTAAACCTACTAAAAATAGTTTTAAATGGTCGTTTATACCTACAAAAGTTGTAGATAACAAAAAGTCCCTAAACTAACGAATAGGAACCTCAAGAGAAAAAGACTAGTTTCCTTAAATAATACAGTCATACATTTATTATTTTATGTTTTAGGAATAAATGAATTCAATAAGCTTTCTCTGTGTGAAACAACCTATAACATTTTTCATACATTAGGAATTGCACATAAGGGCACGATTCAAGTTATGGAGAGCAAAGTAAGCATGCTAACACATTAATATGAATTGTTTTAAATAAAGCATGATGGGGACATATATAGCATGTGTAAGATATTTATTGATATTATTACTACAATTAAAGGCATTGAAAAGACATATATTAATATTGAAATGGTAAGAAAGTTGCTTAGGTCACTTCCCTAGATGTAGGAAGCTTAAGTGACAACAATACAAGAAGTTACGGACTTAATAACACTACCATTAGAGGAACTTATTAGATCTCTCCTTATATATGAAATGAGGCTTTAAGAGATACAAGAAGAAACAACACTTATAAAGGAAAAAAATTTAGCATTCAAAGCCTCAAAGGAAGGATCAAGTGAAAAGGAGAGACATCAACTAATGAAAGTAATGAAGAAGACATTGGCTTAATCACTGGAAAATTCATGAAGTTTTTAAAAAATAAATTCTCTAAAAGAAAGGATTTTATAGTAATGGTGACATAGAATATAAATCTACTAAAATTATTTGTTTTGAATATAGGAAACTCAACCACATAAAGTCACAATGACCTTTACCCAGGGATGATGAAAAGTATAAAAGAAACAATAATAAGGAGAAGAATTAAATATTGAAGAAGAAAGAACTTAAAGCCTCAACTTAAGGTGACATAAGTGAATCTGAAAATGAGAAATCAAAAGGATAGATAGCCCATATGTCCTTTATTGCTATTGATAATGTTGAGGTAACATCCAACTCTAATTCATGTTATAAAAATAGTTAGATCCATGCATGAGTGAGAATGGAAAGATAAAAAGTAAATTGCATAACATTAAAGCATCCAAAAATGTGATCATTGATGATAATCATAACTTAAATACATTAAGGAATGAGAATAAAACATTGGAAAAGGTGGTTAATTCCCTTAAAGACTCATTTTCCAAGTTTTCAAGGGGAAATGAAAAAATATAGAATGTACTAGGAGATCAAAGAAATTCCAATACTAGTTATGGAATAGGATACAACCATGAAGTGAAGCCAATTCTTATACCACATTTAAAAAGGGAAAATATTTATAGCAAATAACCATTGACTAATATAAAAGATAAGTATGAAGCATCCATATCTAAGCATAAATATGCACATGCCACATTCACTAGGAAAAATTCTAAAAGCAAGCATTATGCTTCCATGTGTGGCTCACAATCTAGGCATAGAGTTCAACACTCTCAATGGAAGAATAGGCATAACTTCTATAATAACATGAAAACCCATTCATAACCCTTTGGACCTCAGAAAAGCATAAATCAAGCCTCCGTTCAATATAGTTATGATGCATATAATCAGGTAGCTCATTTTACTACCTTAGGAAACCATTCAATAACATTAATGTCCAAAGGAAGATTCCTTATTATGTATACACATATATAATACAAATTAATGCATTTATGCATCGCCATTACTCATATAACATGGTATGTCATTTTTATAGTAAGTTAGGATATGCTGATAGATTTTGTTTTCACAAACAAACAATGGCAAGTAACCCCTTGAAAGTGTGGGTTAAAAAGACAAAAAAGTCTAACAATTAAATAATCAAGCTCATTTGGGTTCCTTAAACACATTGACTACCTTATTTTATAGGGCTTTTAGAAAAGAAAGAGCAAATTGTATATAGTTTAGTATTAGTTTTAAAGAGTTTATATTTTTTTCTGTCAATGTCTCTAAAACTTTTTGTATCCAAGAAAATCTTGAAAATATTTAAAATATGGAAGCATTACCCCTTAAAGAGAGCTAGAATAATTAATTAAAAGAAATAATTATTGAGCTACGTAAGGATGATAAGAAAGATTAGATAACTCCAATGGAATGTAAACTTAAGAAGAATATTTATTGAAATTATTCTTAAATAATGCTCAACAAAAGTTAACTATTAGTTCACACTTTAGAAATTTGACACATTTTTCTACTATTTATCCTTAAGAGTTGATTGTTTGGGTTTGAGTTAAGAATAAATTTTAAACAATTTCTATAGTGTGAACCTTAATACCTAGACGTAAAAACTATATGTAAAATGAGGTTATTAAGTTAGAATTTATATCAATTGGGCAATAATTTCTCTAAACCATTAAATAAGGATAAATTTTGAAAAATTAGAAGCTAATCAATTATATTTGATGGAAATTCTATATGATAAGGATCCCCTTATTTGTTTTAATTCATTCTTGATATTTAGCTAATTAATTAGGTGTTTTTAATGTTTTTATTTGAGTTTTGAGGTTATTCTCTAGCTTTTCAAAACGTATCGGGCTACTAATATCTTAAAGTGACCAACTTGAGTAAACAAAAATAATGTTTTCTATTGTTTTAGTGAGTTTATAAAGAGTTTGGTTGCTTCTCTAATCGATCACCTAAGTATATTGGTCGACTAATGTCTTTGAGTGGCTGACCAATGTCACTTTTTTGTAAGAAATTTTCTCTTTCCAATGAGTTTGTTCTTTTTTTGGACAATGTTTTGGTCATCCACTTACTCACATCGGATGACCAGTGATCGACCAATACCTCCTCACCAAAGAAAATTTTCCTTCTGATGAGTTTGTGAGAAGTTTGACTGCATATAATGATCAACCACCCACCCTTATTAGTCTCCTAATATACTTTAGTGGTCGACCAAGATAGTTTTTCCACATAGATACTTTTATTATAGTGAGTTTGTACCTCAATTGGCTAATAGGTTTAATTGATCACATACATTAGTTAACTAGTAAAGTTGTGTAATCGACCGATCTTCATGATTGAAGCTTTATTTCTCCTCTTTTCTTCTATTTTCCATCTTGCATATTTATATCTCCTAGAACCCTAAACAATTAACTTTTTTCTTTAAAAAAACGTCTCCCATTTCATAAAAATCTTGTTTGATTGCAATAAATTAAATTTTCATTTTACAATTCAAATTGAAAATGTTCCAGTTTTTCTTAATTAAGAGTTATCTTTTAAAATTGATGCTTCAATCGTTAAATGGTAAAAGGATTCAAGGCTATTTAGTTTTAATACATCTTTAAGTTTCTTCTTTTTTGGTATTTTAGGCACTTATTCATATTTCTATTTTGTGAAATTTTTAGGCTTTCAAAATTATACATTCTTTTATGAAATTGATTATTTGATATTACAATTTTTCTTATATTTTTTAATTTTAAATTTTGTAAAACTTGCCTTTATAGCTTTAGTTTAAATTTTTTAACTTAGGCATAATGTTGAAATTGGGGAGTTTTCAAAATTAGACACAATTAGGGATGTTTCCTCAAAAATTAAATTTTTAAGCAATTACTTTGACTCTTTACATATTCAATAGCCTTCTTTCTTGAACAAGCTTACCAATCTCAATGAAATTCATTTTTATCTTTTGACCAAGTTAGCTTGGTGTATGAAACTTTATATTATGCAGTTTTGGATATTTGATTCTTTTTTATGATTCAAAAAGGGAGAGAGAGATCAATGATATTAGATTTAGAGGAAGTGATAACATTCAGGGGGTAACTTTTATACATATGTTGTTTTTTAATTTTTAATAAGGTTAATTTATGTTTAAATAAATGTATGGATTTTTTTAAATTTGAAATTGAATATTTCCTTTATTCTTAATATTGAATTATGAATTATTGATGCGTTCTTGATTGTTTATATGTTCACTCCTTAATACTTTACCATTAATATTATGAAATACTTAATAGACTCATTTTGGTTTGCATTTGGTTTTAGGTACAAGTTGGAAGCACAAAAGCTAAAATGAGTTAAAAGCACATTTTTTGAGCCATCCTCTTAATGTTCAAACTCATATGTCTTAGTGAATTAAGAAGGAGATGGATTAGAGTGAAGATGGGACAAAAAAATTGCAAGAAAATGAAGAATTTAGCATGATTGCAAGATGCACGGTCGTGCATGAAAGTGGGGTTATTTGGCATGCCTCAAACTGTGCATCTTCACAAAAACCTAGTTTTTCATATAAATAGACATGTAAGTGGCCAAAGAAGGCATAAATCAATTTTGGAACATGAAAGGAGGTAGAAAACTTACTTCCTTAGGATCTTTGGAGGGCTAATCTTCCTTCTTCCAGTTCTTAGAGGAAATTGAAGCTGAAGGTCATAATTGAGCATCTCATTATTGTGTATTGTTGACTCTCTTTCTCTTTGGAGATTGTTTATGTTATTTTTTTCTTATTAATTTGGGTATTTGTGTAAGAATGATTTGAATGCTTTCATTAGATTGTTTATATATAAAGCCACCCATTGCCAAAATCTTAAATATTGAATGCTTTCATCAAATTGTTTTTATGAAAGCCATCCTTTTCCAAAATCTTGAATACAATACGTAATAGTTATGTTTTCGATTTATTTGTGGTAAAATAATGGTGTTAAACCATAAAGGATAACATAACATAGGTTAAGCAACCTGAGCTTATGTGATTGTTGCCTAGATTAATCTATTTTCCTAGTTCATATTATGGATATCTTATTAAATTTAGAGAGCTTATTCTAGGTTGTTTGATAGTTAGTTTTAGTTAAAGAGCTTATTTTTATTAAACAAGATCTAAGGAAAAATCGGGGTTAATAGAGCTTATTATTAACTTACGATTAATAGTTTCTAAGAGGAATGTTAAAACAACAAGACAATGAAGTATGTTTATTTGTGTATAGATTGAGATTGAACAAAGAACTGGATTCTAAACTTATTCATTAATTTTATTAATCTTTAATTGTTTAATTTAATTTATTTTCATTGATTCAATTTTACTTTATTGTCTTAATTGCATCCAACCAAACCCCCTCTTTCTTAAACATCAATTTCTTTCCTTACAAAAATTACACGTACATTCCCTCTATATATGATCCCTACTCACCACTACTATAAATTTAGTTGTGCAGAGTTAGGTTTTATTTTATTATGCATTCGACACGCATCACTTATGTATGACTTAAGGGGGAGCTAATATCTAAGTTGAAAGTATTAGTAATTTTCATACTGCTATATAATATCATAAATATTTCATCATCATAAAAAATGGTGAGATTATTGAACCAAGGGAGGTTCCAATTGATATTTTGATGATAAAAAATAATTTCTACTATTGAGTTTATTATTTTGATGAAAAGAAATATAAGAACAAAATGAATCTACAAACTCAAGAAGATAGTTTATGAAGTTTTTTTCGGAAAATAAGTAATGTATTCATTCAAAGAGATAGCTTATGAAATTAATAAAGAGAAGTAGACGTTTACATCAGACGAAATAAAAATCAAACCAAGAACAAAAGACGATCAAGACTCATCAAGACCATTTTACATTTTTATTATTTTTAATTTCTCTTTTGTTAATTTGATGCTCCAAAAAATTCACCGTGTATAAACATTTCATCTCACTTTATAGCTTGAATCTTTATGTTTATTCAGAGGCATTAACGCTTTTAGTTTTAAAAGAAAAAACTCTTGACCATTCAAACAATATTTAGATAACACTTTGAGAAGTGTTTAAATCATAATTACATACATTTGAAGTTGTTAAAATCATATTTTTAAGGTGATTGATTAACTTATATGGTATAATAGTCGACCAATATAGCTTAAAGTTGTTAAATTTGATGTACTGAGAGTTTTTTTTGTAACACTGGTTATTGTTTTAGTCAACCAATTTTTCATATTGGTTGACCAATATGCTTACTAGTCAACTATTCTCTCAATGGTTAGTGAATTTGTGCTAATATGGTATACTAATTGACTAGTGCTCTATAAATAGCCATTATAATGGCTAGTTCTATGCTCTAACTAGTTGTGGTCCCAAAACACTATAAATTGGTGTTTTCTCATTGTTTTTTTTTTTGCATTAAGAAACATTTGGGTGTATTTTACACATTTTTAATTGTTTTTTAGTCACTTGAGCATCATTTCCTTATATTTATAATAGTTAGCCTCTTTGGAATTGTCAAGGGATAAAGTAAGGCATTTTGAGTTATAATACTTTTTTGAGGCATTATATTATTATACTTAGAGGTGATCAAGTGAGATTGAGGTTCCTTTTCACCTTAGAAGAAGATTATAAAAGGTTCTTCTTCACCAAGAAAGATTGTTCAAAGGTTGTACTTTTCCTTGAAAGAAGAATTATAATGGAATTTCAAGAAGAGCATTAAGAGTGTATGTAGGAAAGTGTTATTTGCTGAAACACTATAAGTTGATTTGCATTCTCTCTATCCTATCATTTTTAAATTATTGTTCAATTGTCTGATTAATTTATATTAAACAATTTTCTCATCCTTATTTATATTGATTATTTTTAGTTGAATACATTGGTTATGGAAGTTCTTAAATTTCATAAACACTCAATTCAGTCACACATCTTAAATACCATTAGGGACTAAAATAAATTTTATATGCAAGTCCATGAGTAAATTTTGGTTTTATTAACGTTTCAAAATTATAAAAATATAAACTTCGTTTTTCTTTAATTTCAAACAATATTAATACATTATAATAATCATACATATGCCATAGATAATGAATCTTCCCTAAAGTTTTCACTATATGGGATTTGTTTGTGTAGTACAAGTATTATCACTACTAAATTAATATCACTTGGCCATTATATTAGTTACACTTAGCCAATATCGAGAGTGGTGCTAAACCTCCAACATTAACTCATATAAGGGTTTCTTTTTATAATGACATGCCTTAAACATCATGAATAATACAATATTTGCTTGAGTTATTATATTTAACAAAATCAAATACATTTGCACAAGCATAGTGCTACAAATATAATAATATATATCAATCTTCATAAGAGAAGTGGATATAGAAAAATATTGAGTACCAAAAGAGGATAGATACAAAGGTATATTTTCCTTTTCCTTCTTTAACAACTCAATATTTCTCTCTTCGAAAAAGGACACATCTTAGGAAGTCTCAGTTCTAAAGAGGACACAATAGGCAGACATAAATATTGAGTGAATGAATGAACTTTGGTGGGATATTATTTCTTATCACGACAATTGTTTTGATCAATAACTTACCTAATCAACATTTAATTGTTCCCTTAACACAATATTTGTTTGAATACCAAAAAGCTAGATTTTAAAAACATCTCATTGTATATAATAACCTCTTAGTCTACATATGGGGATCATAAGTCATCATGAATAGACTAAAATATTCAAAAAAGGAGGAAGGAAATTTGAAGGGTATATAATCATAGTTTTGACAAGGAACTTATATGGCCAAACTATAAAAGTCTGCTTCTCCATTCTCTCAATATTTGTCTATTTGTCTTTCTCTCACTACTATATGCTACTAAGATTATGAGTTTTTTTTAATGAAAATGGGTGGAAAAATAGAAAGAATAATTTAGATCAAGTCTTATGCAATGTACATAGTGGATAGATACAGTATTAGAGTAACGGTAAAACAAGTTCAGGGGACCTCAATAAGTTTTTGCCTTTTTTGTCTATCTGGGATAAGTAATTATATAATAATTTTTCATGAGATAAAAACTAGGATTATCATTTCAATTTTATAATCTTTTTATGAGGCTTAATGTAGCTAATGCTCATGTCTAAATCTTTAATCCTACGCCAACATTCATAAACATGTTTTAAAGGCTTTTATCGTGAACTCCCTTCCTTTTTCTAAGTAAATAGGGCCCATTATATTATCATAGGTCCTATTCATTATCGTAATCATTTGACATGATAGCATGAACCATATATGAGTGCTTACTAATGTTTAAAATATAACATAATTTACCATATATTTGTATAGAAAATTGTACTAAAAAAAACTTTAATGCATACAGTTTCATGCATTGATTGATGTTTTTTATTCTTATAAGAAATTATCAATGTTAAAAATCATAAGTGCACGGTGTAGTTGTAACTAGCACAGGCAAGTACGGGTCGATCTTACGAAGACTATAAGTACTAGTAGTTACTCTTTTCCATTTTCTAACTGTTGAATCAGATTGTGGATTTAATTAAAAATTAAACTAATCAAATAAACTAAGATTAAAACAATAATGAACTTAAGCCATAGGGAAATGCTTGGAAAAGTCTATATCCAATAAATAGGACCTAGGTGATGAATTCTGTGATGCCTTGATACCCCCTGGGAGGATACAGGATGCCAGACAAACAACATAACATACATGCATATAGAATCGAGACAAAACCAAAACATACGAAACATTCATCATGCATTCTCAAAAGCTCAAAGCAGAAGCAATTCAGAGCAAACATACATCATAATACACTAAGCTTAATACAACTTGTTCCAAACCGGAACCAGCCTAAATTAAAGATATTACAAACCTAAAATAAATCCAAAGTCATATACATCAAAGACAAGCCAAAAACAAATTCCAAAAATACAGTTTTAACAAAACAAGACTTAGATTCCATTGGCCATTGCGGTTGACTCGTCCTAGTCCTTATGTCCATCTCTCTGAACCTACACGGGGCAAATCCATCGTGCTAAGCATATAGCTTAGTGAGTAATAACTAATCTATGCATAATATGACAACTAGTTATACACAATCATGATATATCAAAAGCATGCATCAACAGTTTATCGGAACGAATAATTCATACATATTAAATTGGATCTCAGACAGATTGTACAGAAGCATAACTGAGTCTCAAAAGAGGGTATAAACCCTTCATAATCAGAACACAATGTCTTTTTTTATATCAAAATCAAACAGAAATCAGAATACAAAATCATATGACTGTTAAATCCATTTATAGAAGCGAGTAACGGGACTTATACAGGAGATACCATGATTGGTATCAGCAAGAGAGACATATGTCTCGACATCAAGAGACATCGAAGTGTCAATACAGGAGACACCGAGGTGTCAATAACAGGAGACACCGAGGTTTCAATAATAAGAGCAGTTGCAGACTCTTCTAGGCATGCCTATTTACCCACAACTAGGACTCAACAGTTTTAAAGCAAAACAAGTCATTTGAGACATTTCATGTGCAAAGCAAGTAGTCAATCATATTCATATATAAGTAGCACTTCCAATGATATAAACATGCATCGAACGCCTCGGACAATCATTGTTCGGAATTCAGAACACAATCAGTATAAATCAAATTCAACAAGCAGAACAAAGTAAGGTAAGTAGCACTTTAATATCACATTCATCAATCAATATCTCGGACCTTCATGTCCGCAATCAGTACACATTCATCAATATCAAATTCAATTCAGTAATAAACAAAACAAATCAAGGTGAGACCATCTTAGGTTA
>JANIPN010000219.1:72787248-72799979 GCA_027478595.1 Erythroxylum anguifugum
ACACATGTATGTTGTTGGATGACAGGTTTTGGGGAAGATCCCCTTTTTGAGAAAATTAAATTACAAAAAAATGGAAAGAGTTCAGTGGTATTTGACGAAATTTCCCTGGTTTTTGAGCCCTTTTGTGATTGAAAATGCTTTTTTAATTAATAGTTAATAATTAATTTAAAGCTAATTATTACTTTTTGGTTTCGGTTAACATTAATAATAATTTAGAGAGCGTGAATCGCTTGTCCGCACGAGTGGGTCTCCGCGCTTCTGGAGCTGATTATTACCAATCCCTTATTCTTCTTCTTCCTAATTTACCCTTCCTTGTTCCACTTAGTTTCCATAGTGCCACTGACCTACTAGACAATAGAAAAACAAGTACTAGTATTTTCTTAATGCATAATTTGGCTAAATGTTACCGTTGTTGTTATGAGAATATAAGGACTTATGTGTAGGATAATTAATTATTCATGTTTATGAGTAACCATAATTAAGTTCGTTAAAAAAAAAAGTTGAATAATACTTGGTCAAAGTTTACCTTAAATTTGATCCTTGTACTGGTTTTTTGCTTGATTGAAACTTCATTTTGTGCTTGTGAAATTATATTAACTTGTTTGTTTTAGTCTTAATCTTATAGGGTTAGCATATCTAATAATAGGAGCACAACTTCATAATATACGAACTAATTAATAGTTGTGGGGACTAGAAGGTAAATAGTAGAAGGGGCCGGGGAATTAAGAAAGATAAAAGAAGAGAGAAGAGGGTATGAAGAAAACCAATTTAAGGGAAGGGAAGGAGAGAGGTGGGAATTATAACCAAGTAGACGGCATGATTGCAGGCAATGCAAGCGTGGTCCTTTCACAATGTTAGAAGAAAAAAGCTGCTTTTCTTATTTACATCACATGGACTTACTTGCAAGCACATAGGATTACTGCTGTTATAAATTTATAAATAAGAAATGCATGTATGATCGATGGTTAATGAATGAGGACAACAAAGGAGAGAAGAAGCTCTGGTTAATTTAGGTCATGTGACTTTGGAAATGGCATCTCCTTTACAATATATATAATTTGTGGGTTTTACTTTGCATTCATATTCTCCTTCATCTATTTACTAGTACTAGTACCCCATATATTCTCTTCATTTCACTTTTCTTGCTTTGTTCTTTACACTTTCATCATCATCTTATTCTCTGTGGCCTCTTCATAGGTTACGGGATAAACGGAATAACTTACAGTCGAGGGCCGGATTGGCACAGGAAATAATGTACCGAAGGGAGCAACATTAATTGGTATAATAATAGTTCCCACAGAGATAACTATTAGACCACCTCCATGCCTGTCTCTTTCAGTACTGGCTTGAGAAGTTATCGGGCCAGCCCTTTATTTTTGAATTTGAACAAACCAGTTACTCAGAGAGATTATTGATTATATTGCATCTCATGATTGTTGATCATAATGATTTTGTCTTCTTATAAATTAAGAAAATAAAATCCAACATCCTACCCTCAGTATAGCTAAAGAAAAGGCAGGACATCACATCCAGGCGCAAGGAAAAAGAAAATGCTTTGTGTTTGCTGCAGGTAAACATATTTATGGGCATTGTTGGGTACCATTTTTTCACTCCTTGTTAGGTCATGCTTTCCAACCACAGTTGGCCCAGAAACATTCCCTGTAACTCCTGTCTCCTTTGACTAGATTGAGTGCAGACCAACGCACCACTATATTCCTGCATGCTTGCGTCCACCATAATCTCTGTCCTTCATCAATTCATATCCACCTTTTGATAAACGGACTTGAGTTTCTGATGCCTCCCTATGAAACTTGATCAACTTGATGTTAATTGTCAGGAGGAGTAAAGCAGTAAATGAGTTTAGTTTTTTTTTTTTTTTTACCTGAAATGCTTGCCCTTGTCATTATTCCCAATTTCCAAGGTTAAAACTAAGAGATTCTACTGCTAGTTTCTTTCACTTGACATCGTTGCTCTGCAAGAAATGTAGTAGTTGGTTCTTAGGAAAAACATTTGATGTAATAAGACAATCTCAATTATTGGAGATGAGAAATTTTTGAACCTATATTAATTAAATCATCAAAAGAGAGAATAGGACATTAATTTCCCACAATTGAGGATGAGTCTAGACAAGGCATGCCAATTCTGTTAAATACTGTCTTTGCTCTTTACTTGGAGACACAAATAGGGGACCATTTGGACAGGTGATTTTGGTCTGATAATATTGGCGGAGCAAGAAAAAAAAATTAAATAAAATGTACCTTAACCATCCCCATGATGGACACAAATTAAGACAAGCTAGGTAAAGATCTATAATTAGCATGTCTAAGAATTAATTAGGTCTGCCATGCCTTACGAAAGGCCACCAACTAATGGACAATGATTTATGATCCTAAGTAGTTATCATCCTATTCCACACAAGGATGCATAGAATTATATTGGCCAACAGACAAGGACTTTAGAGTTGAATATATCATCAATTGTTTTGTTCAAAAATCGTCTCTCAATGATTTGAGTCCCACCTGAGATGAGATCTATAGGAGGACCTTTTAGATACAAATGTTCCTTTTATTTTCGACGAGGAAAGGATTCATAAACACATTATTGAAGCTAAATCTAATACAGGTTAAGGTTATATAATGTTCAATTTATAGCAAATCTAATGTTATATCTTTCCTAGTCCTTTTGGGTCCTGACCATATTAATTCCTTTCGCTTTTTAATCAAAAGCTTGCATTGACTTGGAGAGCAGCTAAAGCCTAAAGTTAGTGTACCTTTGTAAGATTAATTCAGTGGCGGTCAACACCCGTTTATCAACCCAACACAATCATGTTTGCTTCTCTTTATGGCCTCCAATAATGGAAACAAATTTTGGAATCAAAGAATCCTATACACTTGAAAAAGGCCACTTTTATAATGTCAAAGAAATTAAGTCCGCAAGTGTGTCTTGCTAGCATTTCTTGGTATTTGATATGATCTGGACTTTTCTTTTCCCATTCTATTTCTTCAAATTCGTAGTTAAAGTGTGCCTTAAAAGTAGTTTGGTTTGCATAAACCAAAGGAAACGTCAAACTTCAATTAATGTTTTACGAAACTCGACTCGACCCTTTTAACAACTACTACTGACACGCTAATTCTTTCATCATTCAAATTACTTCCGACTTTGTATGACAGATGAAAAAGTCAATAGGCCCGTATTAATTAATGCTTTGTATTTGCCCTGTTTTAAAAGAGAAATGGGCATGAAAATTGAATAGCCATATGCTACTGGATCCATTACCTATATGTGTACGGCCTCAAGGATTGGATGGCCCATTTAACTAAGCCCAAAGTTTTAGAACTGACCTTATGAATCAAGTACAAGGTAACTTTCAGGAGGATGTTAAACATGTTAAGGAGAAAGACATCAAGTAAAATTGATGAAGGTGATTTGCTTGCAGCTAGATACTGAAAAGATCCAAACTTGGGATTGTAATTATATCCACTTCGGCTATAATTATTTCATTATTGTTCCACTTGTGATGCAGGCCAGCTGGTTTGTTCAGACCAGTGACACGACAATGTCAAGGTTTAAATAGAGAAACACTAATTGCAATTGCAGGTTATTACAACAATTAATTACGGACGGTAGGATAGGTGTCGAGAATAAAGCACTAATATAAACAAGATCGAACATAATTCAGTCAAAACTTTTTGTTTTTGTTTTTGGATTCAAGAGCATAGTTAAAGCCAAATTAGAAATACAAGACATATTAATATTTTTAAGAAAATTTCTTTAATTAAAGGTTTAAAAAAATACGTAATCTCCAATCTTTAAAGAATTATATTATATTAAAAGATTTTTACTAAAGAATAAGTGGTCATAAAACAAGTGCCAAATTAAAAGAAATAAAGAATTAAGATAATAACAATAAATAAATAAAGAGAAAACATTCAACAAGGGTGAAAAATACAATCAGTCTTTCGAACAAGATCTCCACTATTTAGATTGTATAGCGTCCCAATAATTCCTTAACAAAATTTGATCCCGACTGAATGGTGAAGGACTTGAAACCGGACAAAAAACATAAATTTGGTTTTAAAAAATTGAGTAAAAGGCATAAACCTTCTCTATAATTTAAGACACTTTTAAAAAATATCATAATTTTTTAAGTTCTCGAAAAAAACTCTTTCTAGTTTTTAATTCTCTAGAAAAACCCATTTCCTTAGTCCTCGATTAAAAAATAGAGACGAAATATATATAGTATGAACATCAAATATGAATTAATCATATGTCACTAATATGGTATTTCAAATCAACTTTTAAACTCGGTTTAGTTCATTTCGAACATAATAGTTAGGTTGAATCATTATGTAAATAAAATTTAATTGTTACGAGTGTAATATTTATAAAGCTTGTATTTTATTTTTATTTTTTAATTGAAGTCTAAAAGAAGGAGTTTTTTAGATAATAAAAAACTATGAGTTTTTTCCGATAATTTTAAAGATTGAGAAGTTTTTTAAAAGATTTCTTAAATTACACGGGAGGTTTATGTCTTCTACCAAAATATTTTGTGATATTCTTTCGTCTTTTCTCCCCTTTTTACTTTCTTCATTTTTTGTTCACTCTTTCATGCTCACCACTAGTCGATCTCTTGAACATTAATAAGTGAGTCAAAATGCCCAAATGAATACCTATAAATGATGGGATGATTCTAATAAATTTAGATCAATCTACACATAAAAGGAAAACAGATTTATCAATTCTTCCCCTCTTGAGTATGTAAAGGAGACCATCCATCTAAAATCCCTTTCGAAAAAGGCACAATCATCATATTAGTATCATTATCATCCATATGAATCTTCGACAACTTAAACAAATCAAAATAAAAATATCCCTAATCTAATGGTATCTAACATTAGTGTACTTTGACCCACTATGGAATGTAAAATCCTTATCAAGTTGCATTATATTATAGCTATTACAATGTGACACATACCTCTCTTGTACAAGGTTGAGCTCCCTCACAAATCTCTTAATTTATAGTATTTCTCTATAAGTTTCAATAGTAGTAATAAACTTTATTTGCGTAGTTAACAAAGTAATGCATTTCTACAACTTGGATTATCCTCTACAAAAGGAATTGAATAGCTAGAAGTAAACTTCATTGTATTAACATTTTCTACTATATTTGAATATTTGTATACAAAAACAATATGTTTTCTTTTACCAAAATGCAAGTTCAAACTAAAAGAGGTATATCGATATCTCAAAATCCAATTCATTATATGCCAATACGACACTTATACTAAAAAGAAAATGGCTAACAACACTAATAACGTGTGCAAAATCAAGTTATGCAAATCATTGCATACATCAAACTACCAATAATTGAAGCACCAGGAACTTTTGGCTTTTATATCCTCCTTTTCTTCATCATTAAAAGTACATTAATTTTTACACAATTTAAAGTGCATAAGAAGAGGTGCATTCCCCACCTTAACTTTGCTTATATTGAATCTTTGAAAGGTCGTCTTGATATGCTTCTTTTATAATAGTTGTAACTTCTTAACCTTCTTATACAGATAATCTTCATGCCAAGAATCTGCGTTACTGCCCCTAATTTTTTTCATAATAAAATACTTATTTAAATTCTATATCAACTTTATATTAATAAAAGCATTTTCACTAATAATAAGCATGTAATTTATATAGAATAATAAAATAACAAAGTTATCTTTATAGAATTTATAGATGAAAACTCAATAGTTAAATTAAGTCTTCTTGAAGCTTTACTTTCTCATTACATAATCAAACTTCCTATACCACTATCTTAGTACTTTTTTCAAACCATACAAGATCTTCCTCAATTCGTAGACATAATCTTTTTTTTCCTTTGACCTTGAAGCCTTATGGTTGTTTCATATAAATCTCCTAATCCAAATCATCATAGAAAAAGTGATCTTCACATCTATTTACTTAACATCTAGGTTATGACGTGTTGCTAAACCTAGCTTACATGGATCACATTTTCACATTCATATAAAATATTTCATTAAATCAACTCTTTTTTTATTGCTAAAGTCCTTGACAATCAATCTAATTTTGTATCAAGAATTGATATGAAAGACCTACCAGTTATTTAAGCTTTTCAATCCTTATGTAGTTTAACCAAATCAAAATGTAATTATTATATAAGGATTTCATTTCATCCTTTATAACTTCTAACTATTTTCTTTCTACTCACTATCCATAGCTTCTTTAAAGCTTCAGATTCTCCTCTATTAGTAATAAGTATACACTCATTAAGAGGGTAATGTGATGAGGACTTCTCTCTCTAACAAATCTCCTTAGAGAATTTTATAGTTATTAATTAGCTATAACATCATATATTAAAGTATATAAAATGTCTACACTCTGCTCCTCTTTTTTATGTTTGATCATCATTTTCATTGTCATCTTTGATCTTAGCATCTTGAAGATCATTTTAGTAGCATTTGGTGCGCATTTAAAGAAACTAGCTCAACATCAATCAACCTGTCATTTTTTAAAAATCATACTTTTCAGCCTTTTTAATATCCTCAGTAGTTTGGTCCTCAAAGTACACTACACCATGGCTTTTGACAAGTTTCTTCTCTACTACTAGATTATATAAATAATAGTCAAATACATCTTAACTATAATCAACAAAGATATACTACTTAATTTTAACATTTAGCTTCAACCTCTCATCTTTAGGAACACGCATAAATAATTTACTTAGCAAAAAAATTCTCGAGGGATCTAAGATACTTCGTTATGAAATCAAACTCTATTATAGACAGTACCATCCGAAGCAACAATAGCAAATTGATAACATGAGAAACTGTGCAAAGTGCTTATGCCTGGAAAGAATTTGGCAACTTTGTTTTTACAAGTAAGCATCTAACTCTCTCCATTAAAGTTTTAGTCATCCTCTCTACTACTTAACCGAGGAATACTGAAAGGTATTATTGCATATGCATTTTAATTTCTTATCAATTTGTTTGACAACAAAGTTTGAAATTCAAAGAATTCTTTAATAGCTCAAACTTTGTCCTTTAAAGCATAAACTCATAGTTTCTTAAAACGATCCTCAACAAAGTTAATCAAATTGAACTCAATTATATGACATTACCTTAAAGGGCCAACAATCACTAGAGTATGCAAGATTTAGCAAATCCACTTTTGAAAATGAGGATGACTCTTAAAAGAAACTCTTTTTTTTTTCAGCTAAGCAATAAACACATTTATCAAACATAGCTTCCTTAATCCTATAAAGTAAAATTTTATTAACCAAGTAATCCCTTTTACATTTATATGACTGAGTCTTCTATGCTATAATTTTGATGAAGTATTACTATCCACCATATTCAGTAAACCACTTGAAATAAAACCTTACATCATATGAAAGTTAAAGGATTTGTTACCTTAAACTACAATCAATGAACCTTTTGTAAGTTTTCATTGCCTATCATTGAGGATATTGTAATAACCATCATCATCAAGCTTTCTTGTCAAGATCAAATTCAAATGAATTCCAAATGTATGTTTGAAACATTTAAGAACTAACTTCGACAAATTGTTTTCATTTTAATCACCTTAAATGATGTCCATCGCTGACCATTTTTAATACTCCAAAATCACTTGGATTATAAGATGTGAAAAACTTCTTCCTTGGCATGACATGATAGGAGTACAAATGTCTACAACCTAACTTATAGAATACTAAATTAATGACATTTTCATCATAAGTAACAAGAATAATAGCAATATATTTTTCATTACATCATCTTTATTTTCCTGTATCATCTCCCTTTTTAGCATAAAACAATACTTCTTAATATATCTTGCTTTACCATAGTGATTATAAAAAAAATTCTTGTATTTGGACCTTAAACTCCTTATACCTTTCTATTTATCCTTCTAACCTTTGGATTTTCTTCTCACCTATTTTCAATAGCAAAACAACTGATTATGATCTTCTTATCATCTTTTATTCAAAACATAAATTTTACATATTTGATGTTCATCACACCTCTAACACTAGAATTGTTCAAAGAAATACAATTTTTTAATAATATAACCTAGCATTGAGCACCAAATCCTTGTATCTTATTATTGTACTTTACACTCAAATCAAGACAACTAATTAAGGACACCTTGAAAATCATTTAAATGATCCAAAATAGGATTTTCTTCCATATATTTTAAGTAAGAACAACTTGTTACTTTCTATCTTCAAAGCGTAAAATATCTCAAACTTATTTTACAAAGTTATAGCATATGTCTCATTCACATTATGATTAGTAACATGTCTTTTTTCCCATTGCCTAATATAGCTACACTTGATCAAAATCCTCATCTAATATAGATTGAGACTCTCGAGTAATAAGTACAAATGCCTTTTTTCACAAATAAAGCTTCTTTTATCTTGCCTTTTCACTGATAGTAACTGGTATCATTTAAACAAATTATTTTTTAATATTTGTCTATCATCATTCAAACAAAATTATCATCAATATTTAATCACAAACTATGATGCCACAATATTGAGAAGAGAGAATCAATACATTAAGATCAAATATACAACATAATAAAATGCCTAATCAATTCCCTTTTTACTTGGATATACAATATGCAAGTAAGCTTTATTATAGTAATTATATTGTAACAAGTATAATATCCTGAAAATGAATATGGTAAAAGCAAAATCACAAATAAAAGAGGCACTAATATGTTTTACATTAAAAATTATTTTGATCTAGAATATAAGAGGGATGTATAACACTCTTAAAAGGCAATCTATCAAGGAGGTTGTTTTGGAGAAAGAAGCATGTTGTTTTAGGCTTAATGACAACAAAAATAAAGGCTAATTACCACCAATCTCGCTTAAGATTTTTGGGGGCTAACTAGAAGACTCTCCCAAATCACACTCATCATTTTAATAGCATGATTGTTATTTCTTACAACTCAGATAAGGTAAAAATAATAAAACTAGCTCCTTAGATCAACTTATACATTTATCTTGTTGTATATAAAATACCTCATCATTGTTTGACATTTCCATAGTTTACGCCACTAACTTTGTATTCCAAAGGGCCAAGCTATGGAAGGATATAAAAAGTGTTCATAGCCCCATAAAAAAATCCTGGATATTAGCAGGAGATTTTAATTTTGTACTATCCCCTTTAGAAGCAAATGGGAATAGAGTTCAGATGAGAGGTGTTGAGAAGGAGTTGAAGGAAGTAATTCATTTGCTAGGCTTTGATGATCTGAGATATGGTGGTAATTTCTTCACTTAGAACAACAGATAATGCAGAATGTTTTTCAAAAGAAAAAAACTAGATAAAGATATGGTTAATCAAATTTGGCTTATAAATTTCCCTTATTCTTTTGTGTACTTTGGTGAGCCACTTTACTCTGATCACACCGAATTGAGATACAAAAGCTTAGTGCAATAGCTACCTCAAAGGCTATATTATGATTCTTCAATTGTTTAATTAGTAGAGAGGGATTTGAGTATGTGGTGAGAACAGGTTGGGCTACTAAAGTGATGAGGCATAAAGTTTACCAACTAATGAGGAAACTTAAGATAGTCAAGAAGGGATTAAAGGAGTTTACAAAAACTTTCAATTTAGGAACTAGTATAAATATGCAACTTGCTAAGGAAACCTCAGGAAAGCAAAGGAGGATAGTTACAACTCCCCTCAAAACTTAGGACTTCTTGAAGCTGGCAGGCTTAATGAATACAACTCATCTCTCTCAATGCACAATTCGATCCTGAATAAAAAGCTAGGAATTAATGGCTTAAAGAAGGGTACTTTAACTCCAAATTCTTTCATAATTCTATTATTGCTCGTAGGAATAGGAATTAAATCTCAATGCTTCAGGATGAAAATGGAGCTACTTATTTAGATAAGAAGATGATTGAAGCAATCACTTTGGAATATTTCAAGAGTTTATTAGGACCTACTATTATATGTGAAAATAAGAACTGGAATCTAATTTTTGATTATCAAAGAAGAAATCAATATATAGATGAAAGAATACCTTACCAGGCTAGCCGTAGAGCATGAGATTAAACAAACCTTATTTAGCTTGAATCCATTAAAAGCTCTTGTACTTGAGGGATATAGTGCTCACTACTTTCAAGCTATATGGGGTATCACAGGAACCTTAATGGTGGATTCAATCTAAGAATTTTTCTTAAACTCAAGAATGTTAAGATAAATTAATAAAACTTATGTCTGCCTTATTCCTAAGTGCTCTAATCGAAGCTCTATGAAAGAATTTTACCTCATCTCTTACTGCTACACTTCATACAAAGTAATCTCTAAAATACTAGCTAGCAAATTAAAAAAAAAACTCCTTTAGAGGATTGATTAATCATACTTAGGTTGCTTTTATAGCTGACATGAAAATTAGTTACAATATCTTGTTAGTTCAAGAGTTGATGAAAGACTATGATTCCAGAAATCCTATTAAGAGTTATGATCTTAAGGTGGACTTTTCTAAAGCATTTGATATGATCAATTCGGATTTTATCAGAAGCTATCTGGTAACATTTAATTTCCCTATTTCTTTGTGAACAACATCAAGGAGTGCATCTCTTCAACATCTTATGACATCTTAATTAATAAGAATCCCTCTAAGACATTCAAGGGGATCAAAGGCATTAGACAAGGGGACCCTCTTTCCCTTATCTTTTCACTTTGTTCATTAAAATTTTATCCGGAATGATTAAGATCTTCACTTTACATAATAGCATACTTGTGTTTCATCGTAACTATAAGGGATTAAAGATCAGTCATTTGGCTTTTCCTGATGACCTTATGATATTTTGTGAAGCTAACTCATGTTCCTTTAGCCTCCTTATAAGAAGTCTAAAGTAGTTTTCAATATTGTCAGGTATTAAGATCAATCTTCAGAAAAGTTGTCTTTATATTTCCTTATACTTCTAACATTTCGAGGAACTCAGTGGTATTATAAGATTAACTCCTCATCATATTCCTTTCAAATAATTAGGAGTAAGCATTACTACTAAAAGCTAAAATTTGCCTATTGCTTCCCCTTATTAGAGATTTTTAAATCCATAATCAGTGCTTGGCACAATAGATTTCTATCTATAGCTAGGGGACTGTAACTAATTTCATCAGTCATAAGAAATCTTCACATACACTAGAGTGCTCACCTTTGTATGTTAAGGAAACTGATTAGGGAGCTAAAGTGATGCATCAAACACTTTCTCTAAACAAGAAAAGCAGATGACTTAAAAGGAGCCAAAGTGAAATGGGAGGAGCCGTGTCTCCCCAAACAGGAAGGGGCAATTGTTTTAGACTTAATTTTACTTATGCAAAAATTCCCACTTATTAAGAGAATATAAAGATTACTCAATAATAAGGAAGCTTTGTGGTTAAAATGGATTAATCAGTATGACCTAAAAAATACTAGTTTCTGACAGTTGAGCATTTATAAGAAGTAATCATAGAGCCTTGCTCAAATGCTAAAATTGAGGGAACATATTTAACCTATAATCAAATATCATGTGAGAAATGGGAGCAAGATTGGGTTCTGGGTAGATAATTGGACTGATTTTAGTCTTTTACTTAGTAAAAATTAACTAATGCACTTAACAAGTAGAATCCCTTTCAAAGTTGAAGTAAGCTTAATCTTATCTAAAGAGTAAATTGAAGCTGCACTTTTCAGAGTGCCCAATAGCTTAACAATCATGATACCTCAGCACAATCCTCTACAAAAGGAAGATAGAATATGTTGGATGTGAATAGCTCAAGGAACTTCTCTAATTCCTCCCACTTACATTTGCTTAGAACTTACTCATCTGAATTCCATTAGTTTGATCTAATTTGGAGCAAAAAACTTATTCCTAAAGCATCTCTCATTTTTTGGTTAGTGATAAAGCAGAAGCTCATAAAAAAAGATAGATGGTTTGGAAACATAAATCCTCTACGTGTGTTATACAATGTCTGACTTGAATTTATTAGTCACCTTTTTTCCAATGTAGTTACTCACGGGGCTTTTGATTCATCAAAAGAATTTCACTATACTAAAAAAAAGTGATTACAAAATAAGTGTTAAGTTAGAATAAATAAATAATAAAGATAACAACAATAAATAAGAAAGAAATAGAGGGAAATAACTCAAAGTCAAACTAATATTTATAAGTCGAAAATGTAGCTACATTCCTTAAAAAAGTCTCAAATGTTGAAATTCTATAATAACATCTTATGAATTTTTAAACTAAATTTGAATTTGATCTAATAATGAATGATTATTGTACCCTTCTTCTTTTTTCTCTCTTCTTTTCAATGTCGAATCTCTCGTGGTCATTAACAAAGTTATGAGTTTCGTACCGTATTGGCCGAAAAATGGTACGAAAGTATTTTAAAGATACTGATCGTCAGTACCAGTCGGTTTCACATGGTACTGACTGATATCAGTTAAATACTGGCCAAATACCGGCCAGTACTATAAACTTTGAAAATAGGGGTATTGTTTAGCAAAATTTTCAAAAGTTAAAAAAAATCTCCTCACACCTCTCACTAGTCCCTCCCCCTTCCCTTTCTTTTTTTCAAATTTTTTTGGGTTAATTACCCAAAAATGCCCAAACTTTCGTTAATTTTTTAATTATAGCTCGAACTTTCAATTTTTTCAATTCTAACCCGAACTTCAACAAGTAGCAATAAAATGCTCAAACTTTTAATTTTTTTCAATTC
>JANIPN010000219.1:72885961-72899271 GCA_027478595.1 Erythroxylum anguifugum
TTTCTAATGAATGTTTTAGGTTATTTTAAGTATAAATAGATTACATATGAATTATGGGAGTGATCTTAGGCATAATAAAGACTTGTTAAGAGTTTAAGAGGCAAGAGAGTGGATTTATTCATTATATAACATATATTAAGATTTTGTTTATTGGTTTTATCATGAAAATTACTTTTTTAATTTGTATAATTACTACAATTAGGACAATTGCTTGTATAATTTGAAATAATGAATCTAATTTGGATTATATAACTAATTAGCTATGTCATTTGTTCTTACTAGTGCACTTAATATTTTTATGTAGTTAATGAATTAAGCATTGTATACATATATAGGTAGGTTGTAGTTGTTTATTTCAATAGAATTTCAATGTATGACAAACTCTTAGAAAAGTATATTTATCATTCGATGCAAGTGAAATTTAAACATATTAACTAATGTATGTTTAGGATGTTTAAACATTAAATTGCTATTTTATTGGGACACATTTTTATCTTTATTATAGGTGCATAATTGCTTTCTTTGTTTCAAGATTTTACAGCTTCCTATTTATATGCCTAACCTATATTTTTTTTTTATGGAGGGAGTTGAAGTGTTTCCCACTCGTACCGTTTTTAAGATAATAACAATTCTACCTTAGGTGAGATTATATTTCAATACCTCTTCATAGCAATTATATTGAGCACTCTCCTAATATTTCTCCATTAAGATGAATTGCAAAAAGGCATAGGCAATAATTTAATTCAATATTCATAAAACAATGATTAATTGCATTATTCATCCAATATAACTTGTAATCTTTATCCTTTTTGAGTTCTTATATATCTTTAAATGAATCTTTTCTCTTATGACTCTTATATGATCATGGTCTATTTTTTCTATTATTACTATCTTTTTATTTAAATTTGTTAGCTGTTAGAAAATTAATAAGAGAATCTCATTATTTTTTGATTATAATCAAAATGTCGCTAGATATAAAACCTAAAAACTTGGAATATAATTGGCTTGTATAGAACAATGTAAGGCTTATATAACTTGAATACACGTCCTACCATAGTTCTTGTTTAAATTCAAACTTTGGAAATGAACTTATAGGTGATTAATTCAAACATGATTACTTGAACTTCATTGTGATTAATTTAAACTTAATATTAACATAAGAAATTCATAGGTTTAATAGATATGACAATTTTTTGCAAAATACCTAGGAAGGTATATAGGCTAGAAACCCATGATGTAGATCCCATAAGGCTTATCGGTTAAAAATTTCATAAGCCTAGGAATCACAACGAGAACTTACTTTTTCGATTCATATGGTGCAACAATGCCACATATCATATTGCTTGTTTTAATTCAAAGTTTGGAAATGAACTTATAGCTGATTAATTCAAACATGAATACTTTAACTTTATTGTGATTAATTCAAACTTAATATTAAAATAAGAAATTCATAAGTTTAATATACATGAAAATTCTTTGCATAATAAACCCCTAGGACAGTATATAGGTTAGAAACCCGTGATGCAACTCCCATGAGGCTTATTAGTAAAAAACTCCACGAGCTTAGGAGTCACAACAAGAAATTGCTTTCTCGATTCATATGGTATAACAATGTCATATACCATAGTGCTTGTTTAAATTCAAACTTTGAAAATGAACTTATATGTGATGAATTCAAACATGAATACTTGAACTTCATTGTGATTAATTCAAACTTAGTATTAACATAAGAAACTCATAGGTTTAATAGACATGACAATTCTTTGCATAATAAACCCCTAGGATGGTATATAGGCTGGAAACCTATAATACAACTTCCATGAGGCTTATCGGCGAAAAATTTCACAAGCCTAGGAGTCACAACGAGAACTTGCTTTCTCGATTCATATGGTGTAACAATGTCACATACCATAGTGCTTATATAAATTCAAACTTTGGAAATGAACTTGTAGGTAATTAATTCAAACATGAATATTTGAACTTCATTGTGATTGCTCGATGTAGTGTTGGATTTAATACATGTATGTACTTTTTTTACTTCTTAATGTCACTTGTTACAGGACATTGGTTGGCATATTGTTTTATTTGACTAATATATACTTACATATGTTGTCTATCAATTAAGTCGTCCAACTTCTGTTCATATTTGAAATATTGTTAGAATAATTGATGGTTAGATGTATGAATTACAGTTCATTTATAAGGTTATTACAAGTTAGAATGTGATGATTGTCCAATCAATAAGGTGGAATTGGTTGTGATTGAGTTTTTTTAATTATGAACTCATATGGGGGGATAGGTTGGTTTTAATTTTTTTATCAATCAATAGTCAGAGACTTGTAAAAAAACTTAGGGGATGTTCTATAAAGTAAAGACTAAATGTTTTGTAAACTTAGAAGAAATGAAGGATACTATCAAATCACTTTTTTAAATAACAGTTTTGCATAAATGAGTAATGTTGATAGAACTTAGATGTATAGAGGATTAAAATCTGATGGTTTTATTAATCCTAAGTTTGTTGAGGGAGTTGAAGCTTTTATTCACTATGCATGTTCTCAACCTGCATATATGGATGGCCCAAAGATCAAATTTCCATATAAAAAGTGCAAACATATTCGTTTTCTTCCTATTGATGAAGTGAATCTCCATATGTTAAGAAAAGAATTTGTTCCAAATTATTTTGAGTGGACACGACATGGGGAGACATTAATTTGTAGCACCTTAAGGGGTAATGAAGTAAACTCATCAATAAATGTGGATGTGGATGAGTTTGAAGGGGGACTGGATTTAGAACAAGTAATGTGGGTGTAACTAAAATTCCTTACATCCAAGTAGTTTATGAAGCAGTCGGTTATACCTTTCAGGAAAATATAGAAAATCTTGAAAAAGAATCAGAATTATGGCCAACTTGTGAGACCATGACTTAATTATCTTCAATTGCTCGAATATTGAATATAAAATCTGAAGGGCATATTTCTGATCAAAATTTTGATAAAATTCTTGCTTGGTATAATGAATCATTACCTCCTGATCATACAATGGTTGATAATTTTTACAATATAAAGAAACTTATTAAGGGTCTTGGTTTGCCAGTTGAAAAAATTGATTGTTGCAAATTGGGATGTATATTGTTTTGGGGAGATGATGTGGAATTACAAGAGTACAAATTTTGTGGTCAATCCATGTTCAAACCTAGAAAGCGTACTATGAAACAGAAATTAGTACCTTGGAAGCAAATGTAGTATTTCCCACTTAATTTGAGACTTCAAAGACTATATGCCTCTGATGTTACTGTATCTCATATAAGATGGCATAATGAACATAAACAGGAAAAATATAATAATGAGCTATCTATCGGATGCACTTGCATGGAAACATTTCAATAACACCCATTATGAGTTTGTAGTTAAAAGTCGAAATGTTAGATTAGGATTGTCGACGAATAGATTCTAACCTTTTGCTTAATTTGGCCAACAATATTCATCATGACCAATCATAATTACTCCTTATAATTTGCCTTTATGGATGTGTATAAATGAGGCATATATGATCTTGACAGTGATTGTGTCAGGGCCTACAAATCCAAAGCATAAAATTGATGTATTCTTATAACCATTGGTATCTAAATTGCATCATCTTTGGGAATATGGTGTGGAGACATATGATGTGTCTCTTAAACAACATTTTTTGTTGAGAGCAGCTTTGATGTGAACTATTAGTGATTTCTCGGCATATGCTATATTGTCTGGATGGAGCATAGCAGGGAAATTAGCTTGTCCTTATTGTAGGAATCATTCTGAGGTGTTTTAACTTCCAAACGGGACCAAAACATCTTGGTTTGACATTCACAGGAAATTTCTTGCTCTAGATCATCCATTTAGACACAATAGACAAAATTTCATTAAAAATGGGATGGTATAAAGACCTCCTCCCCCTCACAAAGCTGGTGAAGAGATATTGCAGGAGATTGATGAATTAGGGTTGCTGAAAGTTATAGAACTTGAAGCTGATGAAGTTAATACAAGCATTAGTAAAAACTTTGGTTGGAGAAAACACAACGTCTTTTGAGATTTGTCATATTGGAAAACTAATTTGATACGTCATAATCTATATGTGATGCATATTGAAAAAAATATTTTTGACAATTTGTTAAATATGATAATGAACATTGAAGGGAGGACAAAGGATAATGCAAAATCACGAGCTGATTTGAAAATGTTTTATAGAAGGAATGAGATAGATAAAGATCTTCACACCGGTAAATATATGAAAGCATGTTACACTTTAGAGAAAAATCAAAAGGAAATTTTGTGTGAATGGTTGAAAAGTCTAAAGTTTACCGTGGATATGTTTTGAACTTGGCAAAGTGTGTGGACATGAGGATGTACAAATTATTTAGGATGAAAAGTCATTATTGTCATGTGTTTATTCAAAGGCTAATGTCAATTGCATTTCGGGAGTTGCTACCCAATAAGGTTGGGAAGCTATAACATAATTAAGTTTATTTTTTAAAACTTAACATTATCTAAAATAAAGTTAACTGGAATGGAAAAACTAGAAAGGGAAATTCCAGTTATCTTGTGCAAATTGGAAGGGATTTTCCCTCCAAGCTTTTTTGACTGTATGGAGCATCTACTCGCACATTTAACACACAAGGCTAAACTTGCTGGTTCGGTTCAATATCGATGGATGTATCCATTTAAGAGATAATTATAGTTAATATTTAAATAAAAGTTATAGCATGTTTTAATCACATAATTTACATAACCCTATTTTTAATGTAGTTGTTTGCATCACTTGAAGAAAAACGTCAAAAACAAGGCTAGACTTGAAGGTTCGATATGTAATGCTTATTTAGTGTAAGAAGCAAATACATTTTGTTCACATTATTTTAAGCTGCATGTGCACACAAGAGAAAGAAAAGTTCCTCGTAATGACGATGGGGGAGAAATGGGTGATGTTGATAGTAACTTATCCATTTTCACATATCTAGGACGAACATATCGACGTTCAACAAGAAGACTGTTAACAACAGAAGAAATAGAGGCTACCCATGGTTACATTTTATTGAATTGTCAAGAGGTTCTACCTTTCATACAGTAAGTATAAGTTGATTTTGAAATAGATTATTTTAGTTTTCGAAGTTACTGTTGTTCACAACTAAAATACATAATAATGCTCTTAGATTATACGAGCAATGGTTACACAAGCTAATACCCGAAATAACACAGGATGATATCAATAAAGAAGTTGAAAGACACTTTCCTCAATGGTTCAAGAAATATGTAAGTTTCACTTGTAATAATTGAAATGGTAGAATTATCATATCAAAGTGATTAGATGACATTATACTATTTAATATGATAAATTGTTTTTTGTGTAGGCCTCAGAAAAACCAATAAAGAACAAGTTCATATGTGATCTTATGAAAGGAACTTTACGAACTGTTAAATCGTATATGGTGTATTTTGTTAATGGATACAAATTTCATACAGAATATCATAGTTATAGCATACAGGGAGAATTGATGGATTACTATGGTAAAATTATTGAGAAACTTGAAATTGAGTACCCTACATTGCCAATAAAATGGAGTGTGGTATTTAAGTGTGAATGGTTTGATCTAACTCCAAATGTTGGAACAAAAGTGCACAATCGATATAATCTAGTTAAAATCAACCATTGAAGAAGATTTAGACAATTTGAAACTTTCGTGTTGGTGATGCAAGCAATCCACGTGTATTATGTCCTTTTTCTCAACTTACGATGAGATAAATCAGATTGGTTGGTCGTATGCAAAGTAAAAGCTAGAGGTGTTCTTGAATTACATGGAAAAGGAGAAAATAAAATAAGAGAATTGAAAGTGAAGCGTTTCAGGAAGATGTTTATGAAATAAATGTATGTGTAACATATGACGAGAATGAACCTTTTAACGATCCAAATAATGAATATATTGAAATTTTATTTGGAGAGGATGAGGAGGGCAAGAGATTTGAAAAAGAGCTTGAGTTTGATTCTAATTCTTCGAAAAAAGATGATGATGATGATTTTGATTTACAATTAAGTGTTAATAGAGATTAATTTGGGTTTGTAATAGAATATTATATGAATAAATCTATTATTACATTAACAATATATTGTTATATATTGATTTATATTGTTTTATTACTAGAAAACTCAATAAAGTGTGAATTTTAAGTTAAAAATATGCCACCAAAGATAAAACAAGATATGTTGCGACCAAGGTTCAAGTTACCATGATTTGGAGATGCCAGTGCATTTTCAGGTGAAGCATCACATTTTGCAATTGCTACTGCACATCTAGATAAGGCATCATCATCTGTGCTTGTTGCTATACCATCTAGCAACCTTGCTACACCATCTAGCAGCCCTACACCATCCACAACCCCTATACCGACGGAGATATTAGTGGTAAACCTTGCGGATGAAGGAGGCAACCTATAGCCTGGAGCTAAGGGAGTTGATGGAAGAACGTACATCACAATTGTCAACAATTTGTAAGTAAAATTTTAAAAATTTTGTAATATATGATAACGCCATAGGTTTATAATGAAGTTATAGGTTTTAATTTGAAAATGATCTAACATAACTTACAGATTACGTTGGTTTCGTCTGGAATGTACTCAAGAAATATCTCATTCAAGTTCAAAGAGATGATAGATCTTGAGGGTTATATATAGAAGAACATCTCTTAGCCGACAAAGAATTTTTATTATCAGGAGTTTGATATACACAAAATATATTCTTTAATTTTTTATTTCATCTAAAATTTATACATTAATTAAATAAATATTGTCGTTTATAAGTATTCATTGTGCGTTTTTTTCATAAAGAATTTTTTTAGGACCCAAAATTTGATATTGTAATTTATAATTTATGGGAGAGGGGAGCTCGTATGCGTTATAGAGTCTTTCTTGCTTCGATACACAAGAATGGTATACAACCACCATATATATTTGAAGAAATATGGAGTCATTGGCAGCAGTATTGGGCATCACTAGTGGCAATATCCATTTCAGAGCATAATTCTGCCAACAGACGTAGAGGACCAGACGGAGAGAGCCTATCTGTACACACTAGAGGATCTTTGACCCACTAAGAGCATGCACTTGAACATGTAAGTATCAAAATTTTACACTTATATTATGATTTTTGTACTTTGATGTATGAAATTTGATTTCAAGGTAATTTGATATGTGAAATTTAAAATGAAAATATATGTCATTATGGAGAATAATAATGTTATAAATGTCTAGTTCTATTAATGGTTGTGTTGTTGAGTTAATTTTTTGTATAACAGGGGATAAATATCATAAAAATAGAAAATATTCTGCTGAACTTTCGTAAATTTTAGTTCACTTATAACAATTTATTCTGATGCAGGAAAAGTCTATAGGTAGGAAGCCTACACCACGCTAATTCTTTTTACACACTCACATCAACAAGCATGATGATGTGATCTTCTTCAATACCCAATGTAGACAAGCTTATGTATGTAAAATCTATACTTTAATATTAATTCTTAAAAAGTATCACTTATTAATATAAACAAATATAATGATAGAACCAAATACAAGAAGGCATTGAACCATAATCTTAGAACCTTGAAATTGTTGATGAGAGTTAGGTGTATTTTGATGCAGTGGGTGGTAGAGACCGCCGTTGAAGGATTTTCAGCTTAGGTTTATTTGTAAGGATGGCAAAAAGGGCCTAGCCTGTCATTTTTTTTGGCCCGGGTTGATCGTTTTTTACCAGTTTTCTTAAAAAATACCACAAGAAGGAGTTTGTAGATTTTTCTTTTTTCGGGCCACGGGCAGATCAACTAGTGGTCAGGTCAGGCCACAGGTAGGTCTATCCAAGCCCATAAGGCCATGGTGGCCCAGGGTCAGGTCGGGCTGGGTCAGGAGCAGCCTAGGCCCAACCTGATTTAGTGACATCTTTATTCATTTGCGAACACATGTTGTTCGCAATGCTCGACATCCACTATAGCTGGATCTAGTAGGTGGTCCACATCAAATGAGAGAGTCATCAAGCTTGCGAGCACAATAGAGAGGTTGACAACTTAGTTGCAACATTTGATGGAATACATAGCCCAACTCTGTAATGAGATGGGTCAATTGAAGGGGAGGGACAATACCTTATCGCAGCAGTTAGAGCATCCGCCTTCACCACCTACATAGATTAGATGAATAAGTGAATGTATTTGGTGTTTTGCTACTCTTAAGTTTTTACAGTTAATTTCAAGATACTTATCCGTGTACATTTTAATTTTTTATTATATTAACAAACAGGATAATATTTACTTTATATTTATCAATCAATGTTATATTATTTAGACAAATTAAATATACAAAAAAATCATAAGATTTTGAACAAAAAACTTGGGTAAGAAGTGAATAATGATAGTAGAAATTTATCAAAGCTAAATTTCCCGACGGAACAATAATATTAGCGACGAAATAATACCTTTTGTTGGTACATTCCATCGCTAATTAGCGACGGAATAAATAAATCCGTCTGTAAGTTACCTACAAAATATATCATTTCGTCGGTAAAAATTTAGCGACAGTTCATGTTTCCATCGATAAATTTAGCGACGAATTGTTAAATGTCCGTTGGTAACTTTAGCGATGGATATATGATTTACCGTCGGCAAATTCACCAACGGAATATTGAAATTCCATCCACAAAGTGGCGACGGAATACTATAAATCTGTCGGTAAATTTTCTTTAACTTACTGACAAAAATCCAAAATTTTATCGTTAATGTTATCGATGGGCTCATAAACTTCCATCGTTAAATTTACCAATGGTCGTTTCTCTGACGCTTCTTTTCGTCGAAAATTTCTGTCGCCAAATTTGTTTCCCAACGGAAAGATTTTAATTTCTGTCAATAATTTCCATCGCAAAAATCTATTTTTCTTGCAGTAATCATTATAAGAAAATCTATAGACACATAAGTAATATTTTATTTGAGATCTTCATAATCGGGTCAGTTCAGTAAACTTATTCTCTAATAAGCACTCATACATCAGTTTAAGTATTTCCATACTTTAAATTAGAAGATTAATTACTTTTTTCATAAGAAAGAAATATAATATGTGCCAATTTCACCGTTTCATTGATATTCTGACTTAATGAAACCATAACTAGGAACAATTTAAGAATAATACATAAATGTAAATTGAATCTTATAATTATGATCTCATCATAATTTCAGTTACATATTAATTATTTAAAAGATTTTACATTTAATATTAAAACATCAAATATAATTTACATAACACATAAAGATAAAGAATGTCTTTATTAATTAAATAATAATGTTATACATAAGATTACAACCAACTGATTGGCTACAATGACATAACCTAACAGAATATTCATCTAATCTCGGTTCAGTTCAAACAAAAATTGCATGATACTAACAAATAGAATAAAATCTCAATCAAATAACAAAAATTCAATTAGACTCAATTCACTGGCTAATTTAATCTGTCAAATTTATTCTATTTACTGTTCAGTAAGAATCTGCACTAGAAGCTGCCCAACTCAACAGCTAAATTTGAGTTATAACATGTTTAGTTTCATCACCTACACAGAGAGAGAATGTTGAGTTCGCAATTCTGTTGCCGTACTGCACACTTACTTTATATTCACCTAAAAAGCCAATAAAGCTATATGAGCCTTGACCATCACTTTGACCTCTCAAGTTCCCAGTTCTCCAACTTCTCAGTAACTTTTCAACCACATCACCAGCAGGCAGGTTGTTAAGATTGTTGTCCGTAAGACACATTTGGGAACACCCATAAGGATGGAGTGCTGTCCAAAGCATAATCCCATTAACTGCAGGATGTGAGAAGCCTTCTCTTAATACTTGATCAAGATATATTGCCTGCATAAGATATTGTAAGGAACAATTATTAGATATGAATATATAAATCTTGTATGACATTATCATAATAGAATGTGTGTGGTATGGTAACCTGAGTTTTATGATCAAATTGGCTGCTGATATCAACTTCTGTGAGCCAAATAGGAAGCTTTAGAGTAGCCAACTTGTCCAGGATTGCTCTCATTAGAGGAAGGTTAGGTGTGGAAAAATGGCTCTCCAAGCCAATCCCATTCATTGATACTCCTTTGTGTTTAAGTTCTTTTATCCTCGAAATGTATATGTCTACCGTGGAATTAGGATCGCTGCAAGTCTCAATCACATTGTACTCATTCAAAAACAAGGTTGCTAAAGGATCTGATTTCTGTGCTGTCAAGTAGAATTGTAAGGTTGCGTCAGGACCGAGCCGTTGCTCATAGAAATCAAAATGCAACATTTCGTTGCTAACATCCCAATGTATGAACTGTTCTTTGTATTTGTTCATCAGGCTTTGTATTCTTGAGTTCACAGCCGATTTCAGGGCAGTGCCCGTTAGATTTTTCACCCATGCTGGATTATATTTGGGGTCTTCCCAGAATATGTTATGGCCTCTAGCAACTATTCTGTTGGCTTGGACAAATTCTAACATTTGGTCTGGCACGCTGTAATTGACCTTCCCTTGCTCAGGCTCTGTGGCATACCATTTGAGCTCATTTTCGAAAACAGCTGCATTGAATCGTTCGACAAACCATTTCTGGAGGGGAAAAAAAATTGAAACTATTTCAATTATCTGCAAAGGGGCCGTTTTACCTTTTATTAGATCTTTATTGTCTACGATTTGTTGCAAATGCTCGTGACGGATTCCTAGTAAGTTTAAGCTTACCTGGTACGCCTGATTTCCAAGAATGGTACTTGCTATTGCTGATCCAAATGGGAAATCCTTTGAGATTTGTTGTAACGTAATGTTTGCATCTTTGACAGTTTCTCCGTTGCTATCTATCACATGAATCATCACAGCGCGCTGCCTTAGCTGACAAAACATGAACTACTGTGTCAGTATTGTTGATCAATTTAATCATTTCAAGTAAAAACAGAATCTTTAACACTCAAAAGGCCCTTCTCATCCATTCCTAGTATAAGATTGCTGAGTATCTAACAATATTACGTAATTTATATGGCAGCATCAGCATATATTTCAGAAACAAAGATGAAAAATAAAATGGTACCAGAATTTACTTTTTCAATTAAGTGATTCTGACTTTTTCTCCATTGCTTCTCAGTGAATCGCTGTAATGAAGTGCTTGCTGTTTCAACATCAATGTTCTTGCCTGTTGAACTCTGTGTAATCAATACAATGGGAAAAGAGGTTAAAGCAGGTCTTGTGCAATCAAATCATTTCAGGCAAAGACGTGTAACGGGGCAACTCTTCCTGTTCCCTAAGTTCCTTCTACTTCAGATCAGTTCAAAGAAGTCTGACCCTGAGGTTTCTAAAAATGTACAGGGTTTCTCTCCGGGAATAGTATTGTCATATCTCTGAACTTGTTCATGTCAGGACCCATGTTATTTCGGATCTTAAGATAGCATAAGAAAATGGTGACTACTGAGTTACCTTGAAGCTTATTGTTGATAATTTTGAAGGTGAATGAAGGATGAATCCACCCTTAAGAAATGACCAGCATCCATGCTTGGCCAAAACAGTCCCCACACAGTCAGATGTGTTACCGTCTGTGGATAGGATTGCTGTTACCATAGTTGATTCTACTCCATCTATCTTGACCCAGGCTGTTTTTACCAAGTTTTTATGTAACATATCAGTACACTTCCAAGAAAATCTATTTCCTGAGGGGCATTATGAATCAAATTTGAAGCAAAGTTCACAGCTTATGCAACTAAGGAAGCGGACATATTTCCACGAAGCACATTCAGGATTTTTTTTTTCTTCACCGTTTATCTAATTTGTGTGTCCTGTAATCGGATTGATGAACAACAGGTAAATATTTCTTAGAAGGTGGTGAAGCTCTTTTCTAATGAAAACAGTAACTGATTCTCAGAATGAAACCAAACGCTGGTTAATCTAATCAGCATCATATATACCTCATGCGGCTTTTGCTTTGGCTATTGCTACAATGTTGGAAGTCTGAATTCTGAAGAACCCCCGTAAGGAGCTCAAGTTTATACGTAACTTCACAAAGAAGAAGAGAAGAAGAAGAAGATTGAGAACTCAACTGGATAAAGAGTAAATCCCTTCGCTGAGATTGTGCAATGAAATAACTAGCTTGTGAGAATGTGAAAACTGGCTAATGCTGCGTGGAGGTTGATCTTTCAGAATCCCTCCATTATAAAGTGCCTCTTCTGGTTGTGCTTTGCACTGAAAATGAACCACACGGCGGTGTCACATGGAAGCTATAACCAATAGTTTAGTGAGCTCAAAACAGGACATTCTAACAGTACTATGTATCATCAAAACAACTCTGGAAATAAAAGTTTGAGCCTGAAAATGTATTGATAATCACTTGGACGGATCCCAGGCCTAGTTACCTCTGTGTAAGCTGTGTGGTCGTAGCCAGGTCCATCTGCAGTAATGAAACAAGTCATCAAACTTGATAATAAACAAACATGACCAATCACCTATGTTAATGAGAGATGCTACCGTGAGGAGCAGCCAAGGAAAGCATCACAAGGAGACTGAAAACCAGGAAAACCATGACGAAAGAATGTTGCATGAAGTGCTTGCTGTTGTTGTTGGTCCCAAGAAACACCTCTTGTTCACCAATGGAATAAGGCTCATCACAAGTCTGCTTCTTTTTCCCTCTGTATTTGCTTGCCTACAAAGAGTGGTGGCAGAGAACTAAGATGTGTTATTAAGGACTGAAGAGGAGAAATGGGTTCACAAGGGAAACAGTGCAGGGTAGAGGGACCCCTAATGCTGCTGAGGGAGAGGTTCATGTGAACTTTAGATGCCGGTACCGACCAACCCCATACATACATTTCTCATCTCTTTTGATGCTCTTTCTCGACTTATCTTTTGCTCGTGATTTCCTTTGCTTGTTAGTAACATCATTTGGTCATGTACTCCATAGTACGTACGTCAAAGGCACAAATTCCGTTATTTGGCTTTTAGCGGGGATTTGATCATCAATTACTACTCTTTGAATTGATGACGATTAAGGATCAGGTGTCAAATCATTATTTGTATCACATTTCCAACGTTAATGTGCAGATTCTGTAAACTCTCGCTTCCTTACACGATTATGTAGTGATTCTGTTAGATTTTGGCTAAACTGTGGGTTGCCGTTTGGCTCCATGAATCGGCTGTTCTCAGTGACGAGTTTGACGTGAAGGTTCCTGCAAAACAATGGAAGGCACGTCGGGGGTTATGTCCCGATGAGCCCCTCCGACGCTCAAGTTAGGTTTTTGG
>JANIPN010000219.1:72905245-72915477 GCA_027478595.1 Erythroxylum anguifugum
AATTTACTTGCTTAGGATTTAGGCCGAGATTGAACCGAAGAACCGGGTCCCTACCGAATTCCCCATTTTTATTATTTTTGCATGTTTTCTTTAATTAGTTTTTATTAGTTAGTTTTATTTTCTTTTTCTTTTTCCAGAAATCCAAACCCCCACATTAGTGTAAACACCGAATAATTTCATTTCCTAGACTTTACACACACTCTTTGTGGGATCGACCTAGACTCACCACTACTATAGTAGTAGTCTAGTTATTTTTATTTTGACTAGCGAACGACGCGCGGTCATTAGGCAAAATTTTGTGTTAAAAAATACTGTTAAGAAAAAGAAAGTTGTATAAATTTTCACTAAAATAACTATTTCGCTGGCCTTTGGGTTATAAATAGAGCTAGTAGCCACTAGCCAGTTGAGAATATGATGTAGCTGAGTAACCAGATCGACATGCATCACAAATGTGTGCCTTCGTGTAAAAAAGCTTTAATGACATTCCAACCAAGCAGCTTAATAACAATATAACTTAGTTGAGTAACCAGATCAACATTCATCACAAATGTTTGCCTCCACATAAAAATAATATGTTTATGTTCTTAAAGAAAAAAATCAACAAAAAGAATGTTATCAAATAAAAACCTACCAAACTTGTTAGCGGATTGATTTTTTATGAAAACCTAATGAGGAATAGCTACACTTTTGTTTTGAATGAATGATTATCAATGTGTGTGTACAAGTGATAGGGGTGAATAGACTCAGCATTAAAATTTTGATTAGTTTTTATAATGAGTCCAAGGTGCTTAGACGCAGATTTTGCATGTTAATAATTTGGAACAACTTGAATGATTGTGTTTAGAGTTAAATTATTTCGTGAAGTTGAAGTCATTGCCTCATTTGTTGCGTTGTGTGTTTTGTGCTTTGTGTTGTTTGTTGTTTTGTTTGCTTGAGGACAATCAAACGTTTAACTGTGGGGATATTGATATGTGTGAAATGCATCGTATTTTAGGGTATAGTTTGATATGTGTTTAGCAATTTATACGATTGTTTAGTATGTGTTTAGGGTAGAATTGTGTTAGTTTGTAATTTGTTTGTATTTTAAGTGTTTTATGGGTTAGAACAATCCTTTGACCTTAAATATGATGTTTTTAGGTACTTTGATATGTTTGATAGTATTTTAGGGTAAAGATCGAAGAACAATCATGACAAGAAGGCCTAACATAGGCCACAATCTTAGCCTGCGTCGAGCAGACATGCAGCCACTCCCACACTTCGAGTTTCAAGGGATTTTTTGGACTTTTCAGACTCCAGAAAAACCCTAATTCAACCCTAAACACAAAAGAACATAAACAAAACAAGAAGAAGAGAAAGGAGGAGCTTTTACATTAGCCACTTTTTAGAGAAACCCTAGAGAGGATTGTTGAGAGATTGAGAAAGAGAAGAAGGAAGAGAGAAGTGGAGAAAAAGCCAACATCGACGTACTTCCTAGATCGGGAGTTTTTCGAAGTCGTTGCCTCCCGTCTCCATTCAACATCGTATTTCCTGTTATTTTCTATTTTAATTTGTGAAAGAAATCACAACTTTCTCCATAAACCTTCACACAAACTCATCAATCAAAGAACATAGATGAAGAATCAAGGTGGTGTGTGTAATGAAAGTGTCTGAATATCGAAGAGTAAGAGGGGAAAGCAAGTGTCGAATAAGGAATAGAGGGACTTTAGTGTTCTGTCTTAATTAGACATGTGAGTAGCACAAAATAGAAACTAATCAAGTACACAGTCGTATTCAACATATTCAAAATGTTGTCACATTGAAACATAAGCAGAGCATGGTTCATTAAGTGAATCATATGAGGGACACATAAAGAATACCAAATATATGAAGCCTCCACCGAATGCAGCTGCATCAGACTCCTATATAAAGAGACACAAGCATCTTACAATACACACAGAAGTCATAATTCTCAATTCATTGTAATCGAAATCTGAGAGAAAAAGAAAGAGAGAGAAAGAGAGAGTGTTAGAGTACATACTAAGAGTACTAGGAAGTTTGTGAGTGAACTCTTGCAGGTGTTTAATAACACCTAATCTCTTGTATTCTTCTTTTCTTGAAGCTAGTGAAAACCTCAGTGTGAGATTGACCCTTGGACGTAGATAGTTTTGTGCTATCAAACCAAGTAAAATTCTTGTGTGTTCTTCATATTTTTGCAACTCTTCATTTTTCAAAACAAGTTTAAGCATCAACCATCATCAGTCTTGAAATAAAATTACCAAAAGCCATACAAAGATCCTAATAGATTGGTATCAGAGCTTCTAGTTCTTTGTCCACATTCCTATTGAGAAGTCAATAATCCATCAAGAAGGAAGCTCAAGAACAGAAACAAGTCTTTACAAAGAACCTACAAAATGGTGGGAAAAGAGATGGAAGTGTTCAGTGGAAAGGAGGACTTTACAATCTAGAAATTACAGATGCAAGCCCTGCTTGAATCCTACGAATGTTTTAGGGCCATAGATGCTACCTATGATGATGAGACAGATCCTGTGAAGAATCTGAAGAAAGCAAGATTGGCACATTGCAAGTTAATGTTGCATCTTTCACCAATTGTCATCAGAAAAGTGAAAGATTGCAACACTGCAAAGCTATTATAGGAAAAACTGGATGAGATTTACTTTAAACGCTGCCTACCAAACAAAATGACCCTGCTGCACAATCTTGCAAATTTCAAAATGAATACAACAGTAACCCTTGAAGACAACCTAGATTATTTCTTTAAATTAATTCAGGATCTTGAAGCAACAGGGGAGAAAATTTCATAAGAACACCAAGCAGTGGTGATTCTAAAGTCACTTTCACAGGGATACAATGGATTCAAGAAGGTAGTCAAGCATGCTAGTGGTGATGCTCTAACAGTGAAGAGGGTTCTTGATTCTTTAATGGAGGAAGTGATAGACAACAATCACTTTAAAAGGGAACCGGAGGTGATGTTCTTAGACAACAGATCTGAGAACAAATTTGCACAAAATGGTTCAAAGAAAGGTGGTAGACAAAAAGCTAAGGGAAAGGGAAAGGGAAAGCAAAAGAAGAATGATGATGACAAGAAAAAGAACAAAGCCAAAGGTAAAAAAACATGATATTATTATGATAAAGGACACTTTGTCAGGGATTGCAGGAAGAAAAAGAAGGAAAAAGAGGCAAAGAAAGGTGATGCTGGAAATGTTGAGAAGCTTGAAGAATCCAGTGGAGATAAGATACTTGCTATGATATCATAAACAAAGGAGTTGTCAACAGAATAGATTCTAGACTCAGGCTGCACAATGCATGTAACTCCCTATAGGGACTGGTTCTCTTCTTTTGAGAAATTGTCAGCCAAAGTGAGAATGGCAGATGCAGAGAAGCAAGATATCAAACGCATTGGCAATGTTTCCATTAAGATGCATGATGGAAAGAGAACATTGAGCAATGTGAGATATGTCCCTAGAGTTAGAAGGATTCTTCTATCGGAAAGTATCTCTGACAAGCAAGGATACAAGATAAGGTATAGGGATGGTTTGAGAGAAATCATCAAGGATGGTATGGTGGTCATAAGGGCAATTGAAAGGGGGTGGGGTATATTATATTGTAGGCACTACAGAGATTAATCTAACAATAGAGGGAAAGGAGTTGAACTCAACTATTCTGTGGCATGCAAGACTCAGGTATGCAAGAAATAAAAGCCTCAAACACCTAGAGCAACAGGGACTGTTGCCAAACACAACCGTGAAGAAGATTGAGTTCTGTGAGGGATGTATTCTAGGGAAACATCACAGAACCCCTTTCGCAAGGATTGCAAAAAGAGCCACCAGAAGCATGGAATATACTCATAGTGACCTATGGGGGCCAGCTCAAACTCAAGCTTTGGGAGGTAAGAGGTATTTCATATCTGTCATTGATGACAGGTTTAGGAAATGCTAGATATATCTCTTGAAGACTAAAGATGAAGAACTAAAGGCATTTGTGATGTGGCACAATCTAATGGAGAATCAAACAGGAAAGAAGCTGAAGTGCCTAAGAACAGACAATGGGCTGGAGTTCTGCAACAAAGAGTTTGATGACTACTGTGAAAGGAAGGGAATTCAGAGGCACAGAACTGTCAAGGCTACACCTCAACAGAATGGAGTAGCAGAAAGACTTAACAGAACCCTACTTGAGAAGACAAGATGTATGCTGCTGTCCTCAGGCCCATCTCAAGCACTATGGGGAGAAGTTATCAAAACTGCAGCATACTTGATAAATAGACTACCAACATCTGCAAATGAGTATAAAACTCCTAAAGAGGTATGGAGTGGTTCTAAACCTAGTTTGACTCACTTGAAACCTTTTAGATGCAGTGTCTACATTCACCACACGGAAGGGAAGCTAGAACCTAGAGCAGTCAAAGGAGTATTTCTAGGTTGTCCTAAAGGAACTAAAGAGTACAAAGTCCTAATCCTACAATCAAGAGCTTACAAGACTCAAATAAGTAGAGATGCAGTATTCATGGAAACTGAATTCCCATTACTGAAGCAGAAAAATGGAGGAATGGATGTCCAAAAAAAAGTCCAACAGCAGCTGGGATCAAACAACACTCTAAATCCTTTCTATGTCCCACCCTCCGCATATGAAAGAGATGAAACTGAAGAAGCTACTGAACAAACAATACCAGTAGGAGAAGAAACTATGGACACAGATCCTAACTTTTAAGAGGGAAAAGAACAGGAAGAGCAACAAACTTATTTGCAGGACTATCAACTAGTCAAAAACAGGGAACAAAGGCAGAGAATACAAAACAGAAGGCATATTGAGGCTGACCTAATAGAATATGCTTGTTTGGTTGCAGAACTAGTTGAGTCAGGACCACCAAAAACATATAAAGAAGCATTGAAAAGGGCTGATGCAGAACAGTGGAATAAAGCTTGCCTAAGTGAATATACTTTTCTAATGAAGAATGAGACTTGGAAGTTAGTTCCTAAGCCACCAAATGCTAAGGTGATTGAATGTAAATGGATATTCAAGCTGAAGGATGGAGTAACAGAAGCTAATCCTAAAACCTATAAGGCCAGACTAGTAGCAAAAGGCTTCAGGCAAAGAGAGGGAGTGGATTATAAGGAAATCTTCTCCCCAGTGGTTAAGTTTAAAAAAGTAAGAATAGTTTTGACCTTAGATACTTTGAATGAATGGGAGATACACCAAATGGATGTAAAGACAACATTCCTAAATGGAAGGCTAGAAGAAACCATCCACACGAAGCAGCCCACAAGCTTCATAGATAAGAGGAATCCTGATCATGTTTGCTTGCTGGAAAAATGACTATGTGGCCTAAAGCAAGCTCTTAGGAAATGGAACAAGAAGTTCCATGAGGTGGTGACAGAAATGAAGTTTAAGAGGAGTGCCTATATCTACTGCCTATACTATAAGGATTTAGAGAAGGAGAAAGTAGTCTACATGCCGGTGTATGTGGATGACCTAGTTATCACAGGAAAACTAGTGTAGAGGATCCAAGAAGTGAAGAATGCTCTAAGACGGAATTTTGATATGAAAGACTTAGGGAAAGCTCAAAAGCTACTGGGTATGTAGATCATAAGGAATGAAGCAGAGGGGAAGCTATGGTTAATTCAAAGGGACTACATCAAAAAAGTCCTATCTAAGTTCAACATGGAAGGTGCTAAGCGTAGTTCTGCTCCAATTGCCACACACTTACAGCTGACAGTTGCTAAGAGTTCAGCAACAGAAGCAGAATATAAACAAATGCATAAATATCCAGATGATGTAGGTATAGGTTGTATAATGTATATCATGATATGCACTAGACCTGACTTAGCCTATGCAATCAGTCTACTTAGCAGATTCATGGCTAACCTGGGTCTAAAACACTGGTAGGGATTTAAAGTAGTACTTAGATACTTAAAGGGAACCCTAAATCATGGTCTATATTTTTCAAAATATAACTTACAATTCCTTAAACGTACAAGTTTAAATTGCTATGTAGATGTAGATTACGCAGCAGATAAGGATACATGCAAGTCATTATCAGCATACTATTTCACACTTTCAGGCAACATAATAAGCTGAAAAGTTCAACAACAGTCAGTGGTATCCCTATCTACAACAAAAGCATAGTATTACGCAATCACAGAAGGCCTAAAGGAGCTAATATGGCTAAAGGGGCTACTATCAGAAATCAAAATCCAAATCATAGAGAAAGCAATGTACACAGATAGTCAAAGCGTACTTTACCTAAGTAAGGATTCGGTTTTGTATGAGTGCTCAAAACACATCGATGTCTGACTCCACTTCATCAGGGATAAGATCAACAGCGGAGAGGCTGACCTGAAGATACTAAGAGGAGAACAAAATCCGATAGATTTTGGAACAAAAGTGGTTTTAATAAAGAAATTCATTTTTTGTGGAGATTTTCTACAGTTAAATGAAGCTCCTTGAAGAAAGAATAAAAGTTACTAGTCGATCTCACAACTTCGGAAAAAACTAGGGCTTCCATTTCAGAAATCAGTCACGAATTGAAGAGCTGCGTGAAAAATTCATGGAGAAGGAGGGAATAATGTGAAAGAATCACAACTTTCTCCATAAACCTTCACACAAACTCATCAATCAAAGAACATAGATGAAGAATCAAGGTGGTGTGTGTGATGAAAGTGTCTGAATATCGAAGAGAGAGAGGGGTAAGCAAGTGTCGAATAAGGAACAGAAGGAGTTTTGTGTTCTGTTTTAATTAGACATGTGAGTAGCATAAGACATAAACTATCCAAATACACAGTTGCATTCAACATATTCATAACGTTGTCACATTGAAAAATAAGCAGAGCATGGTTCATTAAGTAAATCATGTGAGGGACACATAAAGAATACCAAACATAACAAGCCTCCATCGAATGCAGCTGCATCAGACTCCTATATAAAGAGACATAAGCATCAGACAATACATACAGAAGTCATAATTCTCAATTCACTGTAATCGAAATCTGAGAGAAAAAGAAATAGAGAGAAAGAGAGAGTGCTATAGTACATACTAAGGGTACTAGCGACTTTATGAGAGGACTCTTGCAGGTGTTTAATAACACCCAATCTCTTGTATTCTTCAACCTCAGTGTGAGATTGACCTTTGGACGTAGATAGCTTTGTGCTAACAAACTAAGTAAAATTCTTGTGTGTTCTTTATATTTCTACGACTTTTCATTTCTGCAAAACATGTTTAAGCATCAACCATCATCAGCCTTGAAATAAAATTACCAAAATCCAAACAAAGATCCTAACATTATTATTGTATCGAATTGGGAATAACAGTTTGATGATAGGATTTGTGAATGTTGAGATGTTCTAAACTCACCTTGTATTTATTGGATTTGTTGTGATTGATTTATATGATTGCATAATTCGATAATAAACTAAAAGGGTGAAACGAATGAAAAATAATTCAATTGGGCTAACGAGAGTTTGGTGATTTAATAAGAACGAGAAATTAATCAAATCGGTAATTGTGTGAAGAGAGATCCAGCATAGGTTCTCAATAGTTTATTGGATAACTTTAGATCTAATTACAGTTTTGAATAGGTTGTTAATTAAGAAATTGCAATTTCCCATAATATGATTAGGGTTTATAATTTAGGATTAATGATTATAACTTGAGAGAGAGTAATCAACCCTATGATAAGAACCAATAATCCGATAAGTCATAATTGATTAGGTTAGCGTTAAAGATATGTAAAAATCTACTTTCTCTCAATTGATAGTTCCTTTAGGTTAATTCTTGAGTGTGTTACAATAGCTAAATTGTTAATATTTTGTAATTGATTCTTGGATTTAATTGCATGATTGAATTGAATTCTTGTTTTAGTTTTGCTATCTTTTGAATTTTTGCGAATTGTGTTGGCTTTATATTTAGGACTAGATTATCTCTTCTCGTGGGATCGACACCTTAGGTACTACATGAATGACTCGTGCACTTGCGGATCATTGAGGTTAATCATTAGAACTTACACACATAAAAAAACCACGATCATGCCCCATTAATATTTTGGGCGGTAATCCCTTAGTCAAAGGGTCAGCAATCATAAGATTTGTGCTAATGTGCTCAATTGACACTCTACGTTCTTGAACCTCTTCTTTAACGACAAAGTATTTCAACTCAATATGTTTAGCACCTTTGGAATACTTGTTTTTAGAAAAGAAAACTGCTGTGAAATTATCATAATAAATTTTCAGCGGCCTGGAAATACTGTCGACTATTTCAAGTTCTGAAATAAAGTGTCGCAACCACTTAGCCTGAACCATGCCCTCAAAGTATACCACAAATTTACCTTCCAATGTAGATGCAACAATTATTGATTGCTTCGTTCTCTTCTATGGTATTACTCCTCCAGCTAAAAGATATACGTAGCCAAATGTAGATTTTCTAGTATCCACACAACCAGCAAAATCTGAATCTAAATATCCAATTACTTCAAGATGATCGGACCTCCTATAAGTAAGCATGTGATCTTTGATCCCTTGCAAATATCTTAAGACTTTCTTTGCAGCTTTCCAATGATCCAATCCTAGGTTACTTTGGTATCTACCAAGCATACCAACTATAAAGGTAATGTTCGGCCTTATACATGTTTGAGCATATATGTCATGCTTTTCTGGGAATTTAGCAAGTGAACCAGGATGTTATCCATTTTCATCATATCTTTCGTAATACTCACCACCTCTATCAGACCTAACGATTTTCACTTTTCTGTCTAATTGCCTTTCAGCTTCAATTATATAAATTTCTATGGCATTCACTGCTTGAGATTTCTCATGTAGCAAATAGACATATCCATAACATGAATAATTATCAATTAAGGTGATAAAGTATTTTTCTTTACCGAAAGAATTAACATCAAAAGGTCCACATATATTGTTGTGTACAATTTCAAGAAGCTGAATGTTTCTCGTGGCACCTTTCTTTGTGTGTTTTGTTTGTGATAGGATTGAATTATCTTATATTTTCTTATGTATTTCTAAGTGATTTCAATCATATTTTTAAGATAAAATGGTTAATTGATGTTTAATTTGTGTTTACTATTAGGTTGGATATGCTGGTATATTTTTGAAACAAAAGAGACAAAATTATAAAGAAAATTAGAGCACCGAAGACACAACTGGGATTTAATTGTCACATCATCAATATATATAGGACACAACAAATTGGAACTAAATCAACACAACAGCGACGTCAACCATGGAGACTAAATCAAGCAGGCGCGCACAGTGGATGAATTAGAAGCAGCTGTGAGGTAGCAAATTAAAGAGTGGCAATTAAATGGTCTTTGGATATTAAATTAGCAAGAGACACGCAGAAGCAAATAAAGAGGCAGACAACAATCAAAATCAGGAATTAATGGGCTGGAGACACACAATAAAATAGAAGAGCTACGGACAGCACATGGAGGCAACACGTGGAGAAGCAAATTAAAATGAGGAGCAAAAAATGAAATCAAGGAAGCTATCCTATGAGGCGTCGTTTGAGGCAGCTGAGGATTTAACAGGTGGATTTCAATTAAAAATCACGCAAAAGGGCCCAAGCATAAACGGAGAGTGACATTTTAATTATGGAAGTGACGCAAATTAAGGGCAACAATTTAGATGAGTGTCGGCGCAATAAAAACAGAGGAGGCAATAATCAACGTATAAGGCAACAGGCTGGAGGGTTGGCGGCGGCAGCGTGGGCGCTGGACGCAAGCCAACCACGCACAGACAATAGGGAGGGCCAACGTAACTGATGGTAGGAGAGAAAAATATCAACGCAGAGCCGGCAAAAGAGAAGCAAAGAGTGGAGAAACAGAAGCAGTGAAGTGTAGCGTGAGCAGTGAGAAAGCTATAGTGAAGTGGAGAGATTGGGCTGAAACGAAACAAGAGCTAATTAGAGATTTTTTCTAAGGATTAATTATGGAGCTGAAGCATTTTTATTGGGATAGACCCATGAAGAGCTTAACGTCCCGAAGTTTGGAGGTAGAATCGACACCGACGACCCGGGTTAAGTATTATTTTAATTATTTTGTTATTTCTTTCTGTCATTAGGAATTGAGTGCATTATCCTGTTTTAACTAATTTAGGTATTGTGTATGGATAATCGGACTTTCATTATTGTTGGGTTATTTATGTATGAACCTGTTGGGTATTGTTGATTGATAATTTTAATGCGTTCATTGAATTGTTAATTTCAATCCCATTGCTAGAATTTCAATATA
>JANIPN010000219.1:72957234-72970578 GCA_027478595.1 Erythroxylum anguifugum
TAAGATAATTTCTTCATAATTTTTTGTCCACCATCTAATCAATTGTTTTGTGTAGGAAACAATTGCATTGGCTTTGTGTATCAGTTTCCAAAGTACTTTCTCTTTTGTTAAACTAGCCTCTGTTAATCTGTACATTTGATAAAATTTGTACATCCATTTGACATTTTGGAAGTGCTTTAAGATATTTAGGTATGTTATTCATGTCCTTTTTCTTTCAAAATTATTTATGTTCTTTCACCATTCCCTTTTCCCTAAGCAAACTGTTTATTTGTCAGTTCAAAAGGCGTGTTTCCATGTTTCAACAGTGTGATGATATTTGTTGATAATTGGTTGTTTAGATTATCTCTTCTCCATTCTTCCCTATTTTCCTTTTGAATTCTTTTTCTTAATAAATGTGTGTTAACTTATTGCTTTCTACTATGTAAGTAGATGCTTATAGCAAAAACATATAACCATAAAGTAATCAGTGACGTAGTTACATGGAGCTACATGGGGGCATTGGGCTCCCAAAGCTTTTTTAAAAAATTATTTTACCCTTAAATAACTCTGTCCTTTTATATATATATATATATAAAAGGACATAGTTATTTAAGGGTCGGTGGGGTACTGGGTTCTCCAAAATTTTAAAAAATAAATATTTGGACCCTCCTATATTAAATTTCTGGCTTCATTACTGATAGTAATTGCTACTTTAAGCTTTTGTGCACTGGGATGACTTATCTTATTGCTTATCCTTGTCCATTAGGCTTCACCTCTAAGTTTTCTTCCTTTGTACTGGATCCTTATGCAATCCATTTTGCGCATTTATGTACTTAATATATTTTGTTTTTTTTCTTTTTGGTTTCTGACGAGGTATCTTAGGAGGGTCCCAACTATGGCAAGACACCTTTAAGCCATCCACACTCGGACTAATCTTCACTTGAACCAGGTAGGCCCCTTGCGAGAGGCAAAGCTCTGACCTCAAGTTTTAAACGGCTGCATACATGAGGGCGGTTTGAACCTGCGACCTCTTTTAAGTCAGGAGAGCTCCTTATCAACTCACCTGCGCCCTGGGGTTATATTCACATGCTTTAGTAATCATATTTGTTAATAGTAATTTTCAATAAATAAGGGTGACATGCCTCAAGATAAATTTTACAGGACAAAGATGTTTAACTCAAATTAAAATAAATAGTAGCAAAGCCTTTCTATATTATTATTCAAGAAATGGTAAAATAATAATTGGCATTCTTAATTTGTATTTGTAATACTTCCATTTTGAATTTTTTGCTAGCTGACTTGTGTAGTGAGCTTTAGGCCTAGATCTTTATGTGAACTACTTACCAAGTCCTACAAATTATGGTGGCGAAGTACAACCACAAGTTTTCTTTGGTTTGTTTGCAACCTATGCCCAAATAAAGGGCTTTTCTAAACCTGAAAATAGGATGAATGCTTTCATCTTGTTGTTGAATTTCAAAATTGAAAAGCTTGGATAATGCAAATCCTTAAAGATAATAAGCCACAAAGGCATTATATTGGTTCTCGTCCTGATTCTTTCTGGTTCAATTCTATGATAAGTAGGGAAATATGTGTTTCATTTTGTTTTGGAAAGGGACAATCTGAATCCCAATCTTATACATTTGAGATCAACTATCAATTGGTATATGATTCATTGCTATTGACTGCTATGTTGGTTCATATCTTGTTATTGCAAGTCCTTCGATACACAACATACATTTTGTCAAGCTAAAGCTTTCTTGTGGCATTATGACTCTGATTTACCAGAAGCTAAGGCTACATTCTGGCATTGTGTTTTTGTGAAATAAACCATAAAACACTTTTGAAATTTTATCTTAGTGTTTTTTTGAAGTCTTTTGTTTAACCCTATTTTTAGTGATCTATTTTGCCTTGAAAATATCACCTGTTTTTTTGTTTTGTTTCTTTGGTTAAAATGTTCTTTGAGTATCCATTTTAGTGATTATATTTGGTTTATAATAGATGAATGTTGAAATGAATTAAGAAGTTTTTCTATGATGTATAAACTTCTCTAAGAGTAGGGTTAGCAGTAGGCCTGAGATGTTTAAGTCAAAATTTCAATTGATTGAAATTACGGATTATTTGTAACACGATTATTATTTATGTGTTATAACAATTTATGAATAATATGGATAATATAAATAATTATTTTATATCAAATATACAATAAAAATATTATGTGTCAATTAGTAAAAATATTTGTTAAAAGAAAAAGATTGTTTAAAGATTTTATAACGAAATTTATTGTCCTAAAACTCATTTCCATAAAAAAGTTAATATTATCATTTTATGTAAAAAAAGTGTTTTTATCTCATTAATTTTTTAAAGAAGTCTAATATTATAGGTCTTAGGCTAATATTATAGGTCTTAGGTTCAATTTTTAAATATAGTTTTGAATATTCTAAATTGCTCTTTTTTTTCAAATTATCTCAATTCTAATAAAGAATCCATATTTAAGTTATTTATATTAATTAATATTGTAAAGTCCAATATCTTACTTTTGACAAAAAATAACTAAAATTAATGTTGCTTTAAACTTTTATTTCTTTTTTACTATTCATTATTTTCTTATCTAAGTATAACAATAAAATGGTGCTTGGTCTATTCAAAACATAAAAGAATAATAGAAATTTATGACTTTGCCTATACAACAGGTACCACAGTGCTATCATAAAAATTATTTTATTATCAAAACAAAAGAGTTGTAGTGCTATTATGATCCAAACGAAAAAGGCAGAAAAAATTACCAATTATAGATGGAGAGTAGAGACTGGAGTTAAGCTACCAAGTAGAGACAATAGTACAAAGTTTTCTTTGTTAACGTCATAAAACCACACAAGTAAAGTTTTATATTTTCAATTGTAAAAACCAAAGTAATCAAATAAAAAATAGTAAATCGAGAAGTAAAGATTAAAGAAAACGAACCCACATTAGAGAAAAAGGGTTAGCTAACTGTTATAATTATGATTTTAATAGTTTGCACTACTTCATCTATATATAGAAATATTATTATTTAAATTTACTTGATTATGCAACAATTGTAATAAATAAATACTCTACATATGATAATCAACAATTAATTATACCTTCAACATTGAATATTTGTTTGAAGAAATTTTCATTTGGAAAACTGGTCTTTGTACCTGTATTATTATAGAAAAGATAATATAAGATAAAATAATATATGATTGTTAAAATTATTAAGATAAACAAAACTAATATATCATAAAGAATAGACTTTACCCTAATTATATTCATCATCTAACCTACTTCGGTTACATATAAGAGTTTCCACAATATTAGGATGAAATTGAACACGATGATGACTAATTATTCGATCCTTAGTGCTAAAAGCAAACTCTAAAATAATAGTTGATATTGGAATTGCTAGGAGGTCTCGTGCAATTGCTTGTATGATTGAAAAAGCACTTCTATGTGTCTTCCACCATATTAATATATCAAACTCCATATTTTTAACTTCGGTTATAGAACTACCTCTAAATAGTTACCCAAATCCATCTTACTGTAAGTCCAAACCCTTTTATCTTTAATGAATTGTACAAATTCAAGATTTGCACTAGTCTTATGATCTAAAGCTGAAACTAAACCAGAAGTTGAAGTTGAACTACTACGATCATGATTTTTGTCCAATCTTGGTTAATAATTATTAAACAAATTATACCAAAATTATTTAGTGATATCAACATGTTCTTTGGCTCGACCACTATACAAATTTTGATAATAAAAAAAAACGCTCCATCTTGTATATCAAGTCTAACGCAAAAATAACTATCACAGTTTGTCTGACCATATATCAATAAGAATTAAGTTTCTTCGTCATATATTTTACTATGACCTTAATCACCTTATTGGAATCAACTATCCAATCAAATAAAGCTCTATTGATTTCGCACATATTGCTAAAGCAAATGTGCAAAGTTGGATATTTTGTTCTTGAGAATAAATCAGTAGCATTATAAAATATTTTCAACTTTACACAACGTGCTTTAGCCAACTCCCATTGCTCTTTCATTAGTGGGTAAGTATATTGAGAATTTTTTCATCTCAGCCTACTAAACACCTCAACATACTTGGTTATCGACTCGAACATCTTAAATGTTGAATTCCATATGGTAGGACAATCCAAAACTAAATTCTTGCAAAGAATGTGTAATTGTCATGCAATTCCTTTAAATTTTCTACTATTTTAGGACATTATGCTATTTCAAATCGAATTTACTGCTTTTTTGTCACCTGCCACCAATGAACAAGCTCCGAACTTGTAACTTGATCTTAAACTTTTCTATCATTGGATCATGCTATAGTTATCGAGAGTTATGGTTGAGAGCTTAGTGTCGATGTTCCAATCCACTAAGCAATCCACCAATATAGTTGTCAATCCTTCACTTACATGCGGTGTTGGCACAAAAATAAACCTACCTCTTTAAAATATACTTAAATATCAATTATAATATAATAAATAAACTGATAACAATATTAAAGAATATAATTGACCTAAGTAGTTGACTGTATAAATTCCATTCATTGTCAATATAGTGTGTTGTCACCACTATATAATCATTCTTTTAGTTGTTAGTTGTTCGCATATCTGATGTGATGGCTACCCAGATATGCATAATTGATAGTATCTTTAATATTTCTTTCTTTTGATGGTGGTAAATATTAAAAATGTCTTTCTTCACGATATTCTGAGTTAGGATCTTAAAGGATGATTGGAGTGAGGTGACACCATCCTAAAGTTTTTGCTATCAATAGTGGAGAGTGGCTATTCATCACCAATGATCATCTTAGCTATCAAAAAATTTATTTTGTTGCTATCACAACTTGTAACAGTCATTTCATTCTTCCCTTTAATTACGTTAGGGTAAAAAAATGTTTGGTACCTTGATATAAACTTCTTTATGTTATACAACTATATGTTTCTTTTTACATAAGAGGTTTCACCTTTAGAAATCTCAGTCAATATCTTGTGACAATACTTATATTCAACCTTTTTTTAACTTCATCAATTGATCTAATCTTATTGAAGTGATTATTAACATCACTTCCTAATGGAATTTTTTGTTTAACCTGAATTGTTTCTTTATTTGGTACCAATTTATACCTTTCTGTTGGTACATTGCCTGGTAACATTTTAGAACTCTCTAATAAAGGAATATGCTCATCCAATTAAATATTTAATATATATGAGCATATAAGTTTTCATATTCTCTTACAAAAAAGATTTGATGTAGACAATATATCAAACACTCTAAAAATGTAAATGAAACCAATGTTAGAAATTTACTTATTTATTTGAGAGTTTCTTATTATTTTTTATACTTATTTTGTTCTTATTGTGTTTTTTGATCTTATGCGCCTTCATGGATAAAAAAGAAGAGCAATTAGGGTGAAATGGGGATAGAAAATAGAAGAATTAACTTTATTTTGGTGGTTGCCTGTGTAAGTTTACACAATCGTGTAGCTGCGGTGTAGCTCTTTATGGTTGTGTTTTTTTTTTGCAATGTTTGAAGATTGAAGCAAGATTGGGGGGTATGGTCATACATAAGGCCATATGAGTGATCATTTCCACTCCAAAAATCCTAAATTTAAGCTATAAATAGATAAAAAAGAAAATTAGGAAAAAAAAGGTTTCATAGGAGACTCTAGAAAGCACAAATTGATGGTCTAGAATGATAGAGAGAACAAAGAACAAGCAAAGAAACATATTTGGGGTGGATTTTCAACAATATAGAATGGGTTTCATGAAGATTAAAAGGGATCTCATCGTACTTCTTTTAGTTTTTTGTTTTTCCTTTAGTCTTAAAGTTATAATTATGAGCTAAAATTTTTTTGGGTACTAAGATTAGATAAACTCTAAGATAGACTTTGTAGTGATTTTATTTTAACTTAATTCATTCTTTAATGTCATTGAGATTCAATAATGTGTTTGTAATTATTCTTGAATTAATATTGCCAATGTATAATTTCATATATGATTTCATGCAATTGAGATTAAAAAATTCTTTTGTTAAATAGATCAGTCATAATTGAAAAAAGTTGCATGAAAAGCTAAAGATAGGTTGACATAAATCCTCTGGATTAAGGATAAACCTAATAGTGAAATTCACGAATTGATTAATGCAATCTTAGGGATTTTAACTTGAAAGAGGTTTCAGTTAATCAACTAAGAATTAGTTGTTAATAATCTTAAGAAAGATATTGATATAAGATAGGAATTTTCATGGTCCAATGAACTAAAGATTAAATTGATTAGTAAAATCATGATTCCACCCTAGGGGGAATTTAAAATCCAAGCACCAATATTTTCCTTAATTATTTCTTAGTTTAATCTTCATTATAGATTGTTAATTCTGTTGATTTATTTCAGTTTATTGTTTTAATTTTGCATTTGATTTATTTTAAGCACTATAGTTAGTTATGGTTGATAATAGAAAGAAGGTAAGTACTAGCAATTCTAGTCCTTGTGGAATCAACTCTTACTTGTCAGTGCTAGCTACAACTAAATTATACACTTGCTGCTTAAAACATAAAATTACATATTAAGCTTTTTCGTCATTATTGGGGGCTAGAATATTAAAATTCCTTATTTTTATTAATCTAGTCATTTTTCCTTTTTAGATAGTTTTTATTTCTTTTCTTTTACAATTATTTTTCCTTATAACTTTCGTTTGCCTTGTTTTTAAAATTTGGGTAGTCCTTGTTATAGCCACCAAATACAATGGGATGATGGAGAGTATTGTTAGGGGGATTCTAGCATGCCATCACCTATGGTAGCTTCGGAAGCTTAGAACAAGAGGCATAGTGATATGTATTCGATAGCTCAATTGATATCTATGACATGTTTTGACATTTGTGGGGGGTGACATGTTAATTATAAATTTCAAGCATCAAACTATATATAAAAGCATCTGAATTGCATGGAGAACTAGCCTCAAAATATCCATTACAAGAGTACATACAATTCAGAATGGAGGACTTTGTATGGAACAATCATGCTTCATTTGTATTTCTAGACCAACAGTAGCAAGAGGAAGAGGAACATCTTATATATGTACTTATGAAAGGCATTGCTTTATAAGAGGTTGCCCTCCATAGACTCCAAGAGCTAGTTACTTCATTAGAATACACTAAGTTAAACTTGAGGGATCACGTGAGTGCGTTAATTTTCCAGAGTAGAGAGGAGCCAAAGGTTGAATACATGGAGGAATATATGGATCAAAAAAGAAGGAAGAAGATTCAACAAAGAAGATAGAGATTGAAAAAAAGGAGGAAGCTATTGTTTAAGAAGAGAATGAAGAAGAGAAATAATAGAAGGAAAAATTATTGACAATCATCTTAAGTATGGAGCGCTCCTACTTTCCATAAAACAAACTATTAGAATCAATCGAAGATCCAAGAGGTTTTGTTATTCCTTGTTCTATTGAAACATGTAGCCTACTTGCAAGCTACTGAACTTTGATATGGGGAAAAGAGTGAAGCAAGTTGCTAATTATATATCTAGGTTGAAAAATGGCTTACTGAGAAGTCTAGTTATAAGACTAACTAAAAATGTTGGAAGGCAACAAATAATTAGGTTTTTATTTTGATTGAGTAGTTTGTAGGATTGTCATTAATAGTTTAGTTATTTTTATAGTTTTAATTTGATGATCCTAATTTTGTTACTTGATATTTGATGAAGTTTCACAGATTATGAAGGCAACATCAACCCTTGCTTTAGAGTAGAAAAGATTTCACCTATATTGGATGGAAGCTAATGATAGTTGACAAAACTAAAAATATTTTTCTATCAAGGGAGTAATCCTCACCCCTCCATTATTCATATTTTTCATTGTTCTTGTATGTTCTGTACATTGAGGAAAATGTACGACTTAAGTGTAAGGGAATGACTTAATAGTCAAGCTTGTCAATTTTTTATAATTAACTTAATAATGAATAACTTGATCTTTTTTAGAGAGAATGTTGATCAAGATGATTCATTATGAGTTTGGTTATAACTGTGATTTAATTTGTTTACACAAATAGTTATGAGTTTTGATGATTAAGTTGATTTCAATTTAGTTCATTAATTTTGAGAATGGATACCTGATTTGCATTATGATACTTTATGTATAATTTGTACATGCGTTAAGTTTAATGTGAATTCTTTTTTAACATTTTTGTTACCCATAATGTAAAGAAAAGAAAAGAAAAAGTAGTGTATGAATAAATGAGTATAAATAATTTCATTCCGTTGGCTTTGTATTATAAAAAGGTTAAAGTTAAAAAGTGGTGCTAGTAGCCATATGAGATGGTGACTTAGTTGAGTGATCTGGGGTATTCATAACAAGGTGCTTACTCTCGCATCAAAAGGTTACGTGACTTTTCAAACAAGCTTCTAAATGCTCTTAGAATGTTTAAATTTACTGTTTTATTTTTAATAAGAGATATAAAAGTGTTAGAGTTTTTAACATTTTTCTTCTATATGTTCACTTTATACATTAAGCGGAATGGTGTGAATTAAGTTAAACTTTGAAGAATTGTTGATTTAATTGGATTGATTTATAACTTCATGCAAGTAACTAAATGTTTCACATTTCAATGAACTTTGTAATTGAATGAATAATGAAGAATCTTGATGAATATCCTATTTGTTTTATTTGTTTTATAGTTGTTTCTTATTAATTTAAGAGTAATGAAATTGATTTTCTTGAGAACTAGCAAAGGCTTAAATGTGGGGGAGTTTGATAAATGCTAAATATACTATATTTCTAATCTTATATTTATTTCATTTTACTTGTTTATTTGAGAGATTCTTATTGTTTTTTATACTTATTTTGTTTCTATTGTGTTTTTGTCTTATTTTCCTTTATGGATAAAAATGATAGGAATTAGTTCAAAATCAGGACAAAAAATTGGAAGAATTGAATCTATTTTAACGATTGTCCGTGTAAGTCTACACTACCAAGTGGGTGTTTGTGTAGCTCTCTAGGACCATATTTCTTTGCGATTTTCAAAGATTTAAGCAAGATTCAGGGACATGATCATGCATACAGCCATGTATATCATTGATTCCACTCCAGAAACCCTAAATTCGAGCTATAAATGGATATAACGAAGAGAAAATAGGGGGAAAAAAGGAGGTTAATAGGAGGCTCAAGAAACATAAATTGATAGCCTAGAATGATCAATAAAATAAAGAACAAGGAAACATATTGGGGTAGATTTTCGTCAATCTGAAGTGGATTTCATGAAGATTAAAACGAATATCATCATGTTTCTTTTAGTTTTTTGGTTTTCCTTTAGCCATGATGTTATGATTAGGAGTTAAACTTTTGTTGGTACTTGGATTAGGAGTTAAACTTTTGTTGGTACTTAGATTAGATGAACCATTAGATAAAACTTATAGTGATTTATTTTAACCTAATTCATTTTTTAGTTTCATTGAGATTCAATAATGTATTTTTAATTATTCTTGAATTAATATTGCTAGCATATTATTTCATGTATGGTTTCATGCAATTGAGATTAAGAAATCTTTTTTTATAAATGGATCAACCATAATTGAAAGGAGTTACTTGCAAACCTAGAGATAGATTGACATAAATCTTCTAGATTAGGGTTAAACCTAAAAGTGAAATTGACAAATTAATTAATGCAATCTTCAAGGTTTTAACTAGAAAGAGATTTCAGTTAATCAATTGACGATTGTTAATAGTCTTAAAAAATATTAATAAAAGATAAGATTTTTCACGGTCCAATAAATTAAAGATTAAATTCGTTAGGTAAAATCATGATTGCACGAGAAGTCCTAGGGGATTCAAAATCCAGGTACCAATGTCTTCTTTAATTATTTCTTAGTTTAAACTTCATTTTAATTAGTTAATTGTGTTGATTTATTTTAGTTAATTGTTTTAATTTTTCATTTGATTTATCTTAAACTCTATAGTTGGTTAGGCTAGATAATAGAAAGACGGTAAGTATTAGCAATTCTAACCCTCGTGGAATTGGACCGTACTTGCTAGTGCTAGCTACAACTACATCATATACTTATGGTTTAAAACATAAAAGTTACATTCCACACCAAATTTATAAGAACACTATTTTACACCTACTTTTCTGTTCATTTCTAATAGGAAACTACTCCATTGACATGAAAACATAATAGTTCATAGAACTTGTTTGAAGCATTTAAATTTAACACTACAAAAATTGAGTTTAGACCGAGTTGCTCGTAGTGCATCTCACTACACCAAATTTATGAGAATACTATTTTATGCATACTTTACGACTCATTTCTAACAGGAAACTACTTCATTAACCTGAAAACAGAATAGTTCATGAATTTCGTTTGAAACAGTCAACTTTAACACAAAATTTGTCTGAAGCAACCAAATTTGGAAATGAATAACAAAACCATGGAGTAAGCAAGTTGACACATGGTTTTACAAGTTAAATGAGTAAACAAAACATGTTCAAATTCGTATTCATATTCCACCACCCATTATTCCAGAAGCTTCAATCCAACAATGCTGACAATCATAGAAACAAGAAGAGAATATTCAATTTAAGTCCAAATTATATTCAATTTAAGTCCAAAATATTCAATTTCTTCACCTACACTTCAAACCGAGCTTGGCAAAAAAATTAACACCATCATAAAAAAAAGGAGAGCCAAGTAAGCTCATTTGTTCTTCCCCGCATGTTTTTCTTACCTATGGTGAGGGAGCATAGGTGAGGGAAGCACCAAGCAGAGGTGAGGCGAGCACCAAGTAATCAGCTACTAGAAAGACTATGTTAAAGAGGGGGCACTAAGCATTGTCCAAAGAGAGAGCACTTTATTGGTCCACTGGAGTATAGCTATAGAGGGAGGATTGGAGAGTGAGGAGTTGAGCTACCGAGGAAGACTATAAGAGGAATTATATATTAATTAAAATTAATCTACAATGTTTCGAGGAAGAACCTAAGAAGATAACTATCTAGTTATTGAAACAACATTGTTATACTTACATAAAATGATGTCAATTCAAAAATTAAAACATGTGACAGTTCAGGTTCTCGAAATTAAAAAAAAAAAACTTGAACGAACTCAAATTTCAGTCAAATCGAAACAAGCTTGTTAACTTTGAGTTAGGCTTATCTAGACAATTTTTTTCGTTTCTACATGAATATAAAATGAAAGGACTTTGCAAAGTAGAAAAATGATAGATGGATACTTCAAAAAATTTTGATGGATGATAAATGGATTTTTTGATTTTTTTAAAAAATCAATGGCATCATTTTGAAGACTAAAATACGTATGTCTAGACTTACTAGTAGCTATTTGCTAGTGATTAGTAACATTATGTTTAAAAGTTCAAATCACTAGCCATCATCTTATTTTATCTAAGAATGATATATTGTGTTATGAACTCAAAATTAATACCTATTTTCTTGCATTATACCATAAATTTAAGAAAATTCATGTCTTGAGTATGTTTTTTTTATGATAGTAATTGTGAAATAATCTTTAATTGTGTAATTTAAGACATATATTATCGTATGATGAATATCTCAAATTGTTTAATTAAAATAAATTAAAATAATTTTATATTTGAATTTAATTATATAAATATGTATAAATTTATTTAATTATATTAAATGTTCATATCTTTTATTTTAAATAATCATAAGATTAACTAATTTAATAATAAACGTTGAAATGTTAAAATGATCTAAATTAAAATTTAATATCAGTATATCATACTATAATAAGGATAAAATAAAAATGGGTAATAAAATCAAATAATTTTTTTAGTTTTATTACAAATTTTAATTTGTTTAATTTCAATTTTTATTAGAAATTTCAACTAAACGTATATTTATTAAGAGAATAAAAATCAAAACAAAAATGAAAACAGCTCAGTGAAATGAAACAGGCGTAATTCTTAGCTAACTACAACCTGTCTTTTCCCCTTTGATGTAAGCGCTACAAATTGGCCTCGTAAAAACCTGGATATCCTCTCGATTGCAATTTTCTCCTATCCAACGTCTCCTTTTCCTTGTCATGGACAATCAAACAACTTTCGTTAATCACACACTCCTAAGAAAAAGCTAGGCACGATTCTATTGCCTTCTGCCTATTATTGAACCTGACTGTAATGTTTGTCAACATCTGGATCAAATAATGCAACACGGATTTGCATACATCCCAATCACTTTAGAAGCATCTAGCTTCACCATCAAAGTGAGTACTTCCATTGAGAAGAAGCCATTCATACTGTTGAACCAGGTAACATATTTCATAACCATAACATGAACTCACCATTCCTTCTGATATAATATTCATTATGATTATAAGAACAAGCATGTCATGGACACAGAGTGTAGGGCCTTAACACAGTGTCTCAATTTCCTCGAGAGAGAGGGCGACCCACATGAGGGACATGTCTCCTAGTGCACGTCCATTCCTTCTCTACTACCTTGCGGTTTTGTTGGATCTTTAGTGTTTGTACTCTTATCTGTCTCTCTATATTTAAGATCAACTTAATTATGGACATTAAGCCATGGGATGATATGTTGGGACGTCGCATGTACCTACTACACTTTCTCTAGACAAATTTGTGGAAATACTCGAGCTTGGGGATATGAAATCTTGACCTTGCACACATGACACACCCAAAAAAGGCTACGATAATTGATACGCATACGATATGAGAACAGGTCATCTATATCCAAGGACGCAAGAACCTGGAAGGAGTTGAAAGACTCTGATTGGTGGTACATGCAATGGTTCATTTATACCAAGAGCCCTCTTTCTGGGGCTTTTAACAGTACTGCAAACTATACAAATTCTTCCATCCTCTGAACTCCTTTGCTTTCACGCCAAGATTCTACTCAGGAACACAAATATAGAGACATGGGGATGTGGGTGTGCGATCCGAGATGGGACCACCATATTATCCGCACAAGTAATGTTCATTCATGTGGGCATATTTGTAGCTTGTGTACTTCGAAAATGGTTGGGTAGTTAAGAAGTACAGATACGGACACGGACACGGGACACGATATGGACACGAACACGGAGACACACTAACTTCTAAAATTTGGTGGACACGGACACGGCATATATATATATTATAAATTTAAAATTAAAAAAAATTTAAGAATTCATAATATAATATATATTGATTGATATATTTCAAGACTTCCAACATCTTGATAGTTCATACATATTTGATACTTTATAAGTCATTCTAAAAAAACATGGAGCATATATTCTATTAAGCAATGTCCGAGCGGTCTCCAGACGTGTCCGAGTTGTGTCCACCGTGTGTCAGTGGGTGTCCG
>JANIPN010000219.1:72972615-72986150 GCA_027478595.1 Erythroxylum anguifugum
GTTTAAAATTATATAATAATTAATATATTGTGCTTTGCATATTGTTTTATATACTTTAAATAATATTTTTATGCATAAATAATTTTTATTACAAAATAAAATATAGTTAAAATTAAAAGTGCTTTTTTTATTTTTATGTTGTCAAATAGTCTACTGTATGAAGCTCTTTAAAAAAAGTTTATTTTTAAATAACAGTCAAACAGTCAATTGACTTTTTAAAAAAACTCTACTGACAAAAACTCTACTGGTATAAACATATCCAAACATCCAGTTTAAGTCCACAGTTATAAGAAGCCTAGTAAATGATTACCAAATAAATTGTAAATAAGAAAATTGACGATAATAATAAGGTTTTAAATTACGGTTGTAAATTTTATATTACAGGTTACATATTACATTATGGTTGTATGTAGTTGTCTAAATTACAGATAACTTAAATATTTATTAGAATACAAATTATATTTACCGAAAAATATAATTACAATAAAGTATGGTAAAAGTGTAAAACAAACAAAAAGACTCGACATCATTAACTTAGAGTCAAGTGCACAATTGAAAATCTAATACATAAATATGGCACTGTCTGGACAAAAATGTAATAACCCTAAAATTTGAGTGGCAATATAATCTCCACTTCTCTATATAAGACTTTTCAAGTGTCACCCGACGTACTCAAGTCTTACACTCACAGCCTTTTTTTGTCCCAAGCAACAATTACCTTTTAACCCATCAACAATGGCTATGGCTTTCAAGATGGTATACGTTTTCTCTTCTTCTCATGGTTCTCTTGCTATGATCTTCCAGTTTTGAGTCATCGCTAATCTGTGCCTTTTTTTCTTATTGACCATGATGTTTTGTGCAGGCGACTACAGGCATGTGGGTGACTGATGAATGCAAAAACTCTTTCATGGAAATGAAATGGAAAAAGGTGCATAGATACATAGTGTTTAAGATCGACGAGAAGTCCAGGTTGGTCACGGTCGACAAGGTGGGTGGTTCCGGCGAGAGCTATGATGATCTTGCTGCGTCGTTACCGGACGATGACTGCAGATATGCTGTGTTCGATTTCGACTTTGTTACAGTCGATAATTGCAGGAAGAGCAAGATCTTCTTCATTGCATGGTCCGTCATTCCTTTTTTTCGTTATTTAATGTTTTTTCTTTTTTGTTTCGCATTACATTAAACTATGGTCTTATGATATGATGTTCAAGATCAACATTACACAGCTTGAATTATACTACACCTAAATCGTTACGAACTTACGTTTATGACCTTTGAACAATGGTATGGATGGTGGCGTTTAGTGGGATAATTCTGAAATTTTTGTCTTCGTGGGAAAACCACTGTCGACCCTTTAAGTTTACTCTTTTCATTGTAGGGGCTACAATTATTGGTTTTGATCATTAATTAGATTCTTTATTGATAGTTACATGTAGTTTGTAGAAGCTAGCTAACAGGTTGGAGTTTATATTGGACTGACAAGTTTAGGACCAATTCTTGCTGTATTCCTTGTTGCCGTAAAATTGATATCTATTTTTTTTGATAAATATAATTTATCTCTATTGCACATGCCTCAAGCATCATTATAGTAAGGGTGTGGTGTGTGAAGCGTACGAGTTACGAAGAAATGGAGTTTGGATCTACCAATATAATTACATCTATGTGTGTCACCATCATTGATCATGATCGTTGGGTTGGCTGCAGGGCTCCAACAGCATCAAGAATTAGAGCAAAGATGTTATATGCAACATCCAAAGATGGATTGAGGAGAGTGCTAGATGGGATCCATTATGAACTCCAAGCAACTGACCCAACAGAGATGGGGTTTGATGTGATAAAGGACAGAGCCAAATAAGTTTATGATTAGGAGTAGATATAGCTTAAATTATGCAGTGATGGCATCTCACCTTTGTTTAATAACTCCAACCAGATGTGCTTTTCCTCATGTTACTCTTTCCTTTCTTTTTTCTTTTTATGACTCTTGCTTCTAATGCAAGTGAATTTTCTAATCAGAAATAATGACGATGTTGTACTGAAAGTTCTCGTTTGGTGACCAAGGACCTTTCTGATAGATTCAATCTCTCTTGTCACTAAAACGTGGTGAAGGCATATGTTTGTTCCCATAGAACAATAACAAAGGTGCTACTTTGTGCTTTTACTTCCACTAAAGAAAAGCTTTACATGCGTACCCGATGAGAGACTGGATTCTTGATTTCAAGAAAGACTTAAAATTTCATGGATTTTATAAATCCAGTTCATCTCTATTTTTTTCTGAGTCTTGGTAATTTAGATCTCAAGTACTTCTGCATGTAATTGTTGATCATGTCAGAAGAATCCTTTGTGTTTGGCTGGAATCCATCTCAAGATGTAAAAGATGGACGATTCTTCTACTTTGACTAGCTCCTCTCTTCCTAACCAGAAACACTTGGCTACAAAAGATGATTGCCTACAGGAACACGAGTATTGGATTCTCCAATTACAGGAGCAACTAGTACCATGGAACATGAGAGAATTATTGGCATGAACTACTTTTGCTTAAATCTGAAGGTGCCAAAAGAAAAAAATACAGAGAGCTAGGAGAACAAAATGGTACAGATAGAACTGTAGAGGTGATTAGAAAGTAAATGACGACGGTCCACGACCTAATCACAGTTTTAAACAACAAAAAGGACAAAATAAAAAGCCAAAGAAAAAAAACCATCAGTAGTCACTGACTATGATTGAGGTTTATCTACTCGAACATTTTCTTTTTATTCCTCTTTTCTTTTTTCAGTAAGGAACATTCCCTGAAAATGATTGAGCACACTTCGAGACTAGAAAAAAATTTTAGAACATAAACTTGGGTTTTGACTGAGCATTCCCTGCGACAAAATAGTGCAATATAAAATGTGAACTGAGTAGAAAGTAAGAACTGAAAGCATTCACTCTTATAAAGGACAAATTCTACACTACTGATTATCGAAGTTTTGGGGCAGCAATATTTGGAGTAGAATTATTCATTTCATAGAACGCCTATGTCCTGCATCAATATTCTGAGGCTAGCAGAAATCCACAGACAGCTAAGCAAAAAAGGAAATTAATCGATCACAACCAAACTTAATCATCATGCACTGTACTGGCACCGAACTTTCATATTCCAGGACTAATTTTCTTGCTGGTTGCCTCTATCTTTGGCTGGTGTTATCCTCAAATGTTTGCTAAATTCATGACTATCTATGTACTTTTCACTTTGCTTTTCTGCTGCAATTACCTATGTCAACACATCATTGACATTGAAGGAACACAGTCTTGGGTAGTTTTCTGTTCATTTCATAATGCAATTCTTTGCTTTATTTGTTATGATATCTTTCTCCAAGTCAACATCGCTGAGCCATTTATTTTTTTCTAGCAACTTGATTCATCGAGGTACCGAAGTCGCGGCAGCAAACAAGAGGAATCAAGAGGCTTAAAAGAAGAAGATAGTAGTGGGTATAGTTAATAGATGTTGGTCCAGTCGCCCTCAAGGGGTGTGGCTAGATGGTTGAGAGCGAGACTTGGCTTCGGTTAGGTCCCAGGTTCGATTCCTTGCTAGCCCCTCTTGTAAGAGCCTGGGGCAGCCGGGTTACCTATGGATGGAGAACTAGTGAGGCTCTCTGTGATGGGTTGTAGCCGCTTGGCCCTCTGCTGGGGTGTAGCCACTTGGCCCTCTGAGAGGTAAGCCCGCTTGGCCCGCCTGTGAGGTTTCCTCGACTCCAAAAATACTAATAGTACAAGAGAATCAGCTAGTTATGGTTGTTAGTAAGGACACGTGTAAGGGTTAGATTAATGATGATTTTGTTACACGATCCGGGAATGTCGGGCTGGTATTGTTATAGCCTGAGTGGCATAGTTTGTGAAGGAAAATAAGGAATAACAGAATATGATTCTCCTCCTTCTCTCCAATTCTTTTTGTTCTTTTTCTCTTTCTTCTTCTTCTTCTGATCACACCTACCAGCTCGACATCATTGAGCTCCCTATCCAATCAATCCAATTCGGGTTAATCCCTCTTTCACTTGCATCAAGTGGTATCAGAGACCTCGCTGCTACCATATCTGTGACAATAGTGAAAACACGTTATGGGGATGTAGAAAGGTTGGATGAGTCTTTTTCTTCCTTCTCTCAGGAGACCTAAGAACGGTTTGCTGTTATCACCTCAGAGCTACAACAGAACAAAGTCGCTTGGTAGGAAACAACAGCCAAGCAAGCTAGTGATCTCACGGGGCTTAAAAAATTAATGGTGGAAATTCAAAACTCTTATCCATCAATTTTCACAATCATCTAACCATACTAGTGGTGAACCCACTATACCTCCAGCCACTCATAATAATCCTTCACAGGCACAAAGGGATCCACCCCACCCACATACCCACATACTCCTACTACAGAACCTCTCCTTCCAACACCGCCGAGATCAACTCAACTACCACAATCGCCTTCTGGTTCCCACCATACAGGCCACACCTCTTACCATACGAATCCAAATTTTTATCAATCATCCTGTCAAATCTTTCCCTGCATACAACAAACAACTCCATATATGAATACCCATTTTGATAAACTCAAGAAACCAAAGAAATTTTTTCCCACGTTCAATGGGTCTGATGTTGGGGACTGGACCTATAAGGCTAACCAATTTTTTGGTATAGAGCCCCTCAGTGACACTAAGAAAATCAAATACACAGCTTATCATATGGAAAAACCAACACTGTATTGGCATCAGGCTTACACAAAGACAGTAGGGCTACATAACCTCACTTGGGATGAATATGTCACAGCAGTTTGCAAGAGGTTTATGGGACAGCATCCACTAGCTGTTCTGAAAAACTTGACTCAAACAGTTGATTTGGAATCCTATATATCTGAGTTTGATATGTATTGGAATCTTGTGGACTTGAGTGAAGCACAAGCCCTTACTATGTTTATCACTGGTCTAAAGGGTGAAGCCAGGAAATTGTTGAAGATTATGAAACCTCAGTCCCTAACCCATGCCTACGAAATTGCCAGAGACAATGAACCTGAGATGGAATCAATCAAACTACCCTACAACATTAAGACCACCCTCCTGCTACATCTGAGGAATGTTTTCCAACCCATTCCTCCACGCTTAAACCACCTAGCTATATTCCAAACAAAAACTCTACACCTATTATTCTTGGCAAAAATTTCAGAAGTTCTGATTTAGATGCACGAAGGGTTAAAAATATTTGTTTTTGGTTCCTTGAAAAATTCACTCCAGGGCACCAATGCAAGAGTAAAAAGACCTACTATATTACTGTCACAGAAGATGTGGATGATGATTCCAGTGACGAATTCCATAATGTGGGTCCATTGGGAGAAATAGCAGAGGAGGATGCTATACCCCATATTTCTTTAAATGTCCTCCTAGGCACTACTAGATATCAGGCAATGAAGGTAAAGAGTAGTGTATGATTGAAGACACTACAAGTGCTTATTGATTCGGGGAGCACTCAAAATTTTCTTAGTTCCAGTGCTGCTAAGAGACTAGGGTGTGCTCTAAATCTAGTAAAGTCTATGACTGTAGAGGATGCCAATGGAGAATGCATGGCTTGTAAGGCAGCCTGCAAAGGTTTTCAATGGAGAATACAAGGGGTCCATTTTATAGCTGATGTATTAATCCTAGAGCTCGGTAGTAGTGATATGGTCCTTGGGGTATAATGGCTTTCTACCTTAGGAAACATAGTGTTTAACTATAAGGAGTTATTGATGGCCTTCAAGTGGCAGGATCAACAAGTACTACTATATGGCATTAGCACATCACTATTGCTGAGTGAGGTACCTTGAATTACATGGAGGCCAACCGATTGACATCAAATAGCACTACTGATGTTAGAATTCAACAGATTCTGGAGGCATTCTCTCACATGTTTGAGGCTCCAAAACGACTCCCTCCTGTTCGAGGGCATGATCACAAGATTCCCCTGCTTCTTGGTTTGCAACCTATAAATAAAAGGCCATACAGGTACTCAAGAATTCAGAAAGATTTCATGGAAGGATTGGTAGAAGAAATGATACAAGTAGGTATTATACAACCTAGCACAAGATCCTTTGCTTTACCAGTTGTTTTGGTTAAAAAAAAAGATAACTCCTGGAGGTTTTGTGTTGATTATAGGGCACTAAACAACATTACCATAAAAGATAGATTTCCCATTCCATTGGTAGACGAATTGTTAGAAAAATTATATGGGTCTAGTATCTATTTTAAGATAGACCTTCAATCAGGATACCATCAAATTCAGATGTCCCCACTAGATGTCCACAAAACAGCTTTTAAAACCCATCATGGGCACTTCGAGTTCTTAGCTATGCCGTTTGGCCTCACTATTGCCCCTGCTACCTTCCAAAGCCACATGAACATTATTTTAAAATAATATCTTAGAAAATTTGTTTTGGTTTTCTTTGATGACATTTTGGTCTATAGTCATACTTGTAGTGATCATGTTCAACACTTACAAATGGTGCTAGAGATTTTGAGACAGAAAATGTTATTTGCTAAACAATCTAAGTGCGAGTTCGGGGTTGACAAGGTAGAGTACTTGGGACATTTCATTTCCAGTGATGGAGTCTCCACTGACCCCAAAAAGATAGAGGTTGTTCTCAATTGACCTACTCCCACTACTGTCCGGCAACTTCGAGGCTTCCTTGGGCTCACAGGCTACTATAGACGCTTTGTAAAGAATTACGACAGTATCAGCAAGTTGCTTACTGCCCTCTTGCAGAAGGATGCATTTCTATGGACTTCAATAGTGACAGATGCCTTTAACAAGCTTAAGCATGCGATGGTTACTGCCCCTATGCTTGCTTTACCTAATTTGTCCAAAGATTTCACTATCGAAGTTGACACTAGTGGCTTGGGGATTGATGTTGTCCTCACTCAACAAGGTCACCCAATAGCCTATATTAGCAAAGCATTGTCACCTAAGCATCCAGCCTTATCAGCCTACGAATGTGAGATGATAGTTATTTTACAATCTGTAGCAGCTTAGAAGCATTATTTGTAGGACAGACATTTCGAGATTAAAATAGACCATCATAGCTTAAAGTTCCTATTAGATCAACGAGTTATGACAAGCATTCAACATATTTAGGTTGCAAAGCTAATGGGGCTAGACTATGAAATCATTTACAAACAAGGAAAGGATAATGTGGCAACAGATTCTCTCTCTAGAATGCACAGTGCATAATCTAATCAATTAGCTGTTTCTACCTATTCTACAAATGCTCTACAGCATATGCACGACAATTGGCAATTTGATCCTAGAATTCAGAAGCTCATATCTAAACTTGCTGCTGATCCTATCTCTCATCCAAATTTTTGTTGGAAAAATGGGTCTTTAATACAGAAGGACAGACTCGTGGTGGGCAATGTTCCCACTTTACAAAAACAGCTTATATCCTACTTTCATAACTTTACAGTAGGCGGTCACTTAGGTATGAACGTGACTCTTCAAAAAGTCAGTAGTTTATTCTATTGGAAAGGGTTACAAAGAGCAGCTAGGCAATATGTGCGAGAGTGCGCGGTATGCCAATGCAACAAAGTTGAACCAATGGCCTATCCTAGTCTTCTACAGCCCCTACCCATTCCTTAAACCATATTCTCTGGCATCAGTATGGATTTTCTTTAAGGTTTACCAAAATCTCAAGCAAAAGATGTTATCTTTGTGGTAGTTGACAGGTTAACTAAGTGCTCTCACTTCATGAGTCTATCTCACCCCTACACTGCTCATCAAACTGCTAAGTTGTTCCTCGACAATGCTTTCAAACTGCATAGAATGCCTGCTACCATCATCAGCGACAGGGGGTCAATGTTTCTAAGCTAGTTTTGGAAGGAATTATTCTCACTACAAAGGGTGGAATTGCACTACTCTACCTCCTACCACCCTCAAAACGATGGGCAAATGGAGCAAGTAAATAGGTGCTTAGCTACATATCTCTGTTGTATGGCTGGCGACAATCCTAAGAAGTGGAACGAATGGTTATCTCTCGCCAAATGGAGGTTCAATACAAACTATCACACGACGATACAAATCACCCCGTTTGAAGTTCTCTATGTGGTTCCTCCTCCACTACACATTCCATACTTCCCTAAGGATTCTCCAGTGGCTGCCATGGACCAATTCCTTACTGATAAGGAAGATATGCTTAAGAACCTGAAGTTTCATCTCCAAAGTGCACGTAATTGTATGAAACAATTTATAGATAAGAAGTGCACAGAGAGAACATTTGAAGTGGGTGATGTCATGTACTTAAAACTACAACCTTATCGACAAAAGACAGTAGCAACCAGAGACAATCACAAATTATCCCTTAGATACTATAGCCCTTTCGTAATTGAAGAGAAAATGGGATCAGTGGCTTACCAACTTCAATTGCCTTCATCCACTGATGTGCACCCCATTTTCCATGTGTCTTAATTGAAGAAATCGTGAGGTAAACACCCCTTTGGGTCTGTTATACCTGCCTCATCTGATTTTTTAGCTCCAAAACTAGCAGCTATGTTAGATAAGTGCATGGTTTAATGAAAGAGGAAGGCTGTGGCACAATGGTTAGTGCACTGGAAAGGTTTCTCTCCTACCGATGCTACTTGGGAGATGGATAATGACTTCAAATTACAGTTTCCTGACTTTGCCCTTGAGGACAAGGATGATCTACAGAAAGGGGTATTATTGCAAGAAACAATTCAAGATATCAAAGTCACGACAGTAAAGAAGAAGAATCAAGAGGCTTGAAAGAAGATAGTAGTGGGTATAGTTAATGGATGTTAGTCCAGTCCAATAGTAATAGTACAAAAGAATCAACTAGTTATGGTAGTTAGTAAGGACACGTGTAGGGGTTAGATTAATGATGATTTTGTTACATGATTCGAGAATGTCGGGCTGGTATTGTTATAGCTTGAGTGGCAGAGTCTGTGAAGGACAACAATGAATAACATAATATGATTCTCCTCCTTCTATCTAATTCTTTATGTTCTTTTTCTCTTTCTTCTTCTTTTTCTGATCACACCTACTAGCTCGACATCATTGAGCTCCCTATCTAATTAATCCAAATCAGGTTAATCCCTCTTTCACTTGCATCACAAATGGAGCATATGTGGATAGATGTTGGTTATTTTTAATAAAGATGCAATTAAATGTTCCATTTCCATAGCTTAGTCTAGTCACCAATAGTCTCTAGTATATACTATATAGGGCTTTCAGAAGCATGAAACTAAGGATCCAAGTGTCACTGGTGGGACGATCCTTCGGTGCTAGGTGTTTCCTACATATTTAGAAACTCATATGAAAGCGATGATCATTTCAAGAGGATGGACAAAAAACCTGAAACTGATGGCTAGTAGCTATGTTTGAGGTCTCTGGCCGCTCTCTACCACCTAGTTCTACAATTTGAGCTTCATTTTAGGGGATGAAATCTGCTTTACATTTAAAATTAGACGGATAAAATCTGTTGAACACATAATTGAAACTAGTTAATAAGCACAACAGATTTCATCCGTCATTTTAGTGCCTTTAGCTTTTGGTCCTTTTTTTTTTTGAAACTGCTTTTGGTCCTTTGTTAGGTGCAGTTTGAGCAACGATCCATTAAAAAGAAACATAGGGAAATTGCTCTAGGCCTCTATCAGTGGAGGTACTTAGCCCACTGACAGGATAATCCATTTCAGTCCCCAACATGGCAACATAAACCATTCATATAATGGTCCAATAAATAGAGTTGAAGTTCAGACCAAGCAATAGTTCCGGACGAGCCTAATTGACGCCCTGCAACCAATCATCTCAAATCTAATTACTCATTGACAAGATGGTATATATGATCAACTTATCACTTCTTGTAGAGTTGAGTAGTTATAAGTGTGTTCCTGAAGAATTCTTCGACTGAACTTCTTTCTAATTTGATTGAGACTTGTTTCTTGTCAATATCTCACGTGTTTCTGTATAACAACATCTAGCCTAATTACTTCTATATTAAAATCAATTTTTAAAAAAAGAGAAAGAAAGAGAGAGACGAGAGATTATTTGTTGTATCTATACGAGAAGTACTACGTTTAGAAGTTTCAAGTATCGTACATATTCTTGAACGACTTCCTGTAACAAACTCCACATTCTTGCTCGTTCCATTCTCTCGATTTCTGAAACACTTCAAAATTAGAGTGGAATTTAATCCTAGGTGCGGAAAAATAAATACAAATTTTTTGTATCATTTTTCAAATTTAAAACCACTTAAATTATATAAATTATTAATACATAAATCATAATATAAATATAAATCTTAGTTTATAATTTATTTTAAATTTTGATTTTACTCGAGCAGTTTCTTAAATTAACAATATCAACAACGATAACTATATAACTATTACAGAGAGGGTTAAGCAAAAAATAATAGCTCCTTTAGAGTTTAAGCCTATTTGTAATTAGTTTCAGACATTTTAATAATTTAATTGAATTTACTTTTAAATTTCAATTTAACTTTATTTAGAATTACAATTATTTCTAATTAAATACTAATTTGGTCCAAATAAAATATAATATCTTATATTGATTTTTATTTATTAAACATCTCATATGGTCCAAATAAAATATAATATCTTATATTGATTTTTATTTATTAAACATCTCATACATAATCATAAAATTTTTCAAACTTTACATTCAAGTCCAACTTAATTAAAACAATTTTTCTTTTTAGTTCATTCTTTGTGTGTGACATGTTCCTAAATACGATGGAGATGGATATAAAATATTACCCTAAATCAATTTTAGGATTAATAAATTAAATTCTTTTAATTTATCTTTAATTACCTAATTGAATAATTTATATACATAGATTAAGATTGAAGTCTAAAAAGGTATCATAACTATCTAAATAATTAGGATTGTCAAAGTTGTTTGACTACCTTTTTCTTGCTTATTTTTTCTGTATAATTTAATCATTTTATCATACGATGTTTCAATTACACATAGAGTATGAAATTAATAGATACTCTATTTTAGTCTATCGTATTAGTTCTCTATCATTAGTAATTGATTCAAAGAATGGCATTAAAAACCTATTTTGAAAATGTCATTCTACCTTAGTCAAGAATTTTTCAAATCAATACTAATCGAAAATAATAGAACATTCTCCCTAATCGCTTTAAGGTGATGAATCTTATATTAATCACTCAACTATCTTCATATAGCTTATGCTACATCAAATGACTAACGACTGAGTTACCCTTGACTAGAATAGATCCTAAGTAGTATTAAAATATGTCAATCCTAATATGAGATAACTTTAGAGATCTCAAGTGAAAGGATCACCTATACAATAATCAAAATGGGAATTTCCATAAATATACAAGTAATGTTCTAAATTAATTTTTCATTGTTCTCTAACAAGTATCTACACCTTTATTTAAATATCTTCATACATTAGTCTAAGAGATTGACTACTTACTTCATAAGAAAGAAGCACAAAGTGTGTTAGTCTTTTTACGCTATATTAATATCATGTCTTAATAAAATAATGAATATAAACAATTTAAGGAAAAAAATATATGAAATATGAATTTCATAATTATGTTCACCATCTTAATAGTCTGTGCAATATTTGGCCTTGTGCACACCATTTCATACATCAAAGACCCTAATACAGATGCGTATGAAACAAAGAACATACCATCTTTATCCTTTTCTATTGAGGGACATGTACACTTACTCAGCTTGAAGTAAGGTGTCAATAGCATGCTAACTGACTTGGCATGCTTTATGTTGAACCTTTCAAACACCTGTTCAATATATCTCTTCTAAGATAACTACAATCTTCTACTCTTCCTGTCCCGAGTTATCTCCATGCTTAAATCTGCTTTGTAGGTCCCAAATATTTCATATCAAAATATTTAGACAAATCCTCCTTCAACTTTTGGATTCTACCAATGTCCCCACAATCAATATATCATTAATATATAAAAGAAGAATAACGAAGTTATCACCCGAGAACTTCTTGCAATACACACAAGCATTGGTATAAGTTCGTTTGTAACCATAATATGTCATAAAAGAATCGAACTTCTGATACCACTTATTTGGAGTTTGTTTTAACCCATATAGGCTTTTTTTCAACTTGCAAACTATATTTTTCTTATCTTTACCTTTGAAACCTTCTGGCTACTCTATGTATATCTCTTCTTCCAAATCTCCATACCAGAAGACTGTTTTTAACATTCAATTATTCTAGTTTAAGATCCATATAGGTAGTTAGACCCAAAACTGTTCGAATTGTGGTCATCTTGACTATTAGTGACAAGATTTTATCAAAATTTATATCCTTCTTTTGATTAAACGCTTTCACCACTAGTCTTACCTTGTGCTTTTCCAGCTTGTCACCATCTTTCTTTATCTTGAACACCTATTTATTCTTTAGAGCCTTTTTGCCTTTTGAAAGCTTCATAAGCTTAAATGTATTATTCTTCATTAGAGAATTCATCTCTTCCTTGATTGATGTGAGCTACAGATCTTTGTCTTCATAAGATCCAACATCTTGCAAATGCAATAACTTGCACATTCTCAGGCTCCCTCTCAGTGGTAATTAACAAATATTTTGAACTTGGATACCTAGTAGAAGGCCTTATCTCTCTTGTAGACCTTCAAAGTTTCATATCACTAGTTGTTGTATCCTATTGCTCCTGCTACTTATTATCCTCAACAACTTCATCTTCAGCATTATCTAAATGTAGTTTATATAGCTCATCATTACCAAGCTATACTTGATCATCATCTTCATGTGTTTGGTGACACACTCTATCTCCTTCACCTGTAGACTACTTAATAATGGAAAAATTGACAATAAATTAACAATGCTAAATGATGAGTTGCTGTGTGATACCTTATCTTCTCTTAGAAGATCAACATCTCTCTCTTGCCCCTAAAATACCACATCCCTACTCCGGACCACCTTGTGATTCTCTAAATCATAGAGCCTGAAGCCAAACTGATCATCACCATATCTAACGAAGATGCAACATATCACCTTTGAGCTAAGCCTCTTTCTTTGATCCTTGGGTATATATTTGAATACCTTGTAGCCAAAAACTCTCAGATGATGATATGTGAGATCTTTACCAGTCCAAGCTCTCTCGAGAATCTCAAAATCCAATGGAACTGAGGAAGCTTAATTAATCAGGTAGATTGTAGTTCAGACTGCTTCATCCCAAAATGTATGGCAACATAGACATTCTAAGTATGAAACAAACCTTCTCCATAATTGTTTTGTTTATCTTCTCAACAACACTATTATGTTGTAGAGTCCCTGGTTCTGTCTTTTCATGTTTAATGCCATGTGATGTACAGTAATCTTCAAACACCTTGGAAGTATACTGTAACACCCAAATACCCCCTGGGAGGATATGTGGATGCCACCCAATACAGTACAATCAAATCAGACTAGTTTACACACAACATCTCAAACAGTGCTTACAATACATCACATCATACTGTCAGAAACAGAAATTCAAAGTTATTACAGGC
>JANIPN010000219.1:73209416-73219777 GCA_027478595.1 Erythroxylum anguifugum
AAAAAATTTAAGCGATATTCGTTAATCTGTGATTCGTTCGGTGACGAGTTGGGTTCCGGAAACGGGTCCCAACATTTTGGGTCAATTTCCAAGTTCAGGAAATTCATAAAGTGAGTTTTTCCATTTTCTAGATTTATTACATTAGTAATAAATTAAAGTTTAACTCCAGAAAAGAAATTAAGGTATTCTGAATCCGATTTCAAGTGAATTTTCATGCTTCGAACATCACATGAGGGAGATACTTCAAGTTTTCGTGTCTCGGGTCTCATGCTCAATGTTTGGGATCATATGATAGTTACTCGAAAAAGGAATTGAGACATTCTGAAGTCATTTTTGAGTGAATTTTCGTGCAACGAACTTGTCTTAAGGTAGATAGAATTGAGACATTCTGAAGTCATTTTTGAGTGAATTTTCGTGCAACGAACTTGTCTTAAGGTAGATACATGAGGTTTTTCATGTCTCGGATGATCAGTTCAGTATCCGGTAATGCACGATAGTCGCTCTACTGAGATTTTTCCTTTACAAAAGTCTCAAATGAAGTTTTCAGAGAATGTTTTCAGCACGATTGTGTGACAATGAGGCTGTGCATTCGGATTTTTGCATTTATTGATGTTACATCGTCACATACCATATGGCCATAAAGAGTATGAAGATAACATAAAGATGTTTCTCTTGTGTTTATGGACTTTTTGAGTGTTGATGTGGATAGTCACCACAATGGCCTTTCGAGTCAGTATTTTGAATTGTTTTGCTTACACGTTAAGGGATGTCTCTGGTTTCAAGTTTGGTTATTCTGCCTATAGGTGTTGGCCTTACATGAGATTTTGAGATGTGTATAAAGACATTAGATAGAGGAAAGTTGTTGCTTGAATGACCTATTCGCCCACAAGTGGTAGTGTCATGAGAGTTAATAGTTTGTACTCTGATCGCTTTTATGTGAAAGTCTAGTTGCATATATTATGTATTCAACTCACAATTGTTTCATAATATGTGTAATTGGATTTTTAGAAAAATACTATTTAATGCTTTAAGTATCGATGTTGTCCTATATTTGTGTTGATTTAAATATTATCATTTTATAGTCACCTTTTTGGTCAACAGAATCAGTGTCACCATTGAAGCTTACCGGTTTCAATACGAAGAAGTGGACAATGAAGTAAATCACGCGTTAGTATAGACTTTATATTCGATATACAAAATGCACAAGAAGAGGAGGTTGAATTGTGTATCCTTTTCGATGAATACAATCCCCTTATATATTTTTGAAAACTTGCTTTTTCAAAACTATTAAGTAAGAATATCACGATGTATGACAGTTAACTTATAAGTATTTGTATGAACAATAGAAATTCAAAGTTGAGAGTTAGAGAGTAGAAGTTGACACAACAATTTTATCCTGGTTCATCCCAAACTGTGGGCTACGTCCAGTCCTCAGAATCCTTTCTAAGATTTCACTATACTTCTAAAAAATACAAGTATTCTTTTCACCGAGCCTCTTCAGGTCTCTTACAGTAAGTATTGTTTTTCCCACTTAGCCTCTTTAGGCTCTCAGCTTTTCTTCTTTCTTATAGAAAGATGTTTGCGAGCTTTGTTACAAAGAATAATAGCTCTAGAGTTTAGCACAATGAATACAGTGTTTCTCAAAGTCACTAGCTTTCTTAAAATCTCTAGCTGTTTCAAAATCACTAACTTCTTCAATCTTCGACTCTGACTCGTATCTATAGCCTTCGTCTTCAACTGCTTCTTGATAACCGCTTCTTTCTTCTTGAATCTTGATCTTTGAAGAAACAGTTATTCAGTTGAGTTCTGTAACTAACTCAACTGATTAACTTCCCGACGTGGTATCGGGTCTTCGTCTTAGTTTTGCTTCAGCTTCGTCTTACTTTCTATCGTCTCATTTTCGCTTCCGCTTCGTCTTAGTTTTCACTTCATCTTAGTTTTGTTTCTCCGCTTCGTCTTACTTTCTAATATTATTATTATTTGATTTTCATCAAAATTATTAATCGTGAAGTCATTTTGACTTAACAGAAAGAGGATGTATTGAATGTTATGGAGATAGCTGAGGTTGATATGGTCATACAGACGGATAGGCCATCTCTACCTACATCCATGAGCTCGAGAGCTCATAAAGCAGCCTGTGAAGCTTGGGATCGGTCTAACAGATTAAGTCTAATGACCATTAAGAGATCCATACTTGACCATATGCTAAGTGGACTTCTAGACATAGACATAACGAAGGAGTTTCTTGGTAATGTCTTCTAGAGGTACACAGTCTCACCTAATTTTGAGACCAGTGCCTTGATGAAAGAATTATTCTCCATGAGGTATACAGGTGAAGGGGGAATAATGGAGTACATATAAAAAAGATTCATCTTCACAGTAGAATGAAGATGTTGAATATTCCTCTTCCTGATGTCTTCATTGTTCACCAGACCCTGAACACACTTCTTTCAGAGTTTAGTAATCTGGTGATGACATATTATTCGCTGGATGAGGAATGGGACTTCAATGCTTTGATTGCCCATTGCGTTGCTGAAGAAAAGAAACTCTAGCTTGCTACTTCTACAACCCTCGAAGCAACTAAAGGGAAAGCAAAGATGAAGCCCACTAAGATCAAAGATAGAAAGACTAAATCTTCTCCATATACTGATGCTGGAATCTAGTGCTGGTAAAGGTCCACATGACATAAAGAAACTAGTAGTATGAGGTTTAAAAGGAAAGATTGAGACCAACAGGTAACTCCTTGGCTTATCAATTAATGAATCTAATTTGTGATAGTCACATTAAGTATTTGGTGGCTATATAGTGGAACATCTAATCACGATGCTTCCATGATGCAGTGGTTCATATCTAGGATAAAGCCAAATAAAAGGAATGAGGAACTGATGGTTCACAACAATGAAGAAGTGGAAGTAATATCTATAAGGGATGTATGTACTGAACCTTGTTGTAAGGTTCATTTCGATTTTTTACATGACACATTTTATATGTGATCTTTTGATCAATTTTTGGACAAAGAAGGTTGACGTTTTGTGTTTAATACTTTTGTTGTACAGTTGTGTTTAATACAAAATATAATAGTACAACTTTCTTATCATATGGTTAGTATATAATGTGTCTTACCCCGAATTAGATATATGGTTCTTCATATCTTGCCAAATAAGTTATGAAATGTAGGACCCTGATGAATAAGAAGTCATACATGGTGTGGCATAAAAGTTTAAGCCACTTTTCCAGAGCTAGGGTTAAGAGATTGATCAAGGAAAGCATTTCTCAGTTCTAGATTATGATGATCTGAGAATATGTGATGACTGTTGCAGGGATAAGTTGACTAATAAGGATATTGACGTCAACTTTTGCTTTTGACTTGTTGAGTCTGATACATAAAGATATCAGTAAACCTTATACAGTTGTATTGTGCAATTCCAAATGTATTCTTCCATTTGTTAATAATTATTCCCTTTACAATTATGTGTTCTTGCTTAAAGAATGAAGGCTAAGAACCAATTGAAAAAATTTATCAAGATAGTCAGATTTGACCGCGTAGGAGAATATCATGGCAAACATGTTGTTTCAGGACTTTAAGAGGTCCGTTTGCCAGATATTTGGAATCAGTTGAAATAGTGACTTAATTCACTATGTCGAGTAGTTCTGAGCAGAATAGTGTGTTGCCGAAAGGCATAACTGCACCCTAAACGACTTGAAGAAATCGATGCAAAACAGGGCCATTCTACTGATTATTTAGAAGTGTGGAAACCTAACTTTGCACACATTTGTGTACGGGGCTACCCTACTGAGGTGGTATAATCCTTATAAAGATAAATTGCATATTTGTTGTGCTCATTGCTATTTAGTAAGATATCCTGACCACTTTAAAGCTACATATTTTACTGTAGAGAATGAGAGACTAGAATAGTGGAATCAAAAACAGCTAAGTTTTTATAATACAATGTCTATGATGATGATGGGCTCTTTGAACCTTCAGATGATAGTAGGGCAGATGCTACAATTATCATATACCTGTTACTTATACAGTTGGATCCGGTGGATCTAGGTCTCTGTACCGTGCCTTTATAGGAACAGGAATCCATACTTATACACACAGTGGTTCTTGGGGGTATAAGATCTCATTCAGTTAGGTAAATCCACTAAAGTAAGACGACCTGCTATCTGATCTGATTTCATAGTCTATCAGGTAAACATAACTATGCTATTAGACATGTTACGGATCCATTTACTTTTACATAAGATGTTTCTGGACACAATGCGAATTTGTGGTGAGATGCAATGAATGACAATATGCAATCTATGAAGCATAGTAAGGTTTGGGAGCTAATTGATTTACAGTGGAAGTGCAAACTCGCAGTTGTAAATGAAGATTAGACCTAAAGGATTTCGGGATAGAGTTCAACGGTTTATGGGCTCACTTAGTTGCCTGCTGTTCACTCAGGGAGAAAGGTTAACTTTAATGTTACTTTTTCTCCCGTATACATGTAGGATACATTTTGAGTAATTATGACAATTGTAACTCATGATGATATAGAGTTACATCATATGGCTGTCAAAATCGCTTTCCTGAATAAAGACCTTTATGAAGAGGTCTATATGGTACAACCTAAAAAAAATTAGGATCCAAATGAAACTGACATGGTTTACGCGTTAAGCAGATCAATATATGGTTTATATCAAACCTCTTAAAAGTGGTACCTTACATTTGATAAGGTTTGGCCTCTTTCGACTTCATGAAAAATAAAGTTTTAAAAAAGATGCTTGTACTATGAGGTCAGGGGGACCAAAGTTATCTTCCTACTACTACATGTGGATGATATATTGGTCACGTAAAATTTCTTAACCATGTTGTATGATGTTAAGCAACTTTTGTTCAAGAACTTTGGAAATGAAGGACCTTGGTGTAGCATCTTCTATCCTAGGTATTCAGATTCACTAGGACAAATCTCAACACTCATCAGGACTCTCATAGAATGCATACATTAAGTATATGTTACAAAGGTTTAATATGGTTAACAGTAAACCTGTCGTAGCACTTATCTCTCATAATTACCTTTGGCACAATATCCAAAGAATAAAGTCAAGAGAGAGGTTATGAGAAATATTCTGTATTCTAATACGGTTGATAGCCTGATGTATGCTTGGCTATGCACTAAGCAAGACATTGCATTCACCATTTGACTATTTGGTTAATATCTGGTTAACCCGGGTGTCGACCATTGGAATGCAGTCTAGCGAGTATTGGGATACTTAAAGTAACTAAGGATTATATATTGATATATAGCACAGTCAACAGACTAAACCTCGTAGGAAATTCAGATTCAGATTTTAGCCATGTATCCGGATGATCAAAAATCCACTTAAGGTTACAGTTTTAAGTTTACAGATGATACAATGTTGTGGAAGTGTGTCAAGTAGACACGGGTAACTTCCTTGACTATGCATGCAGAGTGTATGCTATAGGGCTGCTTCATAAATGGTTTAGGTCAGAAACTTAATTTATGAGTTGTCTATGGCTGATTCAGTAGCTAGACCCATTAGGTTGCACTGTGATAATCTTGATGCTGTGTTGTTTAATAACAACTAAGAATATCACAGGGTCTTAGCATTTTGAGGTCAATTATTTGACTATAAAGGAGTTGATACGAAAAGGTGACATTAAGGTTTGGAGCATTTAAAAACTAAGGAAAAGTTAGTCGTTTCTTTAACTAAAGGACTTCACCCACTTGTGTTTGAAATACAAGTATACAGTATGAGTGTTTTGAAGTCTTTAGACACTATTCGTTAGGAGATCGTTATGTTTGCTCCATGTACATTTACACATTTGATGTATTATGACAGTATGATCGTTCATCAATAAAGGTGATCATCATTTATCCTCAATAATATGTGTTATCGTATATTGTCATAATACATATGAAAGTCTTAAGATTTTTGTTGATTTTAAGCATTTAAAGGTCATTGGGCATATATATAAATTGACTTTGTGCCTATGTCATTTAGACGCATACAATTTTAAACAGATATTCGTGAAGTTTGACATGACATAGAGGGATATAAGTTTTTTTTAATCCTATAAAGATTCTCTAATGCAGTTTAGCATTCAGTTGAAGAACATAAAGGTTTTTTTAAATGCAATTTAACATTTGGTGAGAGGAAACAAGTTTTCTCTAATGATGTTTAGCATTCAGTGAGAGAAAACAAGATTTCTCTAATGCAGTTTAGCGTAAAGCTGGAGAAATCGAGTCCTGCAAATGAAGATGATATAATTTAGATCATAAAGGTATCATCCTAGTTTGCCACACTCCATTTTTCCATTCATGTTAGTGAGATATTAGGTATACATGATTGTATTGGATCTGTGTCGCGTATGACACATGCGTGTGATACTTTTTCGTATAGCCTTGCAGAACGGAATGATGGACTTTCGTTATATTTGGATCAAATTTTTTGTTTTTAAACCTAGTTGACTAGTTAAGTAACGTGGCTTAATCGAGTTTTTAAACTAAAGTCAAAACTGCAATTAAAACTTGTCCAAAGGGGAGAATGTTGGACAATTTTGTGCTTTCTCATAAAGTTGGACAACTATTAATTGCAGTTTTTGGTTTTTTAATAACTTATCGGTTAAGTTACGTAATTTGATCCAGATAAAGATAATAAAGTGGCTCAATAAATGATCTAAATCAATGGGTCAAAATTCGTGTGGAAAGTGGATCTCAATCAGTGTGAATCAGACCCATATCGGTTTTGTGAGGAAGAACCCCGATATGGATGCTATATATATAAAAGTTAAGATCTCCTGTAATTGCTCATATATCAATCGTAAGCATAAGGATTCTCTGACTCGTTAAGAGGACTTATGCTTTGAGAAAATTATAGAAAGACTTTACCTGCGTCCCAGTGAGTAGTTTCCGTGAAGACGACGGTAAATTCGTGTTCGTTTCGGCTTCGAAAAACTCGTTTGAAGTTACAGAGACCGAAATAAGGTATTTTCCGCATTTCTTCGTTTTTTGCCCTTTTATTTTCGATCCAGGATATGGAACTAAGGTACCTTGCGTATTACACACTATACACTTCTGCTTGCTATTAACAAATATCCCTAAGTTCCATGCTTCCAAAAACACTTTCGATTTCTATTTCATATTTTATTTATCTTTCTCACACGTCTTTGTGTATAAATGCATGCTATATGACTTCTTCTTCCTAAAGTTCACCCACTGTAACTTTATGTACTGATTATGAAGATGCCATGAACTAGTAAGTAAACTTCAAATTTTGAACAGCCTATTTTTACATAGAAAACTTGCCTTTTCTACGTGATTTGAGTGGAGTAAAATGCCTCTTTTGTACACGTTATTGAAGAAAAGAAGGTGAAAAGCCTAATAATAAGTGATTTCCTCTTTTTCAGTATGTTATTTGCATCGTAATTGATATTTCTTTTCAACAGCTTTCACTTTGTAGCCCAAATAGTCGTCTAAAATTAGCACTTGGACCTCCAGGGTAGAAGTCCATCTTTCAAGTCCCCGAGCATCACTATCCATCACAACCGTCTATTAGATCATCGTTACGACAAAAGTCACAAAATCTCAGCCGTTGGAGTAAATAGGATTCGTCAAAAATAAAACCTAGTAAAACCCTAATTTCGCATCCCTATATATCTCACACTCTCCGACTACGAGCCACCTCTTTGAGCTCTCTAAGACACGCTGCGAAATCGAGGTAAAGTTTTCTCATTTCACCAACATTATTGGGGACTATCACCCTTTATCTATTTCTGTCGATTTCTCAATTGCTCATTTCGGTTTTTGTTGATTTCAGGGAAATATTTCACAGAGATGGGAGAGGAAGTGAAAGGAAGCATAGTGGTTCCTGAGTCGGTATTGAAGAAGAGAAAAAGAGAGGAGCAATGGGCTTTGGCAAAGAAGGAAGGCGCTGAAGCTTTAAAGAAGAAGAGAGCTGAGAATCGCAAGTTGATTTACAGCAGAGCAAAAGAGTATGCAAAGGAATACGAGGAGCAAGCTAAAGAATTGATTAGCTTGAAACGTGAAGCGAAGCTAAAGGGAGGCTTTTATGCCGACCCAGAAACGAAGCTGTTGTTCATTATCAGGATCCGAGGGTACAATGAGTTAATTTAATGTAATTGTTGATGATTTTTGTGATTTTTTCTTGTGTTGTATTTATGGGGTTTGTCCATTTTGGTTTTTGTCAGTATCAACGCTATGCACCCAAGGACCAGAAAAATTTTGCAGCTTCTGCGTCTAAGACAGGTAAATAGCCTTGGTTTTATCGAAATTTAGCTGATTTACTGCTACTCACATTTCGATTCGCTGCTAATTGTTGTTGTATACTAGTGGGTATAAGTATGTGATGTAGAAATGATAATTGGATTCTTTGCCTCCGTTGCAGATAGTTTGAGGTGTTTCTTTGTAATTCTTCTTTGTTTGATTCGGTTATATGATGTAAATAAATAATTGCAAAAAGGGATGGATTTGTGCTTGGTGGTTCACCAAATTTTGGTGATATAGGATTTTCCTTATCCTTTATTCTCTGACAGTTCCTCCTTCTGTTTAATTGTAATGCCATGATATCCAAGAGTTTCTTAATTGTTTAAAAGAATAGGCTGGATTTCATTCCTTTTCATATTTGGGATTGATTTTGATTGTGATTTTTGATTTTTTGTGGATATTGGAGTTGGTCTATCAATTAGACATTGATCAGCCATTTGGTGTGGTCATCTTCTTGTGGTATTATTTAGGGTTGATATTTGATTGAATTATGTCAAGTGATGTGAGGAGAGATTTGCACAAAAGTAAGGACGGTTGCTTGAGGTAAATATGTTATAATGTACAAATTATGCTGGCAAGCTGGAATTATATGGAAATGTCTTTAGTAAATGTTTACTTATTAGGCTAATATGATGTTACTTATATTTCACAGCCAAATACAATGAATAAGATCTTTTTTCAAAGTTCCTTCTGGAAATATTCCCATCACTCTAGAAGTCTGCAACCTTACTTAAATTATGCTGTTTTGTTGCAGATATTCAATGGCGTGTTTTTGAAGGTTAACAAAGCAACATTGAATATGCTGCACAGGATTGAACCATACGTAACTTACGGGTATTTATTGATTTTTCAAATTCTTATGTGGATATATATTCTCTCATGCATAATAACCAGACGAGGATACTATGCAAATGGTTTCAGTTATCCTAACTTGAAGAGTGTCAAGGAATTGATTTACAAGAGGGGTTATGGGAAAGTGAATGGTCAGAGAATTGCCTTGACTGACAATTCAATTATCGAACAGGTATGTAATGTTGTTTTGGTTAAAACTCGGTTGATTCATGCAGTGAATGACAACTTTCCTCATGGTTACAGGTTTTGGGTAAGTATGGAATCATCTGCATTGAAGATTTGATCCATGAAATTATGACTGTTGGACCCCACTTCAAGGAGGCAAACAACTTCCTGTGGCCATTCCAGCTAAAGGCACCACTGGGAGGATTGAAGAAGAAGAGAAACCATTATGTTGAGGGGGGTGATGCTGGAAACCGTGAAAATTATATCAATGAGCTAATTAGGCGAATGAACTAAGTTTGGGAAGTTGTTGGATAAAAGTTTTGAGATTTCTGGTTTTAGTATAAGGGAGTATTTGTCTTCTTTTCCATCAAATTGAGGAATGATGTTTTTTAGACAACGAGTTTATTTAATCGTTTTCTGCTTCACTCTAAAGTCTTGTAGAAGTCCTGCACGGTCCAATGCAGGTTTTATGCCTTTCGTTAGCAACACCAAAGCGTTAGATTTTTGCGAATTTATCTTACGCTATCTGATGAACTTGCCTGACTGATATGCAGTCATTAAACATTTTCTTGACCTGGGATTCAAATTTTTAGTGTCAAAAGCCAGATATCTGACCCCAATCCGGCAGGAAACTAGCCTGGGTGGAATGAGAACATCTTGTACATGTAATAGTTGCCTTATTGTCGATGTAGTTTAAACAGTCACTTTTAGACTGTATTAAATAAAGACTTTGTGAAGTGATTGATTAATGACCTGAGTCATTAAGACGAGGTACGAGTTTGCGAGTATGGTGCGGGAGGTCTTGTTTATGTACTGTAGAAATTGTGTTTAGGGTAAAATCGAAACTTGTCTTATTGACCAAAGCACTGTAGTTTATATACAAGTTACAAGTAAAGAAGAGAAAAATGACAGAACAGAAGAATGGCTTAAAATACTATTAAGTTAAACTAGACTAATATATCCAAGAGCCCCCCTCAAGCTGGAGCATGGATGGAAATCAATCCCAGCTTGAGCACATTAGCGTGAAAAGGAGCAGCTGCCAAGGCCTTT
>JANIPN010000219.1:73219877-73238067 GCA_027478595.1 Erythroxylum anguifugum
ATATAGTTAAAATTAATAAAAGTGTTTTTTATTTTTATGTTGCCAAACAGTCTACTGTATGAAGCTCTTTTAAAAAAATTGTTTTTTTAGTTGACAGTCAAACAGTCAACTGGCTTTTAAAAAAAGCTCTTCTCAGAAAAGTTCTACTAACAAAAGCTCTACTAAACGGGCCCTAAGAAATAAAAGAAAAGGCTCTGCTTTTATCATAAGGGTTACAGTTAAAGCATTTTGTTAAGCTTGGGAAGTGAAAGTCTAGTAGCGTTGATGAATATTATGTAACACTTAACCCAGCCCAGTTGTGTTGGTTGCAGACGCTTTACCCAAACCCAATCTTGTAAACAATCTGAACCTAGAACTCGGCATTGTTTTAACCAACCTGGAGTGAACAATTAGAAAATGTCACAATTTTTCAGGAGACAGGTGCAGACAGTTGCCAGAACATCAACGTCAAGCTTTGTGTCTGCTTTGATAACTTTATATCGTGTTCAGATTGGGTTGAACACCTGTGGAGTAGTCTCTGATGGGAATATATTATTTACGTAAGAACTTATCATGTTTAAAGTTCCCATAAGAAAACTAGAGCATTCTGCGCATGTTTGACTTGTTTTCTGTACAAATAGTTTGTCGGGAGAATTCTGTAATAACAAAAGACCGTGCACTTGCGGAGCTTTAAGAGGTTGAGATTGATGCTATCGTTGCGGAGATTGAAGCAGTAGAAGCTGCAAAGATGGTTCCTCCAAAAGAAACATAGTTCTCCACTTTGTACTTGCTGTTGAAGTTAGCTCCATTGTTGCTACTAGTTCTTCTTACTTTTTGAAACAACAAATTGGTTTCTTATAATTCGAATGTCCTTCACACCAACTGTGGTAATTAGTTTTCTGTTTCAGAATGTTTTAAAATGTGTTTCAAATGGGTCAGAAACTCAATAATGCGTACTGAATGTGAGGTTGGAGTGAATGACTTCAATAATTGGGTTGAGAATGAAATTCTAGGTAGATGATCAAAGTTAAAAGGCAATGGTGAACCTCCCATCTGAATGAATTGACTTTACTTTCAGAAGTAGGCTTCTACTGAAAAATAGGTGAGAGGTGGAATTATGCACTTTTGGAGAGTTGGCACAAGAGTAAAGTATGCAAGCAGGTATAGATGAAGTTGGCCTCGGCCACCTTAATTTCTTGTCTGAAAGAAATATCACCTAATGGACACAGAGAGTCTTCTTCTCCACCTTAAAAACAGACCAATATCCTACAGCTTGTGTGGTGCTTTTCTCATACAAAGCGTAACGCTCCTTCAGTTCTCATTTGAATTAATCTCTGAAATGACAGGTCATCTGTTAGTGTTCAACCCTATGACTTGTGCGCATGCATTGACAACATATAACACTTGATTTTCTTACCACAGTATTTGTATTGCTACGATTGGCTCATTCTCTTAAAATCAAAAGCACGCGAAAAGTTGTACAGTCAATGGAGCATAATTTTGTCCACTGTACTCTCTTGATATTAATTACATGTCATTTTAAAATTAAACAGGCAGCTTATACTTTTGGTTCTCAATCAAAAACCATCACTACTACACCTAAATATGTGACTTTGAAGCTTAGAACACTAGTGTTGTAAATTGTCAAAAACTTAGACTAACAAGTCTTTTCAGTAGTATAGTAACAAAGGCAATTAAAAGTCCGGTCCTTTTTAGAGTTAAAATTGTAGTAGACCCTTTTTACCTTGAAAGTTCCAAAATTGAGAAGCAATAGCTGAAGACTTGGACCGTTCCTAAATGGAAAGTGCTAAGATTTAGGCTACATAGACACAAGTCTAGGATTAAAAGGGGACCATACATAGGCAGTAGTAAAGGTTTGGTTTGGGGAAAGTAAACTAATGAAAGGCCACGGCCACCAACCAGAAAAGAAGGTCCAAAATGATGGGCTTCTCTTGTCTGCGGCTAGTCCCTGGTCACTGCAAGTTGCACCATTTCCAGTTTGAAGTCATGATAGAAGCTTTTGTGGGTTGACAAGGGTACCATCCACACGAATCGAAAGAAGACTTGATCCTGCTCCTGCTAGTAGAATTCAATTCCAAACTACCAATTTGTCCTAGTATTCCAGTTTAATGTCACCACTAACTTCAATTCAAAATACAACAAACAAACTTATTATAAAATATTTATATGAGCAGTACTCTGTATACCTAATAAAAATCGTCAAACCACGTGACCTGGTATGTGTCACTCAAATTGACCTTGGCCTCCGGACTCTTCAACTTCATGGTATGTGTCACTCAACTTGACCTTGGCCTCATGACTCTTCAACTTGATGTCAGTGGAAGATTGTGTACAATAAAAGCTTTTCTCCTCCATTAAGACCACTACTGTTTCGCCCTCTCCTCTCTGCGTAAAAAGTAAAAATCCCTATAGCATTCCAAAAAATCAATCCAACGCCATCACAGAGTCGCAGTCACCCGCACAGGCACAGCTATTATGACAAGATATGTAGAAGCAGATTGGGAAGGTAAGAGGGTATTATTGAATTGAATTGAATTTGAAGGATAAAGTAGGTCGTGAGGACTTTTGTGGTGCAATCACATTAAAATGTTGTTTGGAAGGACCCAACTGTGTGGAACACCCAACATGCATGCATGACAACCACACACACTATCCTATTCCTTATCCCTCCTTTTCTTTTTCTTTTTTTTTTCTGTTTGGATAAATTGTTTCCGTCTCTAGCAATTTACATTGTTTTTTTTATAATGCCCCACAGGCCACAAGATGCTTTTATTGCTATTTTATACTTTATGCCTCACCAAACTATGTCCACTTCTCTACACCAGCCAGTCTTTTGCTACCTTGCGCATGTATGTGACCTGCGCATCCTGCCCCAGTCAACAGGGTCTCTGTCCCTACTGTTATGTTAGTATTAGTAGTGAGGTAATATCTATTAATACTCCATACATTTTAATCCATTAACCTTACCGAATTGATTAGGAATAAACACTTCTTATTAAACTTAACAAAAAGAAGACGTGTTAAAATATAGAATTTTTCAAAATATTTCATTTAATTTAGTCTTGGATTGTTAAAATTCCATTATTTTAAAAATACAATGGTTAATATAAATAGAAATTAATTATTTACAATTAAAAAAAATTATATGAAACTAATTGCCACCTCCTCTACTAAAATTCAGGTTATTGGTTTATAAACTTAAGATAAAATTATCAAAAAGTCGTCTTTTCCGAAACCAAAGATACGGAAGATGAGGATAAGGCGGGAAGGTGTTTGTGGGACCCACATGTAAAAAGAGGCTGTTTCTTAGTAGAGTGGGCCCGCCGCCGCAACCTAGCACGTGAGCATACGTCGGACTGCTGCCAACCACCGCCAGAAAGGAGTGGAGTTGGTAACGTGTAGGGATCTGGAGTGGACCGCCTTTTTTTGCCTCGACTTTTACCTATTTGGTCTCCTTTTATTTCACAAACTACGTTCCTGCCATTTTCTTTGGCTTTATAAAAATTTATATACGTATAAAAATTCTTACAGCTTATTTCACTTTGTCGGTTTTTTATTTATAGGCTTTATATCAAATTAATTTAAACTATATACAGGGAAGTCAATAGCTGTACACGGATTGGTTAGTCAATTACGCTCAATCTTTTAAATTTGGGACAATTACCTTTCAACGCGCCTCCTTCAAATTGTATTAAAATCTTTCCAGAAGATATCACAGGATTTTCTTGCTCTCTTTTAATTTAGTAACTTTTGTTGTAACATTTATTATTGACAAATCTGGTAAACTTAATTATTAAGATTTAAGGTAACAAAAGTCATGCTCATGGATCACATGTGGCCTAAAAAATTTTGTGATTATAAAATGAATACATGGATATATAATAATTGAACAATGAAAGGGTTGATTTGGCAAACTATACCTACCAGGAGTAGGCCCTGCATAAGATCATGCATGTGATGTTGGTAGAGGTTGAGCTTTATAAACAATTTAAGTTAGGACAATAATTACACTCTTGATAGAGAGAGAGAGAAGAAGAGTTCAAAATTTACCTTGTTAAACAATTTTTCCTTCTCGCAGAGAGTAAGAGAGAAGGAAGCTAAACTAGCCAGAGAGGGGAGAAAGAAAGAAAGAAAAATATCCTATGGAAGATTCTAATGACTCTACCTAACACCTTTGAAAAGGGGACGAAAATAAGGGCATATGTGGTTGAAAAGTGACTGCTTTTTCTGTGGAGGAATGGACATTGGTGTGTTTTCTGGATCTTTGTTTCAAAGTGCCTGCTCCTCCTCAACTGCTTAATTTAACCTGGTTCATAGCTAGCTAGGGTTCTTGAGAGTTAATCTGGGATTCCTTAATATTCAACCACCATCCTATTCCTGTGTCTCCTCTATCTTTCACCAACTTAATATAATATTTGGTAGGTGACCCCTTATCATGACGTTAATTATTGCTCTTGAATTGTCATTGGCACATAACCATATAAGGACATGTTTGAATTAATGGATCTTAACTTCTTGTGGGTCTCTGCTTCCTCAACTTGAGCAAATGTACAATGGAAGGAGATGGCTAACGATAATCCATCTCATGCTCCTATCTTTTAGATTTTTTTTCACATCTTGCAACCCATTAATAGAACAGTCAATGTTTTGAAATCAATATAGTATTTGTATGTTTCTCAATATTATTAATACTCCAAAACCTTAGAGTAGTTAATTTTGTTCCACTACCTAATTAGCATGCAAAGTCAAAAAAGTTTTAAATGTGAAATTGTTGTGATCACTTTTTCTAATTTGTATAATTGCTGTGGCAATCAATTCTCACCGGTGGGATTAGATTGTGGAAGACTTAAACAGTGAAAATGAAGGTTCGCATGAGCCATCTTTTTTGCTTGACCTCATGAACCTCTACCTAATAAAGTGTCTAGAACTAATTTGAAAGCACTTATAATGATGTTTAAGCACACATGAAGTCAATTTTGGATACTACATTACTACTACTTCAATTCCACTAATCTGACTAAATCTAATAGCTTCTTCCGGGGACACTATAGTCCTAATTAATAGTATTAACCAAATTAGTCAGAAGTAATTAATCATATTACGTAAGGTCTCGTTTGGTAATCAGCAACGAAGTAATCGGAATAAAAAAATAAGAATGAGAATAAAAAGTGAAAATCGGAATAGAAATTAATGAAACTACTAATTATGTGTGTTTTGTATAATATTAAATAAGGATAATTCTTTGGTCCTAGACCAGGGTATCTACCGGCGGACCCAGTAACTAATCCCTTCGTTGGTTTGTAGGCACTTTATAGGGTGAGACAGCTAGCCCAAGAATTTAAGGCTGCTCCATACAAGGATAATAGTAATGTTAATATTTGGTATTAAATATTTAAAATGATAAGAGAATTATTTTTCCTCATATTTAGTTATTATATAATTTATTTTGTACATAATTAACTAAAATATCTTATATTTTATAAATAACTAATCAATAATTTATAAAATTATGAGTTTTTAAATAATTATGAATAATTTATTTAGTAATATTATGATAAGAATCAATATTTTGATAATATCCTAATAACCGATTTTTCATCCAAACATATACCCACGTCCTCTTAAAAATAAAAGTCATAGGTTATATTTAAGATTTATTTCAATTTTATCATCCTGTATTTTATTTATTACCAGTAACTAAATAATTAAAAAATAAGAAATATAGGTTGCATTTTTATTCTCGTCTCTTTATTGCAAGTTGTCAGACAAATTTGGTGCAAAAAGGTATTTGAACGTAATTTCTCATTGGCCTAATATCTCGAACTTTATCTACCAAACTAAACATAGCACCCACTCATAACATGTGAAAGGACCACAAATCCTCAGATTGGAATTCCTCCTGTTCCAGTTTTGTACTTATAATCTGGAACTAATGTGCCATGCACTTGCTTATCGGTAAAAGTCCACAAGGCATAAGGACCAACCCCTAGCTTTTTTATCCCTTCTGAATTTAACGTAGTAACTACCTACGACCAAACCCCATAAATTTCTATTACCACGAGAGCTAAAAGAATTCAAAGGATACCAAGTCGTGCTTTGTGGTTGGTTTGGTCATTGATGTGTAGAATCATTTATTAATGTTAGGTTTGGCATAGCATAGGAAGGTGTGTCCTATAGACAGTTTGTTAGTTCCTTGCCTTCGCATTGTTAGGTTTGGCATAGGAAGGTGTGTCCTATAGTATAGACAGTTTGCTAGTTCCTTCACACCTTCTTTTACAAATGTGCATTTCGTGAGTGCTTTTATTGCCATGGACGAGCCTAGTTGCCCTTGCCTACCACTTGTATCCGCTCCAGTTTTCCAAATTATGCATTCGGTTAAAATTATGCAAATTTAAGTCCAACCAAAAGTCTTATACCTTAATACAATTTTCATATATATATATACCATAATTAGAAATAACAATGTACACCAAATAATGTGTGAAACCAAAACACAACTGTAGACATAGGGGGACATGTGATCGTCAAAGTCCTCACAGGACAGATGAGCCTTTCTTAATCATGGTTTAATTGATTGTTATGTAAGTGCTTCTAAATGACAAACACTTAATTAAGAAGACCCGTCAATTGGGATATTAAGTAGTCGCTCTGGTATTTTCAATTAGAAGAGTATAGCAGCTTCCAGAATAATCACAAAACTTACAAAGCTAAAACATTTTTCATGCAAATGATAGCTAGGGGAAATATGTAAGAGTCAATCAAACACAACAGTGTAAAGCTTAGCTAAATAAATAAAACATAATCCAGGATTACATAACTAATTAGTTAAAAAGATTCCATCTTTACCTGTTCTGCTGGTTGCATGACAATAACCGGAACAAGACTACTCCTTTTAAAAAGATCTGGTAGGGGTCTGTCGTGACTTTCCCTAGTTTCCCGGATAAAAAAAGGCAAGACACCGAAAAGAACAAGAAAATCATGAAACGCAACAAATTATGCTTAATGAAAAGCAACTAATGTTCAACAATTACAGTCAGCTGTACTAGTGTAGTATATACTATTATGAACTGATGATGATACAACCTAGAGGAAAAGAGAGATTTGAAATAATCTAAAGAAAACCTCTCTCTCATCAATTTTATCTTAATTCTGTTCAGCTACAAGATCAACTAGACTTGCCCAGCCCCTCATCTTCACTTCGTCTCGGAGCTTATGTAATCAACGGAAGTATCCGTGACCTTCAAGCCTAAGAAGTCATAACCAGAGCTGTTGCTTCTGCTACTGGTACCATTACTGATGCCCAAATTGCAACTGCAGTCTTTACTGTTTTGAAGTCCCAAGCTGCAGACGAAACATGGAGAAATCTTCACTTCTGGTTTCAATGGCTCGGACTCTGAATGATGTTGATAAGGAGGGCTGATTCTGAGCTCAAGGTTCAAGTCTGGACATCTTTCTTCAAGTGGGATTTTCTCTTCTTTACACACAAAGGCACTAGCGTTAACCATATCTTTTTCCTCTTTAACGTTTGTGAAAGATATTGACGTTATGGCTTCTTGTGCTGGCTCGTTGAGTGGCCTGTGAGTTGTAGGATCTATGCCTCTATTCATCAGCTTTCTCCTTATATGCGTGTTCCAATAATTCTTTATTTCATTGTCTGTTCTGCCTGGTAATCTTCCGGCTATAAGAGACCATCTGTAACCAATTCAAAAAAGAAACCAATCAGTCGTCTAAAGGCATTTAAAGTTCTCAACTTTGCGTTTATCCTAGCATAAAGATTTCAACTTATGTCTGGGTCATGATCGGTCTTACTTGTTACCAAGGAGACTATGCAGCTTAATAATGAGCTCATCTTCTTCTTCAGTGAAATTGCCACGCTTGAGGTCAGGTCTTAGATAGTTGATCCAGCGAAGTCTGCAACTTTTACCACATCGAAGAAGGCCAGCAGCTTTAGGGAGTGAGCGCCAGCAACCTTCACCGTGAGCTCTGATATAAGCAATAAGACGATCATCTTCTTCTTTGGTCCATGCACCTTTGTTCGTATGAGCTTTTTCACAACAAGGAGACCTTCCCATTTGAGCGCGATTACAAGTGAAACGAACTAGTAACCTATAGTTAGTGCTTTGTGTTTGTCTCTTTCCTCTTGTTTTAGCAGTAACTATGGAAGATCAAGAAGCCTTTGTATTTAGCGTTTGCTGGAAGATCAAGGCCGGCCCTTGAGAGGACTTGAGATGTGGTTTTATAGGCTTTTGACCTGCAAGAGAGAGTGAGAGAGAGAGAGCAGTGACTCTCTTAGCTTCTAGATGTGAGTTGGTGAGACAGGTTTGTGGGGTGGCCTGGCTTCTATCTTGATGATATTAGCATCATTCATATTATAAGCACAAGAAACATTAACTATAGCTAACCTTTAGGTAGGTGTAAAGTATATGCAAGACAAGTGTGATGTAATATTTCCCTTCCTTTTGATCTTTCTTTGTTTTTTTAATAAATAAAAAAATCAAATGCATACAAGTTTCCTGTCTTAAACTCTGGACAAACTTTTGCTCAATCATTTTTCTTTAGTTACTCTCAAAATCTTCCCCAACTCACTAGACAACAGGCGCCAGAATTCATGCTTAGCCTCGTATTATATCATGTTGTTGGAACTAACACCAATTAGTGTGGGCCTCATGGGGAGGCAGGTCCACGCCATGAATATTCTTTTTTGCTTCTTAAATCCCCTTAGCTTGATGGCGTTTGTTGGTTTAGTAAGCTAAAATGGTTGTGGTGACTGGTGAGCATTTGGGAATTTGAAAAAGGCCTAGTGGTTCGGCTATTCCTGTGCTCAAGTATAGACGGTAGTTGTGATTCTTTATTCTATTGGTGCGGTAGTACAGTATCAGGTAAGAGAGGAAGGGGAAAGGAGGGGGTTCTAGAAGACTTGGAGGTTGAAGAGAAGACTGTGACGAAAGAAAAAGAGAGAGTGCATAGGAAAAGATATACAAGTTAATGAGTGTGGTTGTGGTTGTATGTGGGCTTAGGTTCACCTTCCACTTTTTCCACGTTTGCACAACCCTTGTATTGCAAGTTTAGGCAACAAAGGGGTTAATTGAAGGGGAGGGGTGAGGGGGGAGTACGGGAAGGTTGAGTGCCAGTACTCACACTATACTATCCTTTTTGTTTTGCATATTACTTTGTTAACCACCACTACAAGTGCACCCTCTCTCTCTCACAGTATCATTATCTTCAAGTGGATGGAAGGGGTTAAGGTAAGGATCATGGGTAGAAGTTGCCATCAAATGGGAAGTGAGTGACAGTGAGAGGAAGAGGTCCACTTGTGTAATAATCTCTATGCATTTCACCTACTTTTTAACCCTTTCTGACTGTCCTTGGCCTCCTTTGATGTTGAAACTTACTCTTTATATTTCATTTCACAACGTATATATATTTTTTTATTTTCTTTAGTATTTTGTACCCAATTTTATCCATTGAATTTCAATCGGTAATTGCAGAAAAATAATATAAAAGGAAAGAGGTTTAATGGTTTGGATGGGAAGGAAGGAAGTGATCATCACAACCAGTTAGGTAGTTTTCTGTCTATAGTTGGAACAAGTGTCTCTTTCCCAACCGGCCTTTTTCCTACAACTGCCCATGACTACTCTTAAGCCAGTAAAATCATCATCATCATTACAGGAGCAGTCGCACCAATACGGAGTTTGATAATAAAATGACAACAATAAATCGATTACATTTATGAAGTGATTAGGATTGGAGATGGGCTAATGCTGAAAACACGTTCAAACAGGTTTGTCTTGTTCTCTAATATTCTACCACTAAATTGATACATACATCAAACAACCACTCTAATATGCAAATAAATTGTCCTGCAACAGATACACCTGAATTTTTTAGTGTACATGATAAATAAGAAGAGATTGATTAGGGCGTTGAGAACCGGCAAAGCAAGCACGTGATGTGCTTAGGAAGGAGGGTGGGGACGTGGGGCTGTCCTAAAAAGTAAAGTCTCCTCACCTCACCTACCTCTGTCCTCTCCTCATCAACCCGAGAAAACTGTATTTTTTATAACTAATAACAATAATAATAGCGCAGGTCTCTCTCTATATATATATATGTCCCACACATTCATTTAGGATAATTAAGTACAAAGCCAACCCCCGTGTCCCCACCCCCACCCTCCTGTCTCTTTTACTTCTCTCAATATTTGTAAAAGAACATACTGGATTTACCTTAACAAGGAAACTTTGCATATTCAGAGGAGCCGGTGCGGTGCCCACCTTTAGTTCTGAGATATTCATGCGCTGTTTCTGATGCATTTTTGGATTTGCACACGTGTATCAATCGTAAACTCTAGAGACAGATCCCAGTCTGATTTGATTAACTTATGAGCATTACAATTCGGGTTTGGTCGGCCCGTTAAAAACCCAAAATACTCAGCCCATTACAAAATGAGACATAAAAGCCAATATTCATCATTTAGTCAACGTTGAGCGATTACGAAGGCAATCGGAAAAAAAAAAAAGGTCATGGGCGCACGTTAACCTAGTCAGCCTACAGTGTAGCATCTATTATTATTATTATTATCAATTATTATTACGTGTGATCACCTCCTTCTCCTTGCCCGTAACAAATACCGCAAAAAGTTGCCATTGACTCGAAAGGGAATAATGCGACTACTTGGCTCTTTTGCGGATTTCGTACAAGTAGCTAAGCACAACAAAAGCTGCTGCAGCAACAACCACCCCAACAGCTCCTTGTGCCGATACACTGCTCTCCATAGCAGCTTTTCTTGGATCCACTGGAAACTTGGGAGTGAACCCGAATTCTGACAGTTTCTTCTTCATCCTGAAATGCATTAAAATTTGCATACTATATATGTATTACGTAACCGTTAGGGCAACATTAATTAAAGCAACAAACAAGATCATCCCGCTACAGCCACAAATCCAAATATCCAATTCATCCACTATGGGGATCAAGCAGTGATGACAGCTCAAGAGTGATTCTAGTTCTAGCAGCAAAGCAAAGAAGTGTTGAGCTCAGCAATTCCTAGTCTTATGTTGGCCAATTTACAGAAGCGAACAGGATCTTAGACAAGCAAAAAAGTACAACAGTCTACAGCCCAATTCATCATGGTTTTTCAAAACAAAAATTACTATGTAAAATAAACTAAAAGCCAGTTCAAATGAACCAAAAAAATAATTTAGTGAACCCAAAAGTTCTTTGTATAGAACAACCCTGAAAATGAGCAACCAAGGTATAACAAATTTCCAAGTTCCAACATCTAATGGATGTAGAGCAGATCCTACAAGCTTTTAAGAGAAAAAGGTAACCTAGAGTAACAAGGAGATGACTGATGACTCACCTTAAGTTTCTAATTAATGTGTTCCAAAACAAGGTACATTTAAAATCCAACCCAGTACCAGGGTTCTACCGCAGCCAAAACCTAAGATTAATTATGGTGTCGTTGTACATGATAGGAAATTCATTTTACTTTTGAGCACAGCTCAACAAAAGAACGCAATTCAGGATCATCAAGCAAAGCCTTGTCGGAAGTTTCAATTACTCCTCTGTCTCCCCTTACACTAGAACTAACCATATGAAAATGTGTTAATTGGAATTCATAAGTCAATACAAAGACAATACTCTACTGATCTTGGTTTGCATCTTACAGAGACTCCGAGTTGTCAAACTTGAGTGGTTCTACATTCCAAGGCCAACCAAAACCTGATCTGTTTGGATGTGCCAACCTTTAAGCATCACACCAGTGTGACAAATTTTAGATGTGTGCAAATACAATTTGATAAGTTGAGAAAACGGGGAGACACGTAGAGAGATTCCATTTTTGCGAGTGAGTCATGGATTGGATTGCAGGTGAAGAAATGATTTGATGAGATCGCTACGTGGAAGATTTGTGTTGGGGGAATTGATCTCTTATTACTTAAACTTAGAGTTGACATGGTACTTATCGAAATATGATAGCTGTTATATACAACTGATATGAATATAAAAATTGTAGCCGTTTCTTTCACAAGCAGCAGAGATGAATTAGCTAATGTTTGTGTGTATGTGTGTGTCTCTCTCTCTCTACGGCTCTCTATTCTTCTCTCTGGACTCTTCTCTTCCTCCTTCTCTCCTTCTCTCTTTTGCTCTTCATTTTTATTAGCAACAATTGGTATCAGAGCATTCGAATCTGGGAGATGACACGGTTGAAGGTGCTAGAAGAGCTGAATTATGTAAGATGGAGGATAATCTGAAATGATTGATGGAAAGAATGTTTTCAGAAATGAATACCAGAACGGAAAAGGTGAAAAAGGAAATGACAGAGTTGAGAAACGTTACAAAAAATAGGAGGAGAGGATGGAGCAGTAGACCCGACATCTCAGAGTAGTTTGAAGAGACTGACAGAAGCAGAAGCTACTATTGCAATTACTTCGAAACTCAAATCAAAATGAGCAACCCATACAAGAGAAGGACTACATAAAGTTTTTGGCTATAAAGTCCACCCCTCTCATGAATAACAAAGTATGTTGCCTCTGATGATTCCTTAGTCGTCCCCTCTCTTAGCGAGCCTAGTAAGATCGGGATTTACTCTCCGACTTTCTACGCTGCTTGTACGACTGGTGGTCTTCTCAACTATGGTCTAACCCACATAACGGTTACTCCTCTTGATTTCGTTAAGAGTAACATGCAGAGTGACCCTGCAAAGTATATAAGTATTTCATCTAGTTTTAGAGTTCTATTAAATGAGCAGATTGTGAGCTTTGCAGAAGCAATTGCTGGTGTTGTGAAAAAGATAGGTGGTGAAAAGAAAATCAGATTATTCATTTTTTGTCCATTCCGTAAACTTCCATAACCTTGAGGACAAGATTTTTTAAAGGAGAAAGAATTGTTACGTATAAAAATATAAAAATATGATAGCTATTATACAACTATAACGAGTACAAAAATAATAACCGTTTTTCTTACGAGCAGCAAAGATGAATTAGAGATGAATTAGCTAATGTTTGTGTATAGGCATCTCTCTCTCTCTCTCTACGCCTGTTATTCCTTTATAGATTCTTCTCTTTCTCCTTTTCTCTTCTGAGCAACATGACAATAGCCTATATAAAAGTTCGTGGTATTCCTAGGAGTTGCGACGATAAGGCTGACGTAAGTTTGTTATGTTATTTTGTAACAGAGAAAGACTTTGATCAATCAGTGTTGTGTTGAAAAGGAAAATTTATACAATAGCAATTGAATTGAAGAAAATAAAGATGCATAAAAAGAAATTACAGAAACTCCACAAGTGAACAGCATGATCATGAAGCCGTTCTCCATTGCAACTCAATTTGTAGCCTTCCACTCTTGGAGTCTATGAGATGGTACTTTTGGTTAATCCTTTTGTTGCTTAAAACATCAGCTAGACTTATGTCCACATATCCCAGAGACTCCTGTGTTCAAGAATAAGAGTAACTCAGATCATCAATTGCTTTTTCAATATCTTCTTTGGCTACATACCTGAATATGCATTACCTTTGGATGCAATAGGTTCCTTGAGGAGATGCTCACAACTTCCACATGCATCCTATCATGAGTGGGTGGCTCCTCCAGTGTAAACTGGAACTCCTCCTCCCACCTTGGATCTCGGTTCTTCTTTACACGCTGCACCAATCAAAGGACTCCCATCAACTCTCTATTCACATGTTCAGAAACAGTTTTGGAGAAATCCAGTCTTTTTACTAAATAGAAACACCATCCAGTTTCTTTCTTAAGAGCACGTCACTGAAAGCTAAAGCAGAAATCGATGAAAGAAATTATCTGTTAAATTCACCAAAATATATATGTCGATGTTTCAAACTTATACCTTTGTCCTCTTCTCCTCCCCTCTAAAAAGAATCCGCACAGATGGGTTAGTATGATACTTTCCTTCAACATCCTGAGCTTCATGAACTATAACTACTAGCACTCCTCCACCAGCAGGAGTTCCTTCAGGAGCCTTCTGCAAATCTTTTGTTTCGTCAAAACTGGGCAACTCCTCTACTTTGAATGGTTTATACGTCAATTCCACCACAAGCTGCCCCCGAGCCTTCTCATTTAGAGGATCATTCTTATCCATATTTTTCAGCAGATCAAGTGTCAAAACCTTTGGCTCCTCTTGAGTGAGTTCTTTCAGAGGAACTACATTCATACCCATCTTGTCATGTTTGCCAACCTAAGCAAGGAGTAAACAGATTGGGATGAACACATGTCATGATACGTTAGGTTCCCAGCACACAAGGAATCTTCTTACCTGCTCCCAGTCATAAACATGAAACTCTACAGCCTGTGTCTCTGGATCTTTAACGACTACATTAAATTCCTCGTTCCATTCTGGGTTCAAGTTCTTATGTTTCACAGTGGTGTTCTTAGATGTAAGCTTATCCTCAGTGAGCTTTACTTTCACATATGGATCTGAAGCACCCAGCAGATCTTTCTTCTTAAGTTTCAGTGCCCTCAGAACCTTCACATTGAGAATTCCAACAGGCCTCTTCAAGGCCCTGTAGTTTCCAATAACAAAGTTCACGTTCAGAAAAGTATGAGATAGCTAGAGAAACAAAGTTCAAGTAGTTAAAGAGCTCCCTAAAAAGTTTGTAAGTATAGTTCACAATCATACTTTGCAGGATCCAGTATTGCCACTTCTAGTCGTTTAGGCCATAAATACATGTTTGCAACCTGATCTTTGATAATCTCCTGCAGAACAAAAAAGAAAAAAAGAAAAACATAACTACCACAATATTTACAAGGAATAACCTCGTAAAAATCAATAACTAACATAAATGAATGGAAGTTAATATCCTGAACAGGTTGGCCAGATCTTTTTAAGTACATGAAAAGCAGAGTAGAACAAGGAGAAAAAACAGTTAGTACCTGGACAAACCTGTACAGACCAGGTATTGCCATAAGATCAGCACCAAGGAGCTTGAGACCAAAGTCAACATGTGGCTGCAAGGTAAAACATATTAATTAATAGAAAGAACTAATGCACACACCAATATTAACAAATTAATTGATGTCATCAAATTAGCGTCCATAAAGATAAGCAAGGCTTTAAAACATCTGCACTTAATTATTCAACAATGATAAGGACTAGATTCAGCAACCCAGCTCTCTAATCCTCAAGGGTGGATTAGGACAATAAAACACAGTTCAAATTTCTTTGCAAGATTGTCATCTAATAACCCCAAAAGACCACTAAAATAGCAGTCCTCAAATATATGAATGCAGCAGCACAGGAAACGAAGATACAGATCAAACATTTGCGAGCAGGAGCAAACGAGAAGTATAGTTTTCCTTGCAGCAATATATCCATTTGAAGATTTCCTGATGAATAATAAGTACCAACCGGAACATGTGTCGTGTTTTAGATGGATAGTTTACATAATTACATGTCTAAAAATCCAATCACGTAGGACGAACTAAAATGTTTTACTTCCACTAAAACAATGAAATATAAGCATCAACCTTTTCCATAAGGGACACATATATTTTAGCAAAGCAAGGAAAAGTTGGGACCAGCGGCTTCAGAGTTATACGGGGCGAGGCAAAAACTTGCAGATCCAGCACCTATAGGTATCAAAGTAACAAAAAGTTCAACAAGAGACAAACTGCTACAAAAATGATGGAATCCAAACAATAAAATAAACAAATTCAATAACCTGAGCAGTCGCTTTCAGCCCAAAAGCTTTAACAACAACAGTTATATTAGGGTTTCCAGCCCATTTTACAGACGGCTCCATAATCAACTCCTTTTCATCAGTAACATAAACTTTCATACCTGATCACACAAAATTTTCCGGAAACATGAAATTAAGAGACAGAGGAATGATTACTCAAAGTCATCAAAAGAGTGAATAAAAGAAGTCTACCTTGAAAAGTTGGTGGTAGTGACCCTAGAGTCAGTGTTTCGAATTCAACCGCATCAATTTTATATTTGGGTATCTGCTCGGCAATGATGGGTGTTGCAATGTTCTTTGCAGTCTTACAAATGGCCTGTGGAATCATAATTACACATATATTCAGCACCAAAAACAGACTAACGAGTAACGACACAGTGAACTGCCCACAACAATAACACAGAACCATGAAAAGGAAATAAAGATTGAACCTTGTCCAGATAAGGCCACATGTACTGAAGAAACTTGTTGAGCCAGTCAACCTAAAAACAAAACCAAAATAAACATAAGCTAAATGTCCAAATCAAAATGAGTACATAGCCAGTAGTACCCATTAAAATAAGATCACAAAAGCAACCAAAAAAAAAAAAAACGATACTCACGCGATCATAATCAGGATTCTTCACCCAGAGCGGAATCTCTGGAAGCATCCGTTGCAAAGTCTCCGAATCCTGCTCTACCAACGATCGAATCTCTGGATCCTGCCGCAAAATGACATCAACTTTTCCGTTCCACGACAAAAACCCGAAATTTGCCCACATTTTTTAATGTAAAAAGTGAACTTCTCAGTTGCCGTAGAGTCCACATTTCCAAATCTCCCTCACAATTTAACAGTAATACGTATTAACAGATCAAAAAGCAAACGTAGAAACTTTGCCTTAACGTCAGTGGGCTGGAAATAGATGAAAAGATAGTAACCGATCACGAGTCCCATTGAAATCCCCACGCTGAATCCACAGAAACCCAATAATGTGCTTACGAATCCCATTTGTTTTCCGTTTCCGATCCTCGATTCGTTCCCCGAGTCGCAATCTTTCTCCCCGTGTCTCTCGCTCGAAAACCCGGGAAACGGTGCAAGAATAAGAAACAGCTGGAGTTTCAGATCACATCATTTAAATGGCCGAAAACTGAAATGACGGGCTTGTCCTCGAGCCATTCTAGTTATCGTGACGACAGTGGACTTTAAGGTTCGTTGCTTGTTAGGTGTCTTGGTTCAGAGAGACACTGAGGCGTATCCAGGACACGTTTTATGAAGATGTTCTTTGTCTCGTGGGATCTGTTTCCAGACTTATTTTGTAATCTGCTCTGACAGTTCCCTTTAATAATAAAAAAAATGTTCTTTGTTTCTACCTTAAGTCAGCACCTTACTCGAAAGGCAACAAGATCTTGTACAAACAGGAACAGAGATGTTGGGCACGTGGCATGAGAGTGACGTGTACTTTTTTTTTTTCAGAAACATCGAACTAAACGGGGATAACATGACAATCATCAAAAAATTTAAGCCGGGGCAAATTGATAAATCTAAAATTAGCCCAATTATTAGTGATGAATTGAAGATGGCAAAAAATTACTTATCTTGCGAATTCTTACATGTACGAAGGGAGGGAAATCGAGCAACACATCTCATAACTTGGGCTGGAATTAATTTGAATGAAGATATGTTTTTCACAGAGAAAGCTCCATTGGAAACTGAAGCGGTGATTGATGAAGAGAAGCGCTTCTGCGAACCACCGTAAAGAATTGTCTCTCTTTTTAAAGATACCCAAATTCTAAGATTTATTGGGACCTTTGAAACATGATCAGCCGCTGAAGATCTCACAGTTATCGTTGTCATTTTTCGGTCTTCAAGCTCGATTCATGGACTAACTTTCTGACCTGTGTTCTTTTTCATTTTGTTTTTTTGGAATCCCTGTTTCCTATTTTGTTTGTTCCATAGCTTTGAATACTTTTTTAATTTTGTTTGTTTCTTATTTTTTCAATAAAATCTAGCGGGATGGTATTAAAATAAAAAAAAGTGACGTGTATATTGAATGATAGATGAAATATTTGCTTTGTTTATCACTTATCAGAATATCAACGTGGTAATGTAAAGTTGATGGCCACGTTCACAGGCTTAGGAAGCAATGGAACCCATCTTAACCCTTGGCGGTGGCCTCACCATTGGTTTGAGTTCATTAACGCTACGTTTGGTTACTGTCTTTAATATACAGAGGCGGCAAAACGAGACAAAAATTTGGAGATAGAATAGAACAAAAATTGAAGACAATGAAGTGTTTGGTTGTGATGGACAAAACAGAAAAAACTATATCCGTCTCGAGGACAGAAATGTGTTTGGTTGCAGTGGACAGAACATAAAAATAATGTCAATGACGAAAATACCCCTACAGTTTCATATGATTGAAAATATGTAATTCATTGACTATTTTAAAACGAATGATTTGTATGAGTAAAAAAGTTAACAAATAATAACAATAACAATAACAATATGAAATTAATATCGT
>JANIPN010000219.1:73240667-73252542 GCA_027478595.1 Erythroxylum anguifugum
CTTAATCTTTGCAATTTTCATATACCAATTTATCTTGCCACTTGAAAATTTTCCTAATCTAAATATACATTTAAATAACTCAACTCTCTAATGGTATCAATTAATTCCAATTCACTTACCATTATCCACTTGACCAAAAATTCAAATCTTATGTCTTTCTTATTCTAATCATAGCAAAATTCTAACTCCTATCACACATGTACTTTCATAAACATGTATTATTTTAACTAGGGTATATTTTGGGGCCTTACATACTAACCTACAAAATGGAAGAAAAAATATTATAAACACACTTTGTGATTATTACAGGTTAGACAAATTGATAAAAAGCTTACAATATTGCTTGGTTGAGTCAGTCCAACATTATTATTAATCAAATTCCCATTGCTTAATTGTAGTTATAATGAAAAACATGCTTGTCAGTAATTAGTACAAACAATAAGTAATATAAAACTGAAAATTGTATACCTGTGAAGAGCCCTATGTTTAAACCTAATTTACATAATTATATACATTAGTAACTGCGTGTTTATAAAACTGTATTCATATGATTGAAGTAATGTGTACACACCTTTAAAGAAACCTCATCATTTTGACTTGATTTATTATTGTTGCATTTTCTAGAGTTATAACCTTAAGGACTACATTTTCGGCATTTATGCACTTACCGTTTCTGACTCAATTTGTTTGGATTTTTCATCTTCTTCGATTCATCTTGCTATTTTCTTCTTGCAATTTTCGATCTACCAGGCATAACCTTTTTAGGTGGAGGATGTACCATCTCAGCATCACTTAAAGGCCAGAAAATTTCACCTTGTATTGATTGTAACACATGTTTATACAAACTCAAGAAGCAACCCTTCCGATAGCACGAATCAACGAATGTCTCAACCCTTTATCTTGAGTGATGGATTGCACTAATTGCATGCATGGATAGATATCCATATAGGTCCTATGCCTGACAAATACATGTATATTGTCTACCGATCCTACAATATGCTTCCCATCACCCTTTGAAATTTCATAACCACCATCTCCATTTCATACAATTCTCCACTGTATTGCTTCTTTCTTGTTTTTCTCCAACTTCTTCATTATGTTTGGTGCTATATCATGCTTTCACCCAAGAACAAAATGTTTCCTCTTAACATGCCTCCTTATAACCATTATTCTAATAGTCTCTAGTATGCTAATCACTGCCCTCTCCCTAGCTGGTAGAATTCACCCATTGAAGGTTTCGTTCATGTGGTTACCAACAATGGGATATTTACTTTGAAAAGGTTGACAACATCTGGCTCACCTCTCTTTCAGATACTCAAGCAACGCTACAGCACATCTAGGGATTATTATGTCAAGCCTCTTTAGTTGCTCATCAAAATCTTAAACATATGTTCACCAAACGCAATTATAATATTGCTTTCTTAGGTATTTTCCTTTCCAATTCGCAGACCAATTGTGATATATATGTTTTGCACACATACGGTGATCTGCATTGGGCAAAGTATCCTCAACTTTGCATATTCAGCAATAGAATCCATTGCTTGCTCTTTCCTTAATCTCCTTTTCTCTCTTCTACACATGCTTGAATTTACAAAAAATATTTAGCTTTTCTCTACATTCTTCCACCATTTTCTTCATTGTTATACTGGGCTTCTCCAAAATTATATCCTTGAAGTTTCTCATCAAGAATTTTGCATAAACCAATTTAGGTTTATTTTTAATGAAGTAGGTATGATTAGAATTATATGTTTTCACCCTCCAACATCTTCATTCTTAATATATGCAGCATACAAAACCCATTGGCATCCACCCACACAAACATATGTAATCCGAGTACTCTCACATTTTTTCAAACTAACATTGTTTCCTATACGTACTGCATAATCGACAACAATATCTTTAAATTCTTTTACAGTACCATACTCCATTCCCAACCTTCACTCATGTCCAACCTCTACAGGATTATCCCTAAAAGTTGATCTGGGTCTACATAAAGCTTCACCTACCTCCTTTCCACTATGATATTCATCGTTGCTAATAGGACTACCACATTCCTCTAAATCAATTTCAATTTAATGATGGTCATGTGGAATGTCAAAATAAAATTTTGATCCAAATTGTGCACTCTGTTCCTCCACATTCACATTCGTTTGTGGACCTTCTCCCTCCTAATTCTCATCCATTTGTGCACCTTCGACCTCCGAATTCTCATTCATTTATGCACCTTCTCCATCTAAATTTTCTTCCATTTCTGTACCTTCTCCCTCCACATTCTCACCCCTTTCTACACCGTGCCCCTCCATGTTCTCATCATCATCATTTATAACATGAATAAGTGTGTCTACATGATGGGTTACATATACATCAACAATCCCACGTTTTTACATTAGGTTTGCTAGCCTAATATAACTTTTATTAAGTTGATAACTTTCAATGAGTCCTTAAAGTTAACACCAGGCTCTTTATAATATGCCTTATCAATTTTATCATATCCTAACTCAATTCCTATCTCATTTATTTGTTTGTTACTAACAAAGTCAACATCAACTTTGTCAAATGTAGCAATATCCCTATTAATATATTTCAATTCAAGCTTCAACATAAAGTTTCTACCATGAAAAAGCCTTATGCTTCCACATTGAGCCATTAAAACCTATAAACATAAGCATACACACAAGTTTAAATGAAAAAGCAATGCAATGACTTAAAAAATAGCATGTTGATTATCATAAAATGTAAAAGCAATGCAATCAAAACTCTAACAACACATGGTGATCTCAATTTCCACTAGAAATTTTATAGACCCTGGTTTTAGATATAACTCCGGTTTGAAACTATCAAGTTCAATTTTGAAATTCAGCTTTTTATCTCAACTTACATCAAAACTAAATTGAAGCTTCTCTGATAGAAATCCATAAGAAGACCAATACACGCTTGAAGACATTAAGTATGTGATACAAATAATCATATATGTACATTTATGTTGGCAGAAGTAGAGTAAGATGATCCATACATGCTAGAAGACATTAAATGATCCACCAGAAAATATTTTCCCTAAAAGACTGTATGAGCTAGTATTCCAATACTTGTAAGAGGATGATGACACTTATTTGCATCTCCTCATTTTTAATAACTACCTATTTCCATGTTTATGAAATGAGAAAATACAATGGAATTGCCATATAAGTTTCTGCCTTCTTGAAGAGTCTCTAGTCGAATTGTAAAGGCATTCTCCCTAGTAATCCACTGTTCGATAATAATTAGCAGTCCATTTCTAGTGATTCCACTTAACATTGTGCAAATAACATGGTTGTAGTCTAGACAGACAAAAACTTAGCATTTTTTCACGCAATTTTCAATATCTAAAACAAATAATTCAAAAATAAATATAAATTTTAGGCAATTTCATTTATTATTTACCTTAAAGAATCCTCAGCTATAGATTTTTGTTTCAATACAACTATCATGACTGAATCATTTCATTGCAAGCCTTTATCTAAGCTACTACTGCAAACCCCACTATCATTCTGTTCCTTTTAGATGCTTCGCCAATCTCCTTACCCTTTCAATGTAATTGTATAAAGTATGCTGCAAAGCTAATGGGATCCACCAATGAATTCATGTCCCTCCATTTAAGTGGCACTCTCAGTCAAATGCCTAAGCCTTACTAAGTTTTATCTTAAACATTTACTATGATCCCAATTCAAGTTTGGAAGAATAAAATTGGCTTGATTAGTATAGTCTAATCTACTATGTATTAAGTAGCCTAAACTATTTAAGTTTTAGTCCTTGTATAGCTTTTGATTAACAAGTAGCTAGTGTTTAATGTGCTTCCTTTCATTTAAGAAGTCAACCTTATATTAGTTGTTTTGCTCGTTAAAGTAGTAAGTTCATATTTCTGATATTTCACTATCTGTAAAGTTATTAATTAAGCAAATAAAGAACTTCTATTGCACTTTAATGGTGCATAATGAACATCAAAACCTTAAACCATATCATATAAATTTCTACTAACATATTCCATTACATGCAACTGCTTAATTGGTCTTATTAGCATATGATTCCCTAAGTATTCTTTGATACAAATACAAATTACAAAGGCTGAATTCTCTAAGCAAAAGAAGAATCAAGATGCATTACATAATTCAATGTTAAAGAAAATTCCAGATGGAAGAGCCAAAAGATGAAATAAAGAATGGATGGATAGTAGATGAACATCTAGGACACCAACTTTTATAACTCCCTATTGCCTTCTTCCATTTGCAAAAAGCTTACAAGGAAAATTTTTTCCCTAACAGACTTGTTTGGTTGAGTACTAGGTTACCCAAAACTTGCAAAGCTAAATAATCTAGAACTAAATAAATGTGTGATACAAAGTGATGTTTAAAACTCCAACTAAAGCTAACAAAAAAACATAAAAAAATCACAACAAAAACGGGACCACAATGGGGACCAGAAAGTAGACAAACAAACATTCAGGACCACACCCAACACTAAACTAACGACAACATCCATTATTTAACACACACCGACAATAAGGAAGCATCTCGACACACAAACATATCTAATAGACACCAATACTGAAACCTAACATACCTTAATTAACTCAAAAAGCTTCGATGCTCAACAATCACGACTTCTCTCGAGAATTGCTAATCATTGCGCAAATGGTGGTTCCATTTACCAACTTCACCATCGATGACCAATAATGTTGGAGAACGATGAAGACGACGAACAACAATGAGACAGTAACGATATACTACTGTTTCCACATCTAATATGTTTAATTAATTATTAAACTTATCTTAACTAAATCTTTGTTAACTTAATAATTGTTTTATTAAATTAATCACATGATTAGGGTTAAGAAAATTATCAATCATCTAATCCTAAGCTTAACTATCTGATTTAAAAAAAATAAAGTACACTGAAAAACTAATTGTTCCGATGGGACCTTCTCTTTTCCCAGAGATTGAATTTTCCCGAAGATTGTATGTTGATTCATGATCTAAGCGATTAATTTCTTTCTATTCCTTATTAATTATACTATTTAGCCTTTTTCTTTATTATTGTAATTATTCTTTATTACTATTTTAATTACTATTAACAAATAACAAAACAAATCAATGTAAAAAAAATCACGAGACCACCGAAAGAACAAGATGTTTCTTTTGCCCCTTGCAGGCAATCGGAAAATAAAGAAACAATTAATATATTCAAGATAATTATGTATTTACAAAATACCATCTTAATTCATCCTATTTCATCATATCCGGGATATGATATAGTTCTGAAGGATGAACTGGATATGGATAGTTCCGATAAGATTTGTTTCTTGAACAAAAACTATTTTTTTGATTTATTTCATCTATTTGATGATTGAAATGAAGGCGAGTACTACAATTTTGAAATATAAGAGAGATTTCAAGAAATGAAAGATCTATTCACTCTATTAATAACCGAGCCAAATCTGGTGTATCATAAGGGATTTGCCTTTTTTATTGATGCCTAAGAATTGGAATAAAAACAATTCTTGAATGAGGTATTCAACTCTAAGAATGAATCGAAAAAGAAATCTTTTTATTTCTACCTCTTATTCGATCGAATAAGTACCTTGTGTTAGAATTGAGAAATTCTATGGGTCGAATCTTTAGTATAAGTACCTTATATCAGAATTGAGAAATTCTATTACTCAAATCTTTAGTATAAGTACCTTGTGTCAGAATTGAAAAATTCTATGGCTCGAATCTTTGGTATTCTCTTATTACTACCTGTGTCTACTCTTTAGATTTTACTAAAAAAGCTATAAGAAACTTTAGAAAGGAAGAAAGGGAGGAAGAAACAGATGTATAAATAAAAAAACAACTTTCAAAACTAAGGGGACTAAACAAGAACAAGAGGCATCTACTGAAGAAAATCCTACTCCTTCCCTTTTTCGGAAGAAAAGGAGGATTTGGACAAGAATAAATGACAACAACAACAACAATAATAATAATAAGATTGAGACAATTATGAATTCCATTGAAATCCCATCTCTCCCACTTCACACCTCGGAACACACCGTTCTTATAGAAAGACAGGTGCCTTTGCATCTTCTTAACTCGAAATGGCTAGAAAGAAGAGATGTTCCTTTTTTAGGGTTCTCTCGGGAACAGATTTAGTGAAGACGGGGTGGAGCCTGTAGCTTAGAGGATTAGAGCATGTGTCTACGAACCACGATGTTCGATGAACGAATAATCATTGAGTCCTCTTTTCAAACAACACATAGAAAGAGACCTGTCAACAGTCAAGTAATTCATGAATCTATGAGAAATGTTTCAAATTCGTTTCTTTCTCTTCTATCTAGTTTCTTTAGTTATTCAATAGAGCAATTACAACTTCCATAATGGTAGGTCTCACTCTTTTAATATAAAATCATATAGTTTTTAAATTTAATTAAAAAGTGGGTCTCACTTGCCCCATCAACAATGACGTAGTGAAGAGGGCCCACTTATTTGAATAAAATAATAATTGTTAAGTAGCCCTGACTTGACACTTAACATATCAATTTGAATTTTCCGTTAGGGTTGGGTTAATGTAACGTTTTTAAAATGTTAAGGTTAGAATTGTTAACGTCCAAATGTTTGAGTTAAACTTGCAAAATTTAAGGCCAAAAGTAACTCTTTTGTCTTATTTTTAGTGTAAGATTTAAGTTATTGATAACAAAGATACTCAAAAGGTTCTCTAGAATAAGTAATTTGTTTTTTATTTATGAAAGAGAACTTAAACTTAATTGTGCAAGAGTGGTGTGGAGAATCTATTAATAATGTAATACTTGCTAACAACCAATGAAATCATGTGGGGAAGGACCCAACAATCACTGCAGATTAACTCAAGAGGAGTATTGGCATTATATCCAGATATAGAAAAAGGTAATTTATCTATTTTGCTGATATTACAAACGATGAAAATAGAAGTGTTGGACTTGGTAAAAGATTTGAAAGAGCTTTATGTACTTTTTTATTATTGGCATGACTGAGACGCTAGTACCAAAAAGAAAACGCAACAAAAGCTTGAACTAAATCTGACTTCAAAGAAAGAGACATGAGTAAAATGTAGACATATCTTATTCTCCCCTGGACAGAGTGGAAACCTAGTTGCCAAATCCCTAAAAAGAAAATCATTAGAAAAGAGTTTAACACAAAAAGGATTACGTTTGGTTAAAGCAAAATATTAGATAAAGAGAGACAAAAATTATTGAAATAAGCATGGAGTGACCAAGATGAGAAATAGGAAGGGTATTATTATTTATTATCACCAATGGTAACTTCTCCAGAGCCATCATATTCGGAACAGACTGCCAGATTAATTGTTGAGATTCAAAGTAAGATGATGAGTTGTTCCTGATACCATGGTCCAGTTACTGTTTGGATGCTGAGTGGAGCTAGTAGCAATATGAGACATTAGTTTGGTTGGATTGTGAAATGGATCTTATCTATAGGGCATTGACGAGAGAAGTGGCCAACATCGTTACAATTATAAAAAAACAATGGCTGTCATGTCAAGAGGCTGCTCATGCCTAACTCACGAAGAACGGCGAGAGAACCATTTTGAGGACTAGAAAATCTTGAGTGAACCGGAGGGGTTTAGATTACCAGTACATTAATAGGAACAGGTCGCCTTATCCCGACCTTGAGGGCTATGACTTAGTATCATTTCTATCACTTCTACACCGAAACTATCTACCACAGCCTTGAGAATTCTAACTTGCTCCGACATTAAAGATGCATTGAAGGAATCATAAGGATCATCAAATGACACATATTTTAAGTGTGCTTCTAAGACATGCACAAATGACTGATGCTGGTCCAAGATCATCTATGATGTAATTTACAGAGATCATCGTCTGTAAAAGGAGTGTCAAGCCCAACCAATTGATCAATCATAAGTTTAGCCCGCTGGACATGGGTTATAATCGAATCATTTCCATGTCGAAAAGTAGCTGGCTGTTATTTGGGTTATCTGACTTGTGCCTTTAGAGCCAGAAACATATGCAGTGATAAGCTTTTGCCACGCTGCATTAAAGCAAGGATTTAGATATCAGGCTTACAATCCAACTGACAATTTGTTGACCGTTACAAAGTCAAAAGAAGGATTCTATGTTTGATTTATCCTCCACATCTATGGTGACAGAGGAGGGAAAGAACCATCAATGAGTTAATAATTGTACGCTCGTATCAATGGAGAAAGATGCACTTTCCCCAAAAGATAGTTGAATTCAATTTCAATGGCAATTGGTGAGAGATATTTGGATATGAAGAAATGCGTGGTCATCATGACTGGCATAATGACTCGTTAGATTAAGAGATTTAAGATTCTGAAACCATAAAAGCGTTTCTATATTGTCTTAATTTCTATTGATTATTTGTATGAATATACGCAAGTGAAGTATAACATTTAAGCAGTAATCAAATTTAGAGATGCAATAATTAATTATTATAAATACGATATCTTGATAGAGAAACTGCTGAATATATACTTAATAATGCTAAATATATACATTACTTCAAAATGGTTGAGGTTGAAGCATGTTCGAGGACTCTGAAGACTACTCAGCAGAGTTGGAACACAATATATACGTCTTGCTCTTTTAGCAATATTGAGTTCTGCGATTTTTTAACGTTCTGTTAGTAGTAAAGACTTGCAAACTTAATTGCAAGCTAATTTTCTGAGATGTTATTAGAGTTTTTGTCAGGAAAAAGAAAAAGAATTAAGAACTTCCAAAATCTGTGAAGTTAATATTCCTGATGTAATGCTGTGCATGGTTTGTATTCCCATCCAAACTCCAGGGCCCCAACCATTGCAAATATACTTATTGGTGAATTGAGAATTATAGGACCTGGGTTCGACCTGTGGGCTGCATTTGTGGCCTTAGCTCACAGGGCAGTCTTAACCAATTGTTGGTTTTGACAAAAGCTTTCAACAACTCGGCCTCTTTTCAATTGCAAGTTACTCGTGGCTCAAGCTACTGGAACAAACTCATTGGCAGCTCAAGTAGAGGAGTGCAGATGGTTGGCTTATTCTGCCACTGAAATGCTAAAGCTGAAAAACTTGAGTTCAATAAACTATAATAACAGTAGACAGTAGAACTTGTAACATCATGAAACTGATGGTTGTTGACATCCCAAGAATGGAAGAGCTTTGTTTACGTTGAATCAATGAGGAAGTAGGGAAGGAAAGGTTTTTTTTTTGGTAAATAGGGAAGGAAAGGTTTGGTTAGGCTATTCATCATTCACGTGGTCTCTTGGTGCTTGCCGCCCGTGTGTGCTTTCCCAAATGTTATGGTATTTGATAATTACATGCCTTTATTATCATTCGTATCCAAAGCTGGTCTAATAGATGATTGCGACACTTAAAATGGAAAAAAGAAATCTTAATGATGTCCTCACCTCAAACCAACTCAACTTCAAACATTGTTTCTTCTCAAGGCCCCACTAGTGAAAGCAATTCTTGCATGGAAATATGGCGACTCAGAGGATTTTGGTAAGACATGAATTGGCATTTCGCATATGTAAGCCTTGCCTAAGAGAAGCGAAAGGTTATTAGGAGAGATGCTCTGGCAGATTAAAATCTCTGAGTTATCACATCTCACTAACCCCATGCATATAAAAAACAGACTTAGCAGTTTACAGTCGGAAGTTGGGTTGGTGCATTCTACGTATCTACAGCTAGATCAGAGGGGTCCTTTTGTTGTTGGCAGGCTATACCCAACTGTTCCAACGTATTAAACATTAAATTGCTGCTTGGTTGTCCAAGAGGAAATAATTAAAAATCTCACTCAATTACTGAGTAGGTGGTCTCAACGGACCCTTAATTGGCCTATGACTACACTGGCCGCACTAAACAACCACCTTCCTTCTCTTTTTTCTTTTCCTTTTCATGAAGATTGTGGTGGTTAAGAGAGGAGGTTGAGGAGAGTGATGGGTAGATGCACTCAAACTCATGATCGTCTTAAATACACCCAAAGGAATATAAGATTAATCATGCCATATGGTTCACAATTAGTTCATGGGTCTCCCCAGTTTTAGTAATACATTCGTGTCTCTCCTTTGAAGCCAAGGATCACCATCAATGGCCTAGTAGCATCGGTTCCAATCAACTCATCATTTTCACTTCCTGAAGAAGGTAGATTCCACCAACCTTGCTGCTCTAGGAGCAACTCTAGTCATTGCAAGCAAATCTTTATCTCAAACGGTGGATGGGGATTGAAAAATACTGATTTCTCCTTTATTGGAGGGATCAAAGTTTTCAGTAATTTTTATAGCAAGTTTTCATAGAGCCTTATATTACCCTTTATATCTGCCCATCCCTTTTAAGTAGCCATAAGCTAAAATGTGTAAGTTAAGAAAATGAAGAGGTAATCCTGAATGGATGGTAGTGGCTGGCATGTTGTACTCCTGAAGACTCCTGATCGCAAGATGTCCGGCCTAACATATAACAGATACCCATTCGTACGTAATTCGAAGCATGTATTAGTACGTACAAACACATATTGTTCGTCAGCAAACGAAATTCGAAGCATGTATGACATGAAACAATGTGGTGTCTTTTTTATTGTCAACTCTTCTGCATTTGGAAGAGAAGCAAAGGCTACATTATATTCACATATTTGGTGACTGTTGTCTAGCAAGTTTCCTAGTTACTGAGAAACTACCAACATCACGGTGAAAGAAGTCTTCGACGGATAATGCCTCGAAGAGGATGTAATTTCTTTCAATAACTAGATTTCTCAACCTATTGATGTAAAGTTATCCAAAGAGAAAATTAATATTATAAGAATGAAGTCACTAAAACTATGATATGGTTATATTTTAAATTGTTTTACAGTTAATTGTTAGTTATTTTCTTATTATCCAAAAAAAAAAAGAAATTTGCATTATTAAAGTCAAAGGCGTACGTGAAGGAGCTTAATGGAGGTTGAAGAAGGATATAGAAGAAGTTGTCACTGAGACGTCTTATTTTCAGAAATCCTTTTAGTTTTATATTTTCCTAAACAAACCTTATATCTTCTGTGTTGGATTATAAAATGTATCAGTTCATAATGTTAATTTTGTTATATGGACCATAAGTTCAAATTCTAGGCTATTAAAATATATTATTTTAATAATTTAGTGAATGTGATATGTATAATATTGTCGAGACAAATTTGTTATAAGCAATGCTCCTTTTGTCCATAACATAAATCAAAATAACTAATTGTTTTGGCTTGAACATAAATCTTTAAGGATTTAAATCATTTACTAATAGTTAAAATTTGCATCAAATTATTCAATATGTTTATAAAAATGAAATTAAGATATACAATAATAAAGTCAAGAATCCATAAAAAAAGGTTACTTAAGATTGAACTCGATCCCACAAGTAACTATCATCAATATCTAAACAAAGAGGGATATATAAGTATTCGTAATTTCACATCTTGTAACTGAACAAATCAACGTTAAATTCGAATTGTTAAGTCCAAATAACTCCAAGCTAACTTGATTTCCTCCTGTCTATTTGTTTCAACCTTTTTCCTTGTTTCATTTGCTCAACTTAGAAAGGACTTATAACAACAAAATATGTATATTTGCTTTAATTTTGACTTGAGTCGTTATTTGTTCATGTGATACCAATAGAAGAATTGATCTAATAACTAGTCTACAACTTGTTTATTTATTTCAACTATTACTTTTATGGATAGTGAACCCACTAGTTGTTGTGAAGCCAATCTCCTGCTCTTTGACTTATCAAGACCTTCCTTGTCAATTCCCTTTTATCAACTTTTTTATTAACTTTTTTCTTATATACATCTAAATGGATTTGAAGAGTATTGATCAAATATAATCATGATGGG
>JANIPN010000219.1:73283677-73298158 GCA_027478595.1 Erythroxylum anguifugum
AGAAAGAATAGATTTGAAGATATCCAATGTTTATTAACAACATAAAAAGTATCCGAAACATCTCACCATAATAACATATAACATGGATCTCCTCAACCAAGATAAGAAATTTAGCTACTCATAATTGAATTGAAAACAAAAGAATTAACAAAGTAATAAGTCTCCATCCCTAGTCCTTTGATGAAAAATACGAAACACTAATTGAAATTGTGCAGAAAACGTAAAGAACAAAACCAGAAAAGTGCAGCCCCCAAAATCACCGAAAACCCTATTCTAAAACCTAATATGTATATCTCCATGAATCAGCCCACTCTCCTTCTTTAAACTAATCTCTTTGTTATCTTCTCTTGATTTTGTCCAGATAAGGCTCTCTTCTAATTTTGGTAGGTAACTCCTTTGAAAGATGACAAGATAATCTTTAAAGATTGCGTTTTGTTTGAAATTGACTTCTGAAATTTTATCTGCCGAATTATTCCATCCTTGGGCGTGCTCACGCTTAGTCACTGAATTTTTGTCAATTTGGGGATTTAAGATTTCCTTCCTTTTTTTTGCATCTTTTTGATCATATTTCGTCCCTACGGTGTTTAAAACCATATGTAAACAATTATAAAACAATTCCATTAAATTCGGATAATAATTTCAACACATCAACGAATATTAAGTCCAAAATAAGTGCAATTTAATGACTTAACAAATTCCCCCACACCGAATTATTGGATCAATAACTTTGACACATATTAATTACTATTTGAAGTAGAAGTATTGAATGTTATGCATTAGTTGTCACTTATAATAGCAATGTTCAAGATTAATGTTTAATAACATAGAATTAAAGTAGTTTTTTTTTCCTTTTTTCCTTTTTTTCACTCAAGAATTAATATAGTAAATATTAGTGAATTTATTATTATTAATATCCTCTTAAATTATATCTAAATATATGAGAGGTTGTTTTTTGTGTTTCAGGTTCAGGTTTAAACCTAAACCTATAAATCAGGTTCGGTTCGGTTAACTGCTATAGGTGCGGTTTAGGCTCGGTTAACCTAGAACCGCAAGTTAGAAACCTGAACATGAACCTGAACCACGAACCTGATTTTTCAGGTTCGATTCAAACCGAACCTGAACTCAGGTTCGGTTAACCTTATTTACAGGTTCGGTTCATGCAGTTCAGGTCTGGTTCACAGGTTCGCGGGTTTTCTTGAACACCCCTATATTTAGTCAATATGAGATACTCTAACAATATCATGTTGAAAGGCCTATCTTACCCAAAAAAACAAGCTTAGCTTAAAAGGGGAGGTTTGCACATCATTATAAATAATTGAATGCACTCACACTTGCCCGATGCGGAATTCTTGAGATTAAGAAATATGAACCTTATACTTTGAGATTCACCAACCCCAACTGTTAATTAAATTATTTATACGCTTTAAATCTACATTTAAGTGAAACTGCCACAGATTGTGATTCAATGCTGGAGTCAGTTGTTCTTTATCTCAAACTTGATGAATGGTTATTACTTAGAGGTCACATTCATTGTCGTTTCAATGTTATAACAACAACAGTGTTACGGTGGGGACTTAATCTTCCAACAATAATAAATCTTCTCATCATCCCACAGTTAATCTGAATGATTAAGAGATATTAAGTGCATCTCTGATTATCAAGGCTCAAACTGTAGTGGATGCTTTAGAGGTAATGAACAAAAATGGGTTGCATTTGCATAAAAAGAAAAAAAGGCAAAAAGCATAGCTAGACATTTTGTGAGAGCAAAAGCCCACTATTTAAGGCTTCTAAGACCTGTATCAGTATGCTCTGACTTGAAGTGTTATGACCACAAAAAAGAATCCCATACCATTTCCACTGCACAATCCATTATCACAAAAAAGAATCCCATACCATTTCCAGTTTTCCACTGCACAATCCATTATGAACGGGCTTTATTTCGAGTGTTTGTTTGCATACTGTGACTAGTCACTGTTTCCTTCAGGGAAAAATATCTAAAGAAAATGTAAGGGACAAGTTATAATTTTCCTGAACATTTAATAGTAGTCTGTCTCCAGGTAAATTGAATTCCGCGACCCCTCAGCAGCAGACTCGAAATGTCATTGGAGTCTTCCACATTCCAAGATCCTGCAAGGATTGGAGTTCCCAAGGTCCACACCACTAAGTTCATTTTCCAAGCTCAGAATCCACTTCCGTTGAATCATCACACGGAAAGTGGGGCTCTCTACAATTACCAAACGTGAAATCCAACCTGTAGTCTTACTCGACGTCTATGTCTTCGTGGTCTGGTGCTGGATTCAAAATTTTGGAAGGAAAAAAATGACCAACCACACTCAGTCTATGACAACAATGTTCAATAACTCATACCCAATTGCCTCCAAATAGTTGGAAATTACAATTTCTAGTGTACTAATACCTGGAAATTAGCTTCCAGGAAACGATAAGAGGTCAACCTGGAAAAGGCAAAATGGGGTTGGACAAAAGTGTGGATCAGTGATGTAAGGAAAAAAAAAAAAAGGTATGGTTCCAATTAACGTTCAAATGGGCAGTGGGGCTAAGTATTATGGAGTCAAAGTAGCAGGAGAAACAAACATTTTGTAGCATTCAAAGCAAGATGAGGAACCCAAATTCAAGGAAGGGATGGAGAAATGGAATGCTTGGCTATCTCTCCAAGGACGACAATTCACATGACTTGGCGTGTAATTGGTCTCCAATGTGCCAGAATGCGAACTTTCCTGACATGGGTCACATTAACCAATTTTTACTTTCAAAATGAACAGATGTAACATGCAGAAGAAGACTGTCACTTAAACGCATAAGAGAAGTCATCAGTAACATGCAGAAAAAGCCAAACCAAGAAAGATACACATATAAAGAGAAACTACGTTATTATTATTATATATTATAAAAGTTAATCAACTGTTCCGAAGTTTAAGCCTTTAGTTAGGTATAGATTTGCATGTCGAATGCAGGAAAAGGAAATCATTGAATATTTCAGGGTATTTTTTTTTCCTGTTTGACTGACACGACATGGGAATACAACCTATGATGATTAATATTATAATACATCATAGGAACTCGAGATTTTGAAAGCTAATAAAAAATGGTTTAAGGTTATTTCCTACGAAGGTGTAAACTAGCTAGTGCGGTACAACTTTACAGCCCACGTAGTTAAACAGCTTCATTGTGAAGTTATGTTTTATCAGATGATTAGGTTTAGAGTCCATTCCGATCTTTTACACTTTAATTCACTGTCATACTGTTTTCCACAAAAACACGTATTTTCAAAATTATGAAACTTCCGAGCATTAGATTCTTTCCAGACCAAGTGAAATTTCATAGTGATTTCATCTCTGATGGAGATATGTTGTGCCTAACCATGTCTCTGTAGTGGGTCTCCACGACTAGATGGATCCAAATGATACTGTCATCGATTATAAAATGAATCAAAACTAGAACAATAATGATAAGGATCAAATCATAGATACATACATCTTTTTTCATGCGTTCTCACCTCTCCTCCACGTGTAACAGTTGCCAATGCTTTTGTCTACATTAATCCCTTTGTATACAAAAGTAGAAAAGAAAAAGAGAAACTAACGTGGCTGCTGGATGAAAAGAGACAAGCATTAGAACAAACAAAAGTATAGTTGTTGATGATGTTTTAGGGTAAAAGATCATACCCACCTTTTATTGACCCACTCAACTCACTCCTAGTGTAGTCCATGTATGGACAAATTGCCCAAACCTCTGACAAATCATGGGGGACCTCAAGTGGTGGTCCTATATTGAGCCGCGGGGGCAAGTGGCCTCTGCCCATTTCTAGCTAAGTCATATACATTGTGAAGAAGTTTCTCTCAGACTTTTAATTTCTCTGGTGGGTCTATGCTCGATCTTTTGCATCATTTAATTGCTTGATAATGTCGCATTGCCAAAGGTTCACGGCAAATTCCCATTTCTCCATGTCATGTCTAGTCTCTTTCATAGCCAAGTGGACAGTTGCATGATGACTACATCGATCACTGTTTAAGCATAAGACGAGCCTGATCAAGAAAGTTTTATCTTTTCAGGATAAAACGTGACAGGGTCTACTTTGTTTGGTAAGCGATGGGATTGCATCTGCTGTGTTTGCGAGAAATTTCGAGGAAAGATTAAATGTATGTTAATTTGTTTTCGCACTAATGATGGGACAAGAACTCTCATTCTCGATGGGAAAATGAAGAAAGATTTGAGAAAAGTTTCGTTGGAGAACTTTGGCACTGCCCAAAAGTCTCGTCAGGAAATGGCAACACTCGGGACATTTATCAAAGGTGGTCGTAACTAATAACAAATTCTGTCCCCAGATAAGAATTTCGCCATCATTTGCTTAGAATTTGTGGAATCAAAATATGAACTAAACACCGTTAAAGTATGTGGACAAATTTTGTGTGGCTTGGAAATTTTATAAATTCTGATTGTGACATAAACTTGCATGAGAGACCACGTCATTTGCCAATCAATCGTAATTTATTACAGATTTTTATTCAACACCAAGTTAGCACTTCTATCTAACCACTTGCTTTCTCCTCTCTTTTCCTTATATGAAAACATCTGATATAATTGCAAAACCAATCACATAACGACAATTCGTTCTTAATTTTGACTATTATGAGAGGTATAAATTATATAATATTGTCTTAATTAGTTCATTAAACCACATTTCAATTATTTCAAATGCATGAGGGCGATTTAAATAGGGTAAACATTGAACATTGAACATTGACAAAGGAGAAAGTCCTAGGGTAAGATTCCATGATACTTGCCTTTGTCAAAGATCGATCTCATCTTCAAGTAATTTGAAGATGAAATTGAATATGGGTTAAGCACGTGCAATTTCTGTGTCTATGATTAACAAACACATGCTCATATATTCACACATACTCTCCCATCATAGTTCCTAAACCACTTCTTTTTCTTTTGGCTTATATATATATTTTTGCCGGACTTAGTTACCGTGCCTCCTAGGTCAATACAACAGTGAACGCACTAGCTTATTTCGCCAATGATGTCCCTCCAAGCCCCCACTAATTGAGCAATCATCATGTTGTCTATATATTTTAAACAAAAGGGCAAATCATGACCATCTTGAAAAGGAGCCCAATACTTATACCACTAGATATGCAAAAGAGAAACGTTAATGAGGTGTGGGGTTGTGCTCTTTCACTCTATTATGGGAAGTAAGACTCAGAAGTACGTCTATATCCACTTTGGCCAGGAGCGAAAAGAACCAACAAGAAGTAGTTAAGAAGTTGCCAGCAAAGGACTCGAGTACTCCCGCGGACCAAATACAATAAATGGAGTTGGGATTTTTGCATCACCCCACCAATAACATAGCCATCTTTAATAAAGACCCTCTAGTCACCATCCATTTCCTGCCCAATTAGAGATGAAATGTGAATCCAAGAGAGATGTCAAGCTTAAATATATCCTCTTGGAAAATAATTGAGATGCCAAGGAAGGTGGGTTGGTGTATTTGTTTTATGCGCCATATATATATAATACACATAGAAAAAAAGATAATTGAACTGTAATAGAATTAATTTCTTTTGTTCAGTCCTTAAACTCAATTGTACGGTCGACAAATTTTTAGCTAATTATTTGTTCAAATGTTTAAAGAAAATAGAGTACTTTAGGAGGATAAATTATTGTTGTAAACTGGTGTTGTTGGAGGGTAATGAGTTGGTTCTTTCTCAAACAAATCACATGATTTGCACAGTAGATTAGAACAAGAATAGCCAAAGCAAAGGTTGTGGGATTGGAGTGGTCATGGTAGGTGGGCAGCACATGGGTCCACTCCACTGCCATAAGATGCCTGTTGTAATTGGCGTGTGTTTCCCCTTGGCTTCATGGGAAGGTGCAAAGCGGTAGTATAGTAAATAGGTAATCCAGTTTTTTGAACTTGGAAGCCGAAAGGAAATTGTACAAAAGAAAGAAGCTTAAGAGGACATAGGGAACTGTGGTAGTGGTACATGGATTTTGTGGGTTGTGGGGCTTCAGAATCTGTCTGACACCAACAAATTTCCGTGATTTAGGATCCATTGCAACCGTCTAAATTGGGAGAAAGCCCCCATCGGAGGTGTTCTTTCTGCATTGGCTACGCTCTGTGGATTGAACTCTTCAATGGGATAAGGATGGGATGTTTTATAGTCTTCTTGTCTAGTTATACCAAAAAAAAAAAAAAGATCTCTTTCCTCATTCATACAATAAAAAATTTGTCAGGGACATGAACCCAACAGACTTTTGAGCTTTAATCTCTCCTCTTGTTGAATCATTCAACTTGATGATGACAAAAGAAGAAACAGCTAAAGGATAATGATATAGCAGGCTTGGTATTTTTGTTTAATAGGAGTAGTTCTTATTTATTTTATCGTTAATTAGTTTGTTCCCATCCCACTCTAATGAATTTAGTGGCAGGTATAATAGGATTGGAACTTCCTATCCGATGTTTGGATTCAATAGTGCACAAGAAAAACGTTGCAACTCTTAATTATCTTTCACTTAGAGGTGAATTATCATCAGATCGAGCAATCTTCAGATTTCACCATACAACGAAGAAGAGATTCAGACATTAGCTAGTGCGAATGCAACTTCCCTTCAATTTACATTTCCATAATGATCAGGGCAAATCTAACGTCCCAAACCAACTCGTTAACGTCAACCATAGAAAAAGACAATATAAATAATTGCTTAAAATTAATTAGAGAGAGAGAGAGAGTGTGTATTTGACATCACATACATTAACCGTGCATGTATTAGACTATTAGTTAGTAATTTATGGACTCTTCCTAACCGTGATAGTGGAAAGTTTCAACACCTCCCAATTGCTCTTTGTCAATGCATTGATGATTATTTGGTTGTTACGGAAACAAGCTAGATTGCGATGCCTGTTGTGAATCATATAATTGAGCTAGCATATACGACTTTTTAAAAAAAAGAATATTATCGTAATTGATATGAGGATCTTAGAATTTTCTAATTACTCATATTAGAATCATTCAAAGCCATAATATATATACTTGAGAGATCTGACTGTAATGTAAAGCTTATCCAGTTAATCACGGTAAAACTTCCATGTGATATGAGGAAAAAGGGAATACAGAACTTGGGATGAGAAAAGTCCAGCTTGGACTCAATAATGAAAGACACATAAATGATAATCTGTTCTGGCACCACAACGAGCAGTATCTGAAAACCTTTATCACATGGCCAGACTGCGGAAAAAGAGCTTATCTTCAAGTGGGTACAAAATAATGTCGCATAGGACACATCATGTTGGAGGCTAATTTGGAATGTCAATGAACTAAGTGCCTGATTTAATTTGTTGGCTAATTAGGGTTCCGGTTGTTTTAGAATGGATGTGGAATATTGCAGATATAAAGGGTTATTAGTCCTACTGTTTATCTACAATTAAGGATTTGAATTCTACATCAATCCTAATTGTAGAATTCAAGTCCTTAATTCTACAATTAAGGACTTGATGTGGAATATTGTTTTGGGGAAAGAAGCATGCTATTGGATTTCAATAAATCCATTCAGTTTAACTCACATCAAAAAGCCTTTCAATTTCTTTGAAGTATGGTAAAAGAGAGTAACTCTCAGAAACTTACGTATCATTTTGATTACAGTTTAATAGGAAGTGAATATATATGTTGGCATCGAAGAGTTGGAGGTCAGCTTTCAAGCTGTCAGATTACAAAGAAATGTCTAGTACGTGGTTTAACAGCTATGAGGATAGGCAGTCTATCGCCTTCGCTTGAACCCCACGTCCACGTACCTAGCATACCATAGAGATGGAGATCAATGAACTTGGTCTTCGATTTCTTATCTTGTGAAGGTTGTTTCGGTTCTGGCCACACGAGAGAAGTATACTTCTCGTATGGAATGGGTTAGATTTGACAGGGGGACAACCAAATCGCCAAGTTTGAGTTTGACCCTCCGGTCCGGTCACTAATTTGGAAAAAAAGAAGATCATTAATTGTCATTCCAAAAGATTAAACCTTGTCAACTAAAATCTTTCTGGTTCTGCTCAGATTTTGACGATTTAAACCCAATGTGGACGAGATTGACAAGGGATGTTGCAGTTATATAACTATTTCCTTACCATTTGTTACGACTTTTATTTAAATATATATCTTGTTTTCTTAAAATTTTAGCAGAAACATTCCTTTGTAGATTTCTTAAACAGCGTAAGAAAACGGTTCAAAGACTATGTTTATGGGAATTATAGAATAGGCAGTATTGAATTGTTGGAAACGTTTCCCTGGCATTAAGGAGAGAAAGATTTTGCTGTTCTGACTTCTGTAGGCGTATTAATTGCTTACAGGTTTTTGTTGAAATGATCTTATTAAATGGACTTGAAAAAAAAAAACTTCTTAATCCTATCACCCAAATTGTCTAACAATAATAAATGATCTTACCACCAATATAAGATGTGGTTTTCAATTTATAGGCACCTATTCTTCAGGCTTTTCAAGTGACTAAACTGACAAAAATCTCCCCCTCCTATCCTATTCCTATTTCCTCCTACCCTTTGATTTTTCCCTTATCTGCCAAATATTTTTGTTGTTATTATTCAATTCAATACCAAACAAACGCCTCTGATATCTCTGACCCGATAGTTTAGTCACAAAATTTGCATGTGTACGTCGCTGCTTACCGTGTCTCACACAACACATGTCCATCTTTAATGCAGAATCAACAATAATGGCTCTTTTTATGAGGGACACCTTATAGGGAAAATCAAAATCTACGTGAATGAATACACTCAGAACTAGCATCCTATGTAGAGAGAGAGAGAGAGAGGCTACTTTTTCAGTTACTTGATAGGAAATCGATTCCATCCTATTCCAGAAAATTGATTCCAACCCATTACTCCCCTTTATTAATAGCACGTCTCCTCCTCCTTATATATACACATACATACCCAAATCTCTCACAACTGTCTCTGCCCTCCACCGTCAGTGTATGCATACATAAAAAATGTTTCAAGCCGCAGAGTAAGGCAAGTTTTGTTCTCAAGCATTCTTGAAGATCAGCCGGGCAATCTGATAAAAGGGTCTGCTTCTGTTTTGGGTTTGATTGAGTTTTGATTTTCTGGTGGTGAGAGCCTTCTTCTTGTTTCTTGTAAGATTTATGGCGGTACAAGCGCAGTTTCCTTCTTTGGGTCCTCAGGATTGGATGGAGAATTGCTGTGGAGGATTAAGCCCTTTCTATTTTGATGTTCAGCAACAGAAACAGCAATTGCAACAACATCTGATTCAACAACAACAACAACAATGCAACATGCAACAGTGGCAAAACCACCAGTTTTCAAAAGATCAAAATCTTCTCTTTGCCACCAATCTTCATGCTCCTTTTACTTTCCGAAGCAACCCAATCAATCCCACCAACAACACCTGCAGCAATTCCCTCCCATCAGTTTCTTTTTCTCAGACCGTGGCCGCCCTCGATCAAAAGCAAATACAGGAGATTGATCAGTATATCAGATTACAGGTTCGTGCCTTGCATTCAGTTATCTATGATCAAGATGGTTTTTTTTTTGTTTCCATTTTCCGGGTTCAATTCTGATTATACGATTAATTTTAAATTTTTTGCTTGTTTCTGTAGGATCAGAGATTGAAATTGTTGTTGCATAAACAAAGAAAGCAGCAAGTTGCATTGTTGTGCAAGAATGTTGAATCAAAGTTGCTGCCTTATATTAAACTAAGAGATGAGCAGATAGCACAAGCCACTAAAAGAAAAATAGAGCTTGAAGATCGTTTAAAAAGATTAGAGATGGATAATCTGGCATGGAAAAGAGCAGCACAAGAAAACGAAGCCATGGTTGTGTCCCTGAACAACACAATTGAACAGCTAAGGGAAAAAGCAGCTTCTTGTTGCTTCGACATTGGGGTAGAGGATGCAGAGTCTACTTGTGATGTGGACCGAGTTGAAGAAACAGAGCAAAGAAACAGGGGATTGGTTCATGGTGATTACATTGAAGGAGAAGAGGGGAAAGCAGAAAAGATGGGTACGGCTATGACTATGATGATGTGCAAAATCTGCAACTCTAGGAATTCGTGTATTTTGTTCCTTCCTTGTAAGCACCTTTGTTCGTGCAAAGCTTGTGAACCCTTTATCGATTCTTGTCCAGTGTGTCAAACGCCAAAGAAGGCTGGCATTGAGGCTTTGATGGTTTGAAGACAGAGAGGCCAAGCTTTCCGGGAAAAGTGAAAAGGGTAAAAAACATCTAGTGCGTGCAACAAGCAGAGGTTAGTGATGTAGTTACTAAAAGACTTTTTGGTATTTGTTTACTTTAGTTTTGTTGGCCTTGAAGGTCTCAAAACGATCAAACAATGAACAGAATTACAGGACAAGTGAAAGAGCATCTTTTGCTTTCATGGATTTCTTGCCTTTTTTCTTTTTACCCTTCTTTCAGGTTTATTTCCTTCTGTCTGTTTGGATTTGATGTGCTTATTCACAGACTAGACTCATGGCAATTGATTTGGCTTTTAACATGTGACACTAGAGAGGTTGAAAGCAATTGTCAGACTAAATAACCTGTCCATGTCCACATCTCCCATAAAGGAAAGGTTAGGAAAATAAAATAAAAATAATTGTCAGGCCATGTCCACATCTCCCATAAAGGAAAGATTAGGAAAATAAAAATAAAGTTGATTATATTCAGAAAGTGTAGAGCGAGTTCATGTAAAGCTTGGACAGACATCTAAATGTGAAAGGGAAATGTAAAGAGAGCGGATTCCATTTCCATCCAGGCAAGCCAAGTTTTTAGAACAGAACAAAGTCTTCTCCATTTGAGTACGATGGTGATTGACAGAGACACACACCCCATCCTTTAAATTATTAAGTATGAGCAGGAATTTGATACACCCATTCTGGAAAATATTGATTTATTTATTTATGCCCCTCCTATAATAATATCAATAACTGACCCTGACTGGGCGGTAACAAAATACGTAAAGGCTTCCACTCCTCTCTTCCTTAAGCATTAAGCAAAGCATAGCATAGACCACGCAACCAATCCACATTACTGAGGAATATCCATACTTATCAAATTTCTGATATTAGGTTGGGGGCAGTATGGTAAATACACTCCTTATGAGATTACATTACACCTCGTACCGTGGGCCCTCCTGATTTCCCGCCTGACTCTAATGCCCGTACACTTCTCTCTTTCTCTGTCTTCTTGTCTTAGTCCGTGTGACATTTGTGGTATCCGTGGGCCCCACTCCCACTTTCCCCCTCATTTCCCTTTTTCTTTTGTAAAAACCAAAAGAAACACTGTTTTACGCTCCCCAGTCCCCAATCCACCTCCTGATGTGATGATGATACCAACAAGTACCACGAGAATTCCGGGGAACCTGGTGCTGACATGGACGTCGATCCCCCATCTACCGCCACGTCATCACTTGTAAACTTTAAACAACTCCACTGTTCTTGTTTTTATTGTTTGCAACTCCAATCCTCCTACTCATCAACCAAAGAACGTTACTGCTTTGACACTACACAAATCCACGACAAGTGCTTGTGGTTTCTTGGTGTTGCTTCTACTAAAGGGATAGCTTAAATAGATATTTATATATGACCTTGATGATGTTGCCCATTTGTAAAGCTATGGACTTGCTTGTATTTATAAGTATACAAGGAAAGAATTTGGTTTTTTTCATTTCAAATCTTATATAAAATATGAAGCCCAGCCCTTTACACTGGAGATTCATATGATAACCCTTACTTAAATCCATTATTATGTTTCAATTACAACCTTAAAAACCAAAACAAGACATTAATGTGACCTCTAATTAAAACCTCATGCTGCATAGATTCCTTTTGCTGCAAATAAATTGAATATTCCTTTCTAAAGATCTCTTCCTAATTGTAAGGTTGCGCTTGCAAACGTGAAAATTCTTGGTCTGTAGAATCAATACAAGCTGAATCCGAAAAATTGGCTAATGATAATAGCGAAACCGGGAGCAGTTGCAACTATGGAGGATGCCCAAATGAGTTTCTCTGTTGTTCCAAGTACACGATCCTTCAATGCCTTTCTACATGAGCCTACGAATACTGTATAGCCTCCCATTGCAACAACAGTACCAACCAGGAACATAATCAGAAATGCAGCACCAGCCAACCGTGAAGGCAATGCAAGTGCAGGAAGAACATCATTAATGCTTCTGGTTGCAACCCATGGACAATACCACTGGCAAAGGTAGCAAAACCAACCTCGTTCTTCCTTACTCTTGGGCTGCCTAGAGCTTCGCAAACACTGACATCACAGTCACCGTTTTCCAGAGCAACACATGGAGTAGGAACTTATGAAGCTTCCCTGATTCCCATAACACCAATTACAAGTAAAGTAATACCCACAACTCTAGTGCCCCAAGTTCTGATGACCTCAATGTGAAGCCGATCCTTCAGCAACAAAAATAGTAAACCAAATATGACCTAACCAGCATCATGGCCGCAGCCCCATAAAGCTCCAACAAGAGCACTTTCCATTCGGGACGATCAATTGAAAGAGGAGCCAAAGCAGCAAGATGGCAGCAAGGTGATCGGACCCAGATAGCGTGTAAGCAACCAGTCCAAGCGCTGCTTAGTAATTCAGTACGCATTAGCTTTGTTCTTACAAACAGCAGCTGACTGAAAGGCTGCAATGTTAGAGAAATCAGACCTGTTGTCCTGTACCAAAAAGAAATCAGACCTGTTGTCCTGTACCAAAAAGAAATTATAGTTGAAGCAAGCTTATCAGTTACAAAAATCAAGCATTATCAATATCTCTTTATATTTCCTAACAAACATTTAAACAAGCAGCTGATATGTATCTTATTTAATAGCTAGATTTGAAGATAGTCTACTCCAAAATACTCTCTAACTAAATTTCAAAAACACAATCAATCTTAACAAATATTGATATTAATAGGAACTTGTCCTTGACGTAGCGTCTCATTCATATTCAATGGTGTTTTCGTAGCCTTGCAATTTTCCATAACAACTCTTTTCAACAAGTTACCTGTATACTTCTTTTGAGAGATAAAATATACCATTTGAATCCTATAGCACTTCAATGTTCGGAAAATAATGCAATAACCCCAAGTCAGACATTTCAAAATACTGCATCATTGATTCTTTAAAATCCTGCATCATTTGAGCTAAGTTCCCATTATAGATTATGTCATCAACATACAAACATACAATCAGAAAATCAACATTATGTTTCTTCATATAAAGAGTTAGCTCACTTGCACTTTTTTCAAAATTATGTTATGAAAATTAAGAGTTAATCTTATTGTACCATGCTCTTAGCACTTGCTTCAGGTCATATAAGGCTTTATATAGCTTGTACACTTTCTGTTCAGGTCCCTTGACAGTAAAACCTCATGGTTGTTCTACATATACATCTTCCAAAAGATCACCATTAAGGAATGCATAATTGATGTCGCCATGCTTGGCAAGCTCCTTTGGGACCTGTCTCAGGACACAGGGAAACTTTGGACGACTGTGTTACAGCGTAAATATTTATGGACTACTCCTCTCCTTACGTGTACGGCCCCTCCTACTGCATCTCCGGGATGGAAAGCAATTTGCAAAACTATCCCTTTCTTGCATGATGGCTTCCTTTGGCGAGTTGGTAATGGAGCTGACATTTTTCTCTGGCATGATCGGTGGGTCGGTGACTGCCCGTTACGTCGCCAGATAGCCCAGGTCGACAGTCAGGACCACCATTTAAAGGTCGGCGACATTCTTAACGATCAGCGCATGTGGGATATGTCTCACCTTCACACGCCCATGGGGTCCGGAGTGCGAAATTCAATCCTGGCTGTCCCCGTCTCTCGCTCCCGGGTGACTCCGGATTTGTTAATCTGGGGGGAGACAAACGATGGGCACTATACGGTAAAATCAGGTTACGAGTTCATTACTCGTTTGCCTCATCCTCCTGATCCAAACATGCATTGGCCGCGGATCTGGAAACTTAATATTCCCAAAAAGTTCCACTTCTTTATCTAGCAGATTCGGTGGCACCGCTTAACTACGAACGAGCTATGTTATACATGGGGAATGGCTTCTTCTCCTCACTGTCACACGTGCAATATCGGATGGGAAAACCATCTCCATGCCTTGCGGGATTGCCCATGGGCGCGGCAGCTATGGGTCTCCATTCTTGGGCAGCCTGAGGGATCTTTCTTCAATCTTAACATTGACAACTGGATATCTTCCTATGTTCTTGACTCTTCAAGACCCTCTCACCACGTGCTACAATTCATCGTCGTGGCTTGGATAATTTGGTGGGCTCGAAACCACGAGGCTTTCCACCACGAGGTCGTCACCTCCTTTGGACAAGCTCGGTGGTTCTTGCGGCTTTTTGATGAGTGCAAACATGCGTTTCCGTCTGAAGCAATCCACACTACCAGCTCTGGCAGATGGGTCACCTGGCAGGCTCCGTCTCGT
>JANIPN010000219.1:73462767-73473615 GCA_027478595.1 Erythroxylum anguifugum
TTCGGAATAGCAGTAGCAAATCCTCTGCGTCTCGATCACATCGTTTTACGGAAAATCACAATGGATTCAATGTTTCCTCAATTTCCAGGTATTTATCTAACTGATTATTGAATACAGTATGTTGCAATTCTGAGGTTAATGATTTGTGTTGATTAATTATACAATTAATCTAGAATTTTGTGTATAATTTTTCTTTCATGTCCCACATTGAAAAAAGAGAGGAAAGAAGACCAACATATAAGTATAGTGGGCTACTGCACTTATCACCAATTGGTTTTAAGATAGAACCTCACTTATGCTTATATGTGGTATAAGTCTAGTGGACTACTCCACCTATCACCGATTGATTTTAAGATGAAACTTCACTTATACTTATATGTGATATAACTTTCTTTCTCGTATGTACCGATAGGCTCATTATAAATTCTAACAAACCGTCTACGCGGAAGCTGTAGAAGCACTAGGACAAGAATAATTTAGACCGCAACTTCAAGGTTCGGTATAATTAACTCTTTGACTATGTGCACATGATATGCCAAAGAAGTATAAACGATGACTTTTATCAGCTAACAACCAAAGCTTCGAATATTAGACGCCTTAGGACCATAACAACCTGTTGACTTGGTGACCGAGTCAGTCAACTAAGAACGTACCTCTTACGGACTTGCTATTATAGGCTGTGATACTAGTTTATGATCTAAAGGAGATATCAGTGTTAAGGAATTCAAACTCTCTTCTTTACAATCAGAAGATATCAGGAGAGAATTGAATGAGCAACAGGGATGAAGGGTAGTGACGCAGAATGGACGTCCCTGGAATTGACACTCATGTCATGTAGACATCTGAAAGCCTTCAAAATTTTTCAGAAGCTATCGGTGTATGCTGTTGTCTCCATTTACAATGATGAACTGAAGAAGAAAGAACAGCATCAAAAGACGGCAGTTGACAGAGAAGGTGGTGGAAGCCCCGAGTGGAACGATTCCACCATGCACTTCTATCTCAAAACCATCTCATCCTCATCATCATCACTTCCTTCTCATCATCTCTACCTCAGATTCGATCTGTGTTGTGAAGGTGTCGTGTTTGGTAAGAGGGCTATCGGGCAAGTTTGTGTTCCGCTCAAGGATCTGATTAAGGAGTCGAGTGACACAGACTTAACAAGGTCAGTGAGCTATCAGGTTCGAAGCAGTGACAGAAGGCCTAATGGAGTCTTGAGTTTCTCCTACAAGGTTCACCGGAATAACACTGATCCCGGAGACAAGAGAACTGATTCTCCGGTTGTGCCTAGAGGAATCACACCTTCAGGTCATTACAATCAATCGGTCGATCATCAGCTTGATGTAGAAAAGATACAAAATGTTGAGTCACCTTATAAGGGTCGAACAAACTTGTATCCTTCTCTCCATGAGCTTGATGTAGAAAAGATACAAAATGTTGAGTCACCTTGTAAGGGTCGAACAAACTTGTATCCTTCTCTCCATGACATCTACATCACTCCTCCACCAATAACTTGTAATCCTGGCACCGATGAAGTGATGACTTATCCGGAGCTTTATCATTATCATCACCAAATTCTGACACAGGAAGCAATCAGTATGTTTTGTGTGCCAGCATCTTCTGTATCAGGGTATGGTTATGGGGTGTATAAGAATAACTATCATCCACATCCATTGACGGAGAATAATTATCATCCACATCCATTGACGGCGCCATTTCTGCAGATTGTTCCTGAGACTTACCAGTGCAGAACGGAGTCGATAGGTCATGGTAACGGTCAAAGTGGTCCTGGGGGTTGGGGGAATTAGTAGTGTCCATATGTTTAGCTAAGTTAGTTGGCAAGGAATAGACATGTACGGTGGAGGGTAGTTGTTGGCAATTGCATTCATATTTTATCAGGTCTTACTCCACCAAGTTGCTTAAGCCTTTGTTTGGATTCGTACTTGCACAAGAGAAAGGAAATGAAATATTGAGGGGAAAAGAGAAGAAAAAAATGGAAGAGAAATGAGAATTTCTTTTCTTTGTTTGTTTTCCTAATTTATTAAAGGAGAAATTGAAACTTATATTGGACAAAAGAATTTTTTGAGACCTTTATATCTTTGATTATGAAACTTCAGCATACACAGATAAGGATACTATGGTAATTTACGTATATTAGGGTTCTCTTATCTTAGATTTCTCCTTCTTTTCCACCAATTTGAGGGAAAATATATTTGGCCCAAATTTCCCCCAGTTTCCTCTCCATTCTCTCACTTTCCCTTTCCTTATTTTGGTCCAAACGGTTGAAACTAAGAGCAGTTCAATTATCTTCCTTTCTTTTCTCTTGCTTTCCTTCGATCCAACCCAAGGCTAACGTAAATACAGTATTTCTGAACCTCTCGTTTATTTTTCTGAAACTTTCAAGGCTCCTAAAGTCCGAACTTGATCGGGCCGTCACCACTCCTTATAAACAGCTTATACATTTTTTTGTTACAAAGGAGTAAGAAAAAACAAATAAACCTCACACAAAAAAAACCTCACTGGCGTAGTGTTCTGCAGTATAAAGCTCCTCGCATGTCTCGATGGATGAACTTCATAACGACCATCAGAAGCTCCTGAAGTATATGCAGTCCTGGGCTTGATAAGAAGGCTACAGAAGTCAGGCTATAGGCACACTAGTTCCCTTCTCGATAGACATGCTGAAATTACACCACCCATATTCGATGTATTAATCCACGGGTACTTGACACAAGTTTTTTTTCCTCAAATAATACTAAATTGGATGAAGAAAGAATGTTAATAACCTTTATTGAATCTGCTTCGACGACAACTCGTCGATAGCCAAGCTCCCATACCAGTGTGAGACCCGAGTGAACTCCCCAGAGTTCGGCAGCCAAAGGCGAGCCCCCTCCAATGTTCTGCAGGAATCCACAACGCCACTGACCTTGACAGTCCCTAATTAAGCCTCCAACAGTAGCAAGGTTTGACTCTTGTTTAACCGCACCATCTGTATTCAATTTGTCCAATCCCTCTGTCGATTTGGTCCATCCAACTAAGTTACCCAAAGACAATCCATGTGCCTTAAACACGCGGCTTTCCACAGCCCTTGCCCTTACTATCCAATCAACGTAATCCATAACGACTCTAGTTCCTTCTTCCGACCACACAAAGCCAACCTCAAAAAGGCTTTTGGTTCTCCATTGCCATAAAAACTAGCAGGCGACGCCATAGATTGTATCCCACTCTACCTGCTTCACTTGTGACTACTTCATAAGGTTGGATTTCACCCATGTCCCCTCATCATATTGAAAGAAACCAGTATCAACCATTTCGGGAGGAAATTTGCACTAGAAGGATTTCACTATAAGACAATCCCATATTGCATGCAAAGTTGAGTCTTCTTGACCACAGAAGTGGCAACTGCTATCCGTTGTTATATGGCGAGTCACTCGCTGTTGATTGGTTAGCAGTTTTCTCTTAACCAATAGCCAAAGGAAAGACTTAATCCGCTGGGGCCCTGCTCATTTCCAGATTAACTCCCATAGCCTGTTATAAACGTTTGTGGTACTATCTTCGATTAAGTCATAAGCTGACGCCACCGTGAACCCCCCGTGTTTTGTTTGTCCCCACACCATTTTGTCTTCTTCCATGCCTACTACATTAGGACGGATTGCCACAATATCCATACAAACTGTGGGCGAGAGATATTGTTGGAACATATTCCAGTGCCAGGTGCCGACTTCATTAGCAAAATCTGAAATTGTAGCGTAGAGAACACTATCAGGAATTTGAGATGTCGCCAGGAAAATTAATGGACCCCAGACATCCACCCAATTATCCAGCTAGAACAAATACACCTCTTATTACCCAGATTTCATTTTAAACCTTGGCATACAAAATGCCATGTTGCAGATATCCTCCTCCAAATTACCGATGCCCTTTTCCTATCTAGCGTTTGAGGGATATGATCTGCATCTAACCGATATTTTTCTCTCAGGATCTGGACCCATAAGGCTGTGGGTTTTGTAATCAAATCCTAGCCTAACTTTGTAAGTAATGCATCATTGGAAGAACAAATGCATTTAATGGATAGGTCCCTTACTTTTTTGGTTGACACACTGCCGCCCAGTTAACTAAATGCATTTTTCGCTAATCGTCCATTCAACCCCATATAAAATCCCTCATTATTTTCTCCAAATGATCGCATAGTTGCCGCGAGAGTCTGACCATTTGCATCGTGAATATTGGGAGGGATGAAACTACTAATTGGGTTAAAGTAACACACCCCGCTAGAGACAAACCCTTGCACGCCATCCTGCAAGTTTCTTTTGTGCTTTATCTAGGATGTATTGATAGGTATTTCTTGTTGTACGCTCGTGAATCAACGGAACTCCTAAATATTTTTCAAGATTGTTCGTACATGTAATTTGCAGGGTTTGACTGAGACGATGCACTTTTCTCGAGAAACGTTCTTAGAGAAAAAACTGAGTTTTAGCGGTACTAACTTTTTATCCTGAGGCTTTGCAAAAAGACTTCAAAGTCTTTGCTATCACCTACGTCTTTCGTAGCTTCAGCAAATAGAACGAGATTATCTGCAAAGAAAAGATGGGATATGGGAGGCCCTGTATGACTCAGCTTTATCGGTTTCCAATGTCCGCGACCCAACTCCTTCGATATAAGGTGACCTAGCCGTTCTTTGCATATCACAAAAAGATAAGGCCAGAGTGAATCGCCTTGCAGAATGCCCCTCGAAGGATTAAAGGGATCAGAAAAGGTGTCATGCCAAGCGATTTGCATTGACATCGTAGTAATACACTTCATAATGACACTGATTAAATTATTTGGGAACCCGATGTCCGTTAAAGTGTTTTTAATAAAATCCTAAAGAAGTCGGTCGTATGCTTTTTCCAAATCCACTTTGATAGCAAGATACCTTGTCTTCCCCTTCTTCTTTTGCTTCGAATGAATCACCTCCTGAGCGATGATAATATTATCTGTTATATGTCTGCCAAGTATAAAACTGCATTGGTTCGCCTCCACGAAGTGATCAGGATGGGCTTTCAAGCGATTCATAGTAACTTTAGAAATAATCTTGCAAAGCACTTTACATAGGCTAATTAGTTGAAACTGAGAGATATTTTTTGGAGAGGGGATTTTAGGGATCAATACCAGTATGGTTTGATTCATTTCCTGTTCCCAGTGATCCAAATGGAATACTTCCTGAATAAACGCCACCACTTCTAGCCCAACCTTACCCCATTTATTTTGAAAAAATAACGCAATGAAACCATCTACCCTAGGGGCTTTATTAGGATTCATGTCGAAAATCACATTCTTGATTTCGGTTTCATGGACTGGAAGGGCTAGGTCATGAACCCTTTCCACCGACATCAAATGAAAGCTCCTGAAATCGAAAACCGATAATGATTCTCATCTTCGTTAGTATACAGCTGGACAAAAAATGTCCTTACCAAAAGTTGTAGTTGCTCTGGATCAGCTATCATTGACCCATTGAAATCAATGAGCCTCTTTATCTTCATTTTCTTTCTTTTGGATAGAGTGATAGTGTGATAATATCTGTTATTATGATCACCCTTCGATATCCATTCACACCGGACTTGTTGGTGCCAAAAAGTTCCTCCTCACACAGCACCTGCATCAGTTCTCCACTTAGCTTTTCCTCCAAAGCTAAAAGTGAATCCAAATTGTTGACCTCCATTGCCCTCTGAATACCCTCCAACCGAGCTAAAAGTCTTTCTTTTCCAATGGAAGATATTGCCAAAGACTAACTTATTCCATCTTATAAGGTGGTTAGAGAATTGGGCTAAAGACTTACTCAATATCTCCTCTGCTGGTAGCTAATGCTCTGCTACCACATCGTCAAAACCTGCATGTGTTCGCCAAGCATTTTGGAATCGAAACACTGGTATCCCTATTACTCTTGGTTTTGGTCTTTTTAAGTGAATCAACACAGGCCTTTGAGGAAATTCCTTCAGCCAAGACGTAGAACCAAACACTCTATCCAATCTAGCTTGTACCGTTCCTCTCCGCCAAGTAAACTTCGATCCAACAAAACCCAAATCATGTAGTCCACACCCATGCACCCATTCCCTAAACTGTTTATTCGCCACCTGCGCTGATGTGGCTCCATCCCTTTTATCCGAAAGCTCCATTTTAGCGTTAAAATCCCCTCCAACAAGCCAGGGTCTGTGAATAGAATGTCCTACCCATCTTAAAAAAGGCCAGAGAATGGTTTAAGAAGAAAATTAAGGGCTAGCATAAATTGCGGTAAAATCGAAAGAGCAAAAACCATACTTAACGTGGTATGAATAAATTGACGATGAGCTATTACTACTGAGATATCAAAATCTTCCGTCCATAACATCCATATCCCTCCAGAAAAATCATCGGCTTCTACTCAAAACGAATAATCAAGACCCAATGTAAGGACTTCTTCGTTAGCCAGTGGTCTATTAATTCTGGTTTCCATCAAAACCAAAATACCAAGTTTGTAATTACGAATGTAATTACGCAATATGACATGGAAACAATTGTTAGATTATTTAATGACCCATGTGACTTATAGATTTGTGTCCCATGAAAAGCAACAAAGATAATGGTTATTGGGTATTAAATAATGGATCTTAAATGGGTCAACGACCCTTTCCCTCTCTCTTAATTACCAAATGACATGTTGGTTGGTGGTGCTATATAAGTTATACTGAACCATTGAAGAAACACATTAAAGAAAGAAGAAGAGAGGAAATCAACAACTTATGAAAAACAATAATGGATACAGGTACGCAAAAATCAATCAATCCATAAATGTCTTACAATTGGTATCAGAGCCACGGTGATTTATTTTCTATCGTGTATCGTTTCAGTATGATTGTATGAATAATGGAGTGTTGCATGATTCTATATTTTTCATGGCATTGTTTTCTTCATATACGAAATAGATATATAACACAGACAACCATTACTTGTTGTTCTTTTCAAATATTAATAGAACTTCATGCGCAATGCTTTATCAACATATTAAACAAAATATGGATGAATGGTTATGGATGGATTGTTTAAAAGTTCCAGAAACGAATATGAACTTTCGGTGTTGATATGTATATGTTGTCTAACCTTCGATGTTGATATAACAATGCATAAGAGAACATAAACATGAAAACAAACCTTCGGTGTTGATATAACATAAAACATGAAACAAACCTTCGGTGCTGGTATGATTGGAATGGAAACGTGCTTTGTGTTTTGATGATTTTTGGATGTTAACCGACACATTATAGTCATGAATGGATGGTTTAGATGAAGGGTAATACACAGTAGAGAAACTTGAAAATATAAAACCGAAAGTTTTGGTATGAAGAGAAACCAAACACAAGAGATGCTTTTGGTAATGCTTGATATGGTTTTCGTATCCTCTGTGATTATCATGTTGTCCATAGATGTTCTGGGTAAGGTTGGAATGGTTTTCATATGGAGAGAGAGAAAAAAGAAACTGAAACGAAACCAGCAACTGAAGAAGCAAGCGCCTCACATCAAAGGCAGGCGTCGCTGGCGTCGATGGTGAGGTGCGCGCTGTGGCGGGCGCGTGCATGCTTATATTATTTTTTTATATTTTGATTAGAACTAATTTTATGGGTTTGGACCTAATTAAGGTATTTTAATTTCGGGTCATAACTCATAATTTACTTAATTAATAATTTAAATTAATTAATGAAGGAATCAATTAATTAATTGAGATTTGTATGCATAAAAGTTGCGTATATGTTTGCTATGCATAATATAATTTTGTGTCATATTATGTTTTAATTGATACTTTAACCATTTATATTATGTCATGCTTGAAATTACATTTTCTTATTATATGTTGAATGTGTTACATGACATTATGGTAATTTAGGAAAGCTTGTTAGTCACTAAAGTGACCAAACTAATTAAATTAAAATTTGTCATGTATGATAATTGTCCAATTAAATGTTTATTAAATGGAAAGCTTGTTAGTCACCAAAATGACCTAGCTTGAAAATATTAATCATTTAATTGTGATTGTTTCAATTGTTAATTATGATATGATTCTAAAATGATATAAAGGTTGAACTGAACAATTGAGATTAATAATTATAACGCTATGAGGTCACCCAAAGGTAGACCATTGCTTATAATTAATGACATTAAAGGGACTTTATCAACATATTTAGTTAATATGATTGTATATCCAAAGATAACATGCATGTTGACTAGAATATGATTGATTGTCCCTTGTAGTAAACTATATATATGCATCATAATAGGTTATAACTATGTATTTAAATTTTAGTAAACTATATATATGCATCATAATAGGTTATAACTATGTATTTAAATTTCACCAAAAGGAGAATTTAAATGTATAATCAAAGTTTATTAATTAGTTTGAATCCATTTAGGTATACTCAAAGCATTAATAAGTGAGCTATATGTTGTGTTTTCAGCATCTACTAATTTGTTCGCTTTAGGAAATGGGCTAATCAAGTTCAATGGTCTGAACTATGCTAATTGGTCCGAACAAATCCAGTTCCAACTGGGTGTAATGGATTTGTACTTGGCCATAGTTTCAAACGTAAGGCCCGCAGCCATAACCGAGACTAGTTCTGAAGCTGACAAGTCTTATTATTAAGCTTGGGAATGGTCTAATAGGCTGAGCTTGAATTTGATGCGAATGATGATCGCAGAAAATGTAAAGCCATCAATGCCTAAAACGTACACTACAAAGAAGCTCATGTTAAAGCTTAAGGAATACTCCCAATCTGAAATAGCTGACAAGTCCACATTAGGGACTTTAATGAGTGAGCTAACGACCAAAAAGTTTAGCTGGTCACAACCCATTCACGATCATGTAACCCATATGTCAAACCTAGCTGTAAAGCTGAAATCCATGGATATGGATGTGAGTGAGTCCTCTTTGGTACAGTTTATAATCAACTCCCTTCCTCTAGAGTTTGACCAGTTCCAGGTGAATTGTAACACCATTAAGGAAAAATGAAACCTTCAAGAAATTAAGGCCATGTTGGTTCAGGAGGAAGAGAGATTGAAGAAAATAAAGAAACACTCCGTTCATCTCACGTTTCATCAATGAGCTAGTATCAATAAAAATAAACAAGGAAAGAAAGGCAAAGATAAGGGCAAAGCTCTCAGCAAAGTTAATGAGGGTCGAATCCATAAGGATAAGAGGTGCCACTTCTGCAAAAAGTCTGGTCACTTCAAGAAAGATTGCCCTAAAAGAAAGGCATATACTATATTTCAGTATGTTTTGAATCAAACCTTATTGAAGTGCCTAAGAATACCTGGTGGTTAGATTCTGGTGCAACTACTCATGTGTCACATGTTAAACAGGGATTCCTTTCAATCCAAACTATAAATGGAACTAAAAAGTTCTTGTATATAGGGAACATAATGAAGGCACGGATAGAGGGCATTAGGACATACAGATTGATCTTGGACACTGGGTAGTGTCACCTAGATCTATAAAAGTGTCTTTATATTCCTGAATGTGCTAGGAATTTAGTTTCTGTTGTAAATTTGGATGATGTAGGATTTCAATTTAAGATTGGAAACTGTATTTTTTCATTATATAAACATAAGTAGTATTATGGTTTTGGTACCTTAATTGATTGTTTATATCGTTTCAATCTTGATGTTAATTTTGCTGCATCTCTGTTTCATGTTGATCATATTATAGGAAGTAAACGCAGTACACAAAATGAACGTTTTGCTTTTTTGTGGTATAAAAGATTAGGTCGTATATCCAAGGAAAGGGTACAAAGGTTAGTTAAAAATGACATCGTACCTCCATTGGATTTTGTTGACTGGGGTATATGTGTGGATTGTATTAAAGGCAAGCAAACCAAACCTATATCAAAGCATCCAACCACAAGAAGTAGCGCATTACTGGAATTAATACACACTGACATCTGTGGTCTTTTCGACGTTCCTTCTTGGGGCGATGAAAAATATTTCATTACCTTTATCGATGACTTCTCACAATATGGTTATATTTATTTGATGCATGAGAAGTCTCATTCTACATACTAAAGGTGTTCATTAATGAGATAGAAAGACAGTTAAATAGAAAAGTAAAGATAGTGAGGTCTGATAGAGGTGGTGAATATTATGAAAATTTTGATAAAAGTGGACAATGTTCAGTTCCATTTGCAAAGTTTCTTGCAAGTCGAGACATATGTGCGCGATACATAATGCCTGGTACACCACAACAAAATGGTGTAGCTGAAAGACGAAATCGTACTCTTAGATATATGGTTAGGAGTATGTTAAGTTATTGCTCTGTATCGTTATCATTGTGGATGCATGCATTAAAGACCGTTGCGTATTAGCTTAATAGGATTCCTAGTAGAGCATTCCTGAGACACCTTATGAACTATGGATAGAAAGGAAACCTAGTTTATGACACCTTCACATTTGGGGTTGTCCGGCATAAGTAAGGCTGTATAATCCATATGAAAAGAAACTTGATGCAAGAACTATTAGAGGTTTTTTCATTGGCTATCCTGAAAAATCAAAGTTGTACAGATTTTATTGTCCTAACCATAGTACAAGAATAGTTGAGTCTAGTAACGCTCAGTTCATTGAAAATGATTAAACCAGTGGGAGTGGAGAACTATGAAAAGTGGATATTCACGATAATCGAGTATAAACTACTCCAAGTCAAGTAGACACTACCATATGATACGTGATCCCATCGGTTGTTATTCCTCTTGTTGCATCACGGATACACAACATTTCGGAACAACAAATTAATGTTCCAATTCCACAAGTTGAACATATTAATGACGAACCAGCTAATGGTGATCAAGTTACAAA
>JANIPN010000219.1:73486986-73497504 GCA_027478595.1 Erythroxylum anguifugum
ACAAGGTTCGATGAGGGACAATTGGGGGACCATGGTAGATTAGTTATACCTCGTTGTTCTGAATTGATTGAGAAGATTTTGTAGGAGTACCACAACAGTGTTTTGGGTGGTCATTCCTGGTTTTTGAAAACCTATAAGCGGATTGCATTTAAGTTGCGTTGGGAGGGCATGAAGAAAGATATTCAAGAGTTTGTCGCCAAGTGTGTGGTGTGCCAGCAAAACAATTATTTGACGCTTTCTCCGACAGGGTTACTACAACCTTTTCCAATTCCAGAGGCTATTTGGGAGGATGTGTCGATGGACTTCATTGAAGGACTTCCAACATCACATGGGTATGATTATATTTTGTTGTGGTTGATCGCTTGACAAAATATGCTCACTTTATAACTATTAAACATCCCTATACGGCTGAAAAAATGGCAGAAATTTTAGTTAATAATGTGGTGAAGTTGCATGGTTTTCCACACTCTATTGTGTCGGATCGGGATAAGATCTTTTTGAGTCGATTTTGGAGTGAGTTGTTCAGGTTGCAGCAGACAACTTTGCGGCGTAATACCGCATATCATCCTCAAACGGATGGGCAAACGGAGGTGGTGAACTGCTGTGTTGAGACAGACCTTCGTTGTTTTGCAAATGGGCAGCCTCGTTCGTGGGAGAAATGGCTGGCATGGGCGGAGTTATGGTACAATACCTCTTACCACACGGCTGTCCACTGTTCTCCTTTCAAAGTTATCTATGGAAGAGATCTATCACCTGTGATCCGCTACGGATTAAATGAAACTGTCAATTCAGAGTTGGAAACGCAGTTACTGACTCGTAACATGATGTTAGATGAATTGAAGGGGCACTTGGAGATAGCTCAAAATCGTATGAAAAAACAGGCTAATGCCAAGCAACGTGAAGTGGTTTTTGTTGTTGGGGATTGGGTTTTTGTGTCGTTCCAAATCCTTGGCTCGAAAGTTTAATGAAAAGTTGGCTCCGAGATATTATGGGTCGTATGAGGTTGTTCAACGCATAGGGGAAGTGACATATAAGCTGAAGTTACCTCCCACTTCATCCGTGCACCCAGTTTTTCATGTGTCCCAACTTCGGGCAACAGTGGGATCCTCTTTTCCAACGCAAGATATACCTCCAGTTTTGTCTAGCAACATGGAGTGGGCCGTTGAGCTGGATAAAGTACTCAATGTTCGTCTAGGTAATGGTGAATCTACCATGGAAGTTCTAATTGCTTGGAAGGATCTTCTTGAATTTAAGGCTACTTGGGAGCCTTTTGACATGATTGACCAGCAGTTTCTTTATTTCAACCTTGAGGACAAGATTCAGTCTTGTTGGGAGGAGTAATGATAAGCCTCCTATTAGATGGTAGTACAAGCATAGAGGGAAGAAGCATGGCCTAAAGGGCAAAGATTTGGGGGGCTCGATTCAGAATTAGAAGATTCGGAATATACCTGCTGATGTGGATAATCTTTTACAACAGAATGATGTGGACAACAAGCATCATGCAAAGAATGTGCTGAGGTAGTGGAAGATAAATAGAAGGTAACAAAGGAAGAAAAAAAAAAGGGGAGCTGGGGAAGTTTGTTAATGAATGAATTGTCAGGAGAGAATCAACCTCTCAAAATGTTGATAGGAGTCCACTTGAATAGCCGTTTATCCTTTTTCATTCAATAAAATCAATCTACAAAGTGTCATCTATTACACTGATCTATTGTTCTTGTTCTTGAGTACTGTTTCTTTTGTGATTGTTGTTGTGCTTGATCTTCATTTCTGCAGCCCAGTCCGTAGGAACTCTCGGTTCCTATCAGCCTGCATTACATATGATTTTACAAATGATTCGCATGATAATGTTGCTCTTGAGATCTTAAGGAGAACAGAAGAACCTGCAAGTAAAGAAGTTGAACAGAACGTAAAAGAGAGAGACACACGAAAGGATGCCACTATTAAGGTGGCGATACAATAGTATGTCCGGACTATACCGCCGTCCACCCTTTACATGCCAATGGAATAGTCGTATGGTACTTCAGAGATTCCAGGCAATCTTTTAAGTAAAAAAACACATATAGAAGTAAAGATGTCTGATACGCTGCTTTGCTTTCACTCGGCAGCGTAAAAAGTGGCCCTTGCATGTTACCAAACAAGCTCCTGAATCGTAGGGGTCCAATTAAGTTCAAACGTGAGATAAGTTCAGGCATCCGAATTAGAATTCGTACTTTCAAAAAAAATAAATCAACATGCATGTTAAAAAATGGCAAGGCTGTAGTCATGCTGAAACAAGTATCCGCATGCAAATATGAGAGATATTGTTATACCAAATCAAAACAGCAATACATATAGTTACTTCTTACGATTTTTGACCACAGCCAATTGCTGAAAGTATTTATTTTATTAAGAGGCACAACGGCTCAAGCTTGAGATCAGTGCCTAAATAACAGGTACTTCTCAGTTTACATAACTATCCAATACCGAGCAAGTGGAGAATGCATTAACAAAAATGCCAGGTATAGTAGCAAACTTTCCAATTATAACAGCCTGCATTACACCATCTGTCACAATAACTACAACTTACAGCAACCAAGAAGAAGGTTAACATGCTCCAATCACACAGACTTATCAGCAATCCTTACAGATGCATGGTTTAATTGGCTAACACCAGTTGAGCACAGAGAAACAAAAGTAAATACTTCAGTCAGGGAGTGCAGTTCCACGCTCAAGATTGTTCTTGATCTCCAAAGTGTACTTCCCAAAGGCTCTTTCAATCTTCTTGTTGAAATGCTCATTACGGTCATTGATTGAATCGATGTCCTTTTCTTCATGAAACCTCCTCCTTCGGCTAAATGATTGGCGCTTCTCCTCCCGGTCCTTTAGTTCTTTTACCATCCTGTCAATCTTCTCCTCAGAGGTTTTTGGTGCCTGCATGATTCAGGCAGAAAATACGCTACTTGATGGCCCTGAATTTACAACTAAACAGAGTCAGCAATTTCACAAAGCAGTACCTTCCCGTACTGAAGGCTTGAGGCTTCACGATAAAAATCCGGATCAGCTTCTTTCATCTTCTTATAGTCCTCCAAGTCAACCTCAACATTCTTAGTTCTCTTTTTATATGCATTGTAGAGCGTCTTCTGATTGAAAACTGTTGCCAATAAACATCAAAGTCATGATTTAAGCAGAAAATAGTTAATCATATGCAGCTCCAATGAAGCCATTAAAAAGCATAGCAACCTCTAGTTCACACATAAGCTGTAGTTTACTGAATCAGGTGGCCCTACCATTTGATACATGTCAATATGGTTACATAAGGCGTTAAAAAGATGCACCATTATGCATAAGTATATGCATGATCCAAGAATCAAATGTGTAATCAAAGAGACACATCAAATCAAAGTACAAGCAGAGATATGGAAGTACCATCCCAACCAAAAGGAGCTGAATCCTTTTCCCATTTCTTATACTTTGCTTCAGCTGCCTCTTGTGTATCCAGCATAAATGCTTTTGACATATCCAATCCATTTGCATCCAGAAGTTTGCCTATCTTTTTCTTCCTGTCCTCGAACCATTTTTGCTTGGATATACCCCTTGATTCTGCGGGTGGTTCCATTTTTTTCTTTTCAGCAACCATTGCTGTCTGGTTGGCTTTTCGTGCCTGATTCTGCTTGTAGCCATAAACCATCATTGTTTGGAAAAATATGTAAATTCAAATGGGAAAACCAGATTACAACAGTCGAAAAGGAGCAAAGGAAGGATTGTAAGCATAAAAGTCTAAATTACCATCTTAAGCCTCAACTCAAACAATTTCTTCTGCCTGCCTGTGAGGTTTGTAACATCTACTTCCTCCTTTTCCTGGACAGATTCATTGTCATCATCTTCAGAACTTTCTTCAAAACTTGGTCTACCAACATGCTGCTCCTCAGCTTCATCAAGACCATGCACAATGGTCTGATTACTGCCATTTTTACCTTGTACATCATCTAGCAAAGAGTAGATAGGCTTCAGTAAGGATTATAACAGCTGCATAGAAACCATATCACGGCACTCTTGTAATAGAGTACAAGAAGTTCAAAATCAAAAGTAATATCTTGCAAAGATTTAAGAGCACAACTTTCTCCAAATAGCCCTAACCAAGAAAGGGTATATTTTTCCCATATACTCTCCAGCCTGAGGCAACCGTCAAGCATAACCTAGCTCACTAGCCAAGATATGAGATTGGAATCTCCAAAAGTATCATGCCTGATAGACAATATGTCAAACAATACCATCAATTGAACCATATCAGTCAAGATTGCCAGATAATCCAAGAGGCTAAAGGAAAGAGTCAACCTTATATTACAGTGCAGCAAAAGTGTTTTCTTTTCAACCACATACATGGACTACGAAAAGCCACAGTTACTTGGCGCAAGACCAAAAGAGCAAAGATATGAGCCACACACCTAACTCACTTCTATCTGTACGTGCCTGAGCTTCAGCAATTTTCCTGAAGCAATACTCAACGCATTCATGGTAAGGATTAGAAGCATTTATACAATCCGGGTGTACTCTCCTTTCTCCAGCCATCTTTTGCAAACTTCAGTTTTCCTCTCTTTTTTTTTCTTCTTGTACACCACTGCAGTCACCATAAATCACAATCAACACAACAAAACCCATTTCAATTAATTTAACAGAAAAATAATTTTAAAAAACACAGCAGCGTCTTATTGTGAAAAGAGTTCATGTTTAGGGATCAATCAACTTGACCAGTTCCTTCAAACACGGGAGAAGTTCTGAACTCGCAATCATTCCAACAAAAATTGACATCAAAGACATAAACTTTAACAAAAATACTTAATCCCCAATCAAGAAGAGACAAGGCAAATACGAAAAGCTCGAAACAAAAACAAACTGCGGTCTACAACCCCAAACAATCAACGCACTTGTGTTACATAAACCTTAGAAGAAAAATCGGTGGATTCACGTACCTGCTAGAAAAGATTATTGCGACGGCAAGAGAGAAATAGAGAAAAGCGCGTACTTTTGTGGGATTCAAAAGCGTTTCAAAATCAGTTGAATCCCAAGTTTGCTTAATCCTTAACCAACTAGACGACAACCAACCTTTGTTTTGCAGGTTAACCTTTCCCTGTCTCAACAGCATAATTTTCTAAAAGATGTTATTGGGAGGTTCGACTTACCCCTCCGGCCCAAATCCAGCTCAAAGGCCCACACATTTAAACAATTCCTTCCACTTCAATCCAACTTTCTTTGCATTGAAACTTTTTGCGCAAAAAAGACTAGCGGAAAGGAGTCCAGATTTTTTGTCCAATATTATGATGTTTTATTGTGTCTAATAAATCTCAGCCATTTATTTATGTGGGACCTGCATAAGACCCACGTAGGTCCCGCAAAATAAATGACTGAGATTTCATGAGACAGAATAAGATAGAGTAAAACTGGACAGAGGATCTGGTTTCGGCGAGAAGGAGTATTTTATCATTTAATTAGCTACGATCCCGTTTTGTGGGAGTTTGGAAAGAGTCATAATATATGTAATTTTTTTGTATATTTTCACAAAAAAAAAATTGTAGTTTGAACTTGTAATTTTATAGTTATAAAAGGAACAACTTTGCTAGTTTTTTAGATTAATACATTGAAAATTATTGTTATTAAATATTCACAAATTAAGTCCTAATTATTAAAACTTAATAATACACATTTATATTATAGATAAGTCTGTAAAAATTTATCAATTATAATGTTATTATTAAATTTCATTAAATAAACATTAACATTAAGAATTAATTAATAAATATTAGAATTTTATTTAAATTTTTATAAAAATCTTAAATTTGAATCTAACATCATTTCACGTTTTAGATTTAGTTGAATCCGATTCTTAACTTGATTACCGCAAAGCAGCGATAAGGAGTAAAAAACAATTGTCATAATACAGGATTCAACTAAAAGCTTCACATGAGACTGCAAAACACATAAGCAAAGCCAAAAGGGTAAGGTACAGATCAACTCTGGTTTACAACAAATGAAACAGCATAATTCTGCAGGATCACAATAACTTAGCTTTAACTACATTTGCTTCATACAACTTGCTAACAACTACTAACACATGCAAACATAATGCTTAGTGTCATCATCTCATGCAAGGACTAGCTATAGCAATGCCTAACGAGATATCAATTAGTTTTTTGCCATCTCAGTCAGTTGCATTACAAGACATCATCTCCCAGGGGTTTGAACTGAATCTTTTCGACCTTTGAATTGATGGACAAAAGATCTTCACTCAATTGAGAAGATTCTAGCTCAAGCTCATTCAATCTAGCAGTTGCTTGAGCAATTCTTGTCTTGGTATCAGCAACTGCCTTTTCTTTCTCTTCCAAATCCTTTGTCATAGATTCTAGTTCTCTCTTTGTTGACTCCATAGCCTGAATACAGTTGATTCTTGATGCCTCAGTGGTTTGATGCTGATTATTGAGCTCCATGGCTTCTGCAAGTTGACTGAGTATGCCGCGAAGCCAACTCACATCAATTCCTGCAGACTCGACATCTTTAAGAACAGCCAACATTTCCTTAATTTTGGACTTTGTCAACTGCTTGAAAGGAGTGGACTGCAGTTCCTGAACCACAGAGCAGAGACATTCTAAATAATAAGCACGAAGTGAAGTTGACTCCAACCGGCAATTGGCTGCTATGTCTCCATATTTTTCAAAAATCAACCCCAGAATAGAGGCCACATTTGCTCTCACATGATATTTTCCTACTGGGACACAGGAATCAGAAATAACAGATCGTATCTCATCCCCGTCACTGTCTTCTGAAGCATGAGAAATGCCTGAAAAGGAGAAGTCCATGGACTTAATAATTGAACCGGTAGTAACTTCTTCCACATTATCTGCAACTGGAGAAGAAGTTTCTTTAGGTGATATATGGTCTCCTTCCTGTTCAATTGGTGGACCTATAGCAAAGCAACTCAAACTAATCCTGGCAGGAGTTTTGGGTCCATCAGGCTTCCAGAAAGGGAAAGATAAACAGAAAACAAGAGGTAAGTAAATGACATGCATAAAAATAAAAGACTTTTCACAAATGAGACAGCAAGAGAGCTACCGTAATATGCCCTGATACAGGTATTATTTCAGAAGATTGAACTTGCCCTTGGTCAAAGGAATGATTCCTGGAGTGACTTTCCTCAGAAGGATGCAGAGAGGAAGAGAAAGATTGGCTGTTCTCTGATCCCACCTTCTTTTCCAGAGAATAAGGTGAACGAGGTGATGGAGTTCCATTTGGATATGGTGACTGGATATTATTAGCCACTTCTGCAGACTTTGGCTGGGACTCGGATCGCTTCTGCTTTCTTCCAAAACTGTCAAGTTTGAGGAAGCCTGCAATTAAAGTAAATCAATGAGCAACTCACATCAAACAGTTGGCTAAAATCAGGATTTATACTAGGGAGATGAGGATCGCCAAACCCTATAGGTTTTTACTATTTCTAAACATTATGCTTATAGTAAACTTGATTTAAACAACACAATTATTCTCTCTCTGTCTCACACACACAAATGGAGAAATCCAAGGACATATGTATTGCGAGATAACTTTACAGAACACAAAATATGCTGCCTCAAACCCCGTTTACTGCTAAACTCATGGGCTATAGTAGAGACTAAAGAATACAATGGTATACATTCTTTCACTAAACACAAGAAAGTTCAATCATGGCTTTCCTAAAACCTTGATTTTGATGATCCACAACAGAATGTACAAATTTCAGTACCTATACCAAATCTTTTTCCATTGAGTGACAAGAATGACATCCTTCCTGCTTAAGGAGAGGCCACATATCCTCTTTGCCACTCCTATACAGTCCTTTTAAGTGTGACTGTTGTTTCAATTATGATGTGGTTATGCAATTTCTACAATCACTTCACTGCATTCTCCACTTTTCCGTTCAGCCTAAGCCTCTCAACCCCAACTGAACATTGTTTTTTAATCTTTTCAAAGAATTCTCTCCAGATAGTCCAGTAAAAGGATGTCATTTTGAGAAGGGGAAAGAACCTGATTTTTTTCCAATCCCCTGACGATCTGCTTCAGCATTTTTGTAATCACAATATTTGTTACACTCATGGAAGGGGTTAGATGCTTTAGGGCAAGATTTGCCTGTCCTTCTTCCTCCATCCATGCTTTTGGTACCATCTTTGGTAACGTAGCGCTTATCTAGATAGAGAAAATGATGAAATCAAAAGAAGATATTACACCTTGTTTTAGGAGATATTACAAAACCCCACTACTCAAACATTTATTAGTCCAGTAAGGAGCAATAAACCCTGTCTCTCCATAATCTCATACATTTCATGGTGGTTGAGGCTTGAGGATAAAGATAGATGTGACATACAAATTCAGAAGAAAAAAATTAAGGAACAATAAACCCTATGCTTAGAAGCTAAAGCTGATTGATGTTAAGAGAAACGACTGCTGTGGTAAAACTGCAAAAGTCATAATCAGATTCCAATCCAACTCTTAATCAGATCCCAGTCTAACTGACCAAGCTAAGTAAGAAAGTGAAAAACCATCTCTCAGCTAAATCTCCTTCAAAGCTTGCTTTCTGCAGTTCGAGAAAAGATTCTAAAGCAAATACTAGCTAGAATACAGGCACCTATAAATGGATTCATGACAATCAAGACAGAGAACTATAAAAGCCTGAAGAACTTGTTGGCTTTAATTGGGTAAAAAAATTGTTAAAATTGAAAACCCCTCTCATCATAGAAAAAAACACAAAAGCAGAATCTTCCAAGATGGTAATAGGAGTAAGTACCTGACTTTTTCTTTTCTTTCCGTCCCTGGCCTTGTGCTATTTGCTCCAGGCAAGCCACCCCGCATTCATGGTAAGGGTTGGCAGCATTTACGCATTCTGGATGTACCCTCCCATTGTAAGCCATCTCTCTATCAGCTTCTAGCACTGAAACCAAAGCAATATGATCAGTTCACATAACAGATAAAAAAGAGATTCTTCCACGATTTTGAGGTTGGTTTTCCAAATCTGAACAGAATTGGTACCTATTTCCAAATTGAAATTCGTGAGTTAAAATTGGATGAGGACTATTCTCAAATTACCAAAAAACAATCAAAATATTAAAGCGACACTTTAAAGAATCTTTTTGCCTCCATTATCTTAAGGACCCTGAAAATTTCACAGACAGCAAGACTAATAAACAATAGTCGATCACCCGGCAAGCATCAAAGAGAGAAAGATGTCCAAAAGACATTTTCTCAGAAACAACTAAGAAACCCGATACGCACCCAAGAATTTGGATCCTTTCCCAAAAGCCGAGCTCAGTTGAGGTTAGAAACTACCAAACCGCGTTCAGGACTTGTCAATAAACGACAATTATCTTTAAAACACCAGATCTCAATACTTAATTTCTCTTGCTTATCCACTTTTCAGGGAAAAATCAAATCAGAAATCGGAGAAAAGATGACTAATCCTACAAAAAAAGAGTAATTGCAAGCTGCTCATTTATCAGGCATCATTGAATGAAATTTTTTCAACCCAAAAGTAAAGGTAACCTTTTTACAATAACTTTCTCCGTTTTTGCTTAACCTCTTTATTAATCTCTCCAAGCAACCAAAGAAGGAAGGCCACAAAAATAAAACAAATGATAGAAAATGCCAGATTCTAGAAAATTCTGATTGCGAAGAACTGTACTTACAGGCAAGCAAATGCATGCAAAAACTTGTAAAACAGATATCAAAAGAGAAAGGAAAGGAAACCCACAACAAGAAGTGGATATCAGGACTTGGAGAAAGAGAAACTAAGAAAGTTAATCAAAAGAGAAAGGAAACGAAACCCACAACAACAAGTGGATATCAGGACTTGGAGAAAGAGAAACTAAGAAAGTTAATCAGAGAAATTACACTGGCTCCGGCCGTATGCATTTGACTATTCTCTTCTATGCACACCTTCTTTTAGTATTTAATGTCACCATCTTTGAAAAAAGAAAAGCTGTTATCTTTTCAGTTTGTCCACATGTTTGACCAGCGCGAACTGATGAAAACAGTGAGAACGAGTTTACATGGTAGTAACTGATATAGAATTCACCTAACCCATTTGCAGAGAAACAAGGGCACAAGACACGTGCTTGTGGTTGAAATTGTGAGGTGAGCCACACCTCCTTTTAATGCTGTTTGTGGCTAGTAGTTGGCCTCTTTTCATGGGATCAGATTTTTTGGCATCGGACAACGATGGTAGATCAATTGGTCCAGATTTCACTTAAGATTTTCTCCTTAAAAAAAGTCTTAGAGTTTGAGTCACGCTAAAGAAGGAGAAATAAACATTTTCCTATTGATGATCCTCTAACTCCTTGATCGGATCAATTACGGACGTCTTGCTTCCAGCGGCAATGTGAGAGTTGGAACTACTAGGAAATCTGTGGGCTGATGGAAACCTGATGCTGAGCAGGGGGAAGCTAGTGATCAATCATCAGCTGAACAATCAAGTATGTGAAGACTCCTTGTGCGCAGAAGTGTACAGGCTACGTAGGAACC
>JANIPN010000219.1:73514824-73527992 GCA_027478595.1 Erythroxylum anguifugum
TTTAGTTGGACTTTATGGGCGATTAATGCCGGTTTTGTACGAAATTTCGTTTTCTGTGATCTATGTGATCTATCAAGATCCGATTGAGGCGGTTTCTGATTCTGTGTGACCTAGAGACCTGGATGTTCATTTAGCTTAGAAATTGGTTTTAAATTTTGGGCCCGAAGAAGATTATTTTTATTTGACGAAAATTAAGATGAATTTACAAGATTTAGTCTGATGACTTTAATTGAAATTATAATCATGTATAAGTATGAAGGGTTCGGATTAAGTAGTTGGACTAGGTTCCAACAACATATGTAAGAGATGAGATTAATCAGTATCCCATATGACCGTGGCATTCCTAAAATTATTTGAGATAGAGGTAATTTTGAAGAGTCTATCTATAAATGCTTCTCCAAAGATTCATATATCAAATGCTAATAGAAAGACATCAATTTAACATTAGGTGAAACAAGTTTGGCCTACGCTTAGGGAAAATTATGGTCACTTCATCAACCTTGTAGTTTTTAAAGCAACAGTAGGTGGATTAAAGAAGAAGATGATTAGAGAGACAAGAGGAAAAATAATGTCAAGTAAACCTATCAACAATGTATTAAATAAAAAAAACTATAGACATAATAATAGAGTTGTGAAATGTTATAGCCTTTTAGAATATTGGTAATTTGATAACAATTTTGTGATATCTTTATTATACTATTTACTAAATTAAGTAATTGCACAAATAGATGCTATCTTATTTTGGTTTTTGTGTATTGCATAAACTTGAATTTTCAAAGGCTATGGCTTCCTAACAAATTTATGTGGCTTTTTAACAAAAGCAGGTTATTGATGCAGTAACATCCCAAAAATCTATTAGAAGTAGATATATTAAAAAGGCAAATAACAAGTGAGAGATATAACAATAACGAAGGAATCAATTCAAAGGAAGAACAAAGGGCCAGAGGAAGGGAAAGGAAAAGCAATATCTCATGTCAAAGTGCTTGACTAACAACTAGATCTAAAACTTTAAAAGGTACTCCTCCAAATAATAAAAATAGGAGTAAGGTAGAGTCAAAGATTTTTAAGTCAATTGGGAGGCCAAATTTTATATTTTTTATATAAGATTAGGGATGATAACGGGCTAAGCTCCACTTAAGCTTAAGCCCTATTGAGCTTTAGATGATCTAAAGCCTAAACCTATCCAGCTCTTACTTAACTCAATCCAATCTAAAGGTTCGACACCTCACTCTCATACCTTTGATTAATGCTAATCATCATCCTCTTCGATCAAAGATTCAATCAAGTTGTTAACATCTTTGATCTTACAATTCTTATCAGCCAATAAGGTAGGAACTAGAGGATCTATTAGCCAACAGAACATATAACTCAAATAAATTTAGCACTAGTAAATGGTCACCAAACAACACGACATTGGTCATGGAAGAGGAACAAAGAAGAGAAGAAGATTGAAGAGACTAAAGAAAGAAATTGAAGTAGGCAAAGAATAAAGAGGAACAAAAAAGAAAAGGAAATTGAAGAGACAAAAAAAATCACTTGAAGAGACTAAAGATTAAAGAGAAACAAAGAAGGCAAAAAGTTTGAGAAGGCCAAAGAAAAACTAGAAGTGACCATATGCTAGAAAAATCAAAGAAATTGAAGCTCAAAACTAAGATTTTTAAAGTCAAATTTTGGACTAGGTCTGGATATGGAGTTCAAATTCAATCCTAAATTAGAACCTAAAAATTAAAAAAATGTTCAAACTCAATCTAAAATCCATTCAACTTATTGAACTTGGGCTATTTTTCAAAGACTATATAGGATTACATATAATTATATGGTCCCAACTTATTTTGTTTCTTTTTTGTAAAAAAATAAATTAAATATTTTTCATATCATATATATTATTAGATGATTGTTATTACTTGTATCTTCTTATTAATAACATATTTTCAAAAAAAGTAATTAATATTGATCTATTTTTTAATAATTTTTAAAAGGGGTACTATGGAAAAAGTTAAAAAGAAGTTTGAATCAAGATAACTAAAACTTATTAAGTATTAATGATATCAAATATATGTGAAAAGAAAATAATTTTAAATTTTAAATTTTAAATTTAATTTAACTTAAAATTCATATTTGAATACACATACATAAATAATTAACTTATTTATTGTTTAATTAAAATTTTATAATAAGTTAAAATCTTGTTATAAAATAATTTGTATATATAATATTTAAAATTATTTGTCATACACTTGATTTATTTTGTTATGTCTACGAATTATTAGACCTGCTAATTTGACGTAAATTATGTTAATAATAGATAATAAATTATTATAAATAAAAGAAAATAGTATATAATCATAGAATTAAGAATACTAATTATACATTATATAGATAATTATTTTAATTTAAATAAAATATAAAATACATTAATAAAATTTAAAAAAAAAAAGTTTAAAGCACGGAATTTAATTCTACTACTTCATACAACCTTTGGCTGAAACTTGATCTTCAAACTTTTTTTTATCAATGCAAAATTATCAATAAGTAGGTAAACCCTTATCCATTGTTAAAGAATTAAATTGCAAGAGGACGATTTACAAAATCTCCATTACGTCTTAAAAGGAAAAGCAAGGCAAGACTTCCTTTCCGATGTCATACTCTGTGATGAACCGTTAGCTTATGTACCAAACTAGGGGACAAACCAAAGCCTGTACTTCTTTCCAATCTCTTAGAAAGCAAGAAAAGCTGTTGTATAGTTCATTATTTTGGTTCAAAGTTGTAAGAGTAGTTACGACATGAAAGAATATTTAACCAAACGAATCAAAAACTTTGATATATATCAGTATAGGTAGTTAGGGTCTTGTACGCCATCTTAGCTCATGCAATATGCTCCTGCCATCATTATAACATATAAATATTGTACCAAAACTTCTAACTCTACAAACCCACTTAGCATATCACATTTGCATGCCAAATTATGTCCATTCATGGCAACCTTGTAAATGATCGAACGGTTCCAACATACTGTCAAACTATGTTTTAACAGATTGTGGTGTGCGCGCTACATGTACACAAGGCCAACCTTTTTGTTGCATCTTCAAAGAAAAAATTGAAAATTGTAAGCACCTTCTCTCTCTCCCTCCCTCTCTCTCATGCAAGCACTCTCATTCACCTACCAAAACAACGGCCAGAAGTTCATATATATATGAGTGTTGGCCCAAAGGGAGCCGATTGTTATTATATGGCTGAGCACTTGATTCTACAGTTTATGAAGTCCAAAAAGAAGATATAAACTTTTTGGATTGTGTTCAGGGAGTAACTGGGATGATAGTGCAGTTAACTATTGTTATCACCTGAAGTTTGTACCCATATCCTTGATTTTGTTTGCATCAGCTTCTCTTTTGTTTCTTTGTTCCGTTCATTTTTTTGCCTTTCTTGCTGTGTTGAGTCGAAAGGGACAGCCACACAGATTTTGGAACTCCCAAGATTAGTTCCAGCTTCCAAGTTTGTATCTTTCTCCAAGTAAATATTCTGTGATTGTACTAGTCAAAGTGAGTCTCTGTTATCTGTTTTGGTTTAACAGTTTGGGTGCTTTCCGATGGATAGTTATGTGCATGCTTATGTGTCTGTGTAAGCTACTTTAAAAGTTTTTAAATGGATATCGAATTCCTTAATACGAAAAGGTTCCAACTTTGGACTGTATGTCTAATCAATCATTTTAGGTGACATCATGAATGTGGTGCAAAACTTCATGGAGAGACTGAGACCCATTGTGGGTTTGAAAGGTTGGGATTATTGTGTCGTTTGGAAGTTGGCAGATGATCAAAGGTTAGCAGGATATTTATTGAAATCATGTCCCTTATTTTCCAGTCATTCACTTTCTCTCAAGTTTCACGCCTCCTGATTATCTTTTAATGATTTGTTGAGTTTCAGGTATCTTGAGTGGGTGGACTGTTGTTGTGGTGGGACAGAGGATGTAAAACCTGGTGGAGAAGAACTTCAGTTCCATGTTTCTTCAGCCTTTCCTTGCCGGGATTTTACGCTTCAGCATCCCAGGACTAAATGTTGCGAACTGCTTGCCCAATTGCCTTCTTCAATGCCCCTTGAATCCGGGTAACACACCGTTTAATTATCAATCCTGTTTTTGCTCTTATTTCGTATAGATTATGGTCTACATTAGTACTTACATCAATTTAGTTCTTTAACAGGATTCATACTCAGGCCTTGATGTCAAACCAACCCAGATGGTTAAATTACTCTAATAGCGCAGAGCCAAATGCTCTTGATGTGAGTAATTTCGGTTCTTTAGACAATGTAACTACTTTCTCTCCATCACTTAGAAGAAATAGGCTATGTAATGAGCTAAGATTTTCTCTATTCATGCAGGAAACAACCGGAACAAGAGCTTTAATTCCATTTCCAGGAGGACTGGTAGAGCTGTTTGTTGCCAAACAAGTATGATATTCCTCTGGCACAGATTAATTTCTTTTACTTAGATACAAGTTTGCGTTGGAGTTACAGTCCCGCACTCCGACATACTGCATTATCAGCATACTGTTATATTTTCGTCATCGACGAAGTGACAGTGTCATTGTAACCATTCCTTTCACAGGTACCTGAAGATCAAAATGTCATAGACTTTGTAGCATCACAATGCAACTTTCTGATAGCGGACCATGAAGCCTCGGTAAATGAAACCAACATGGATTTCATTTTCTCTAGTGAGCATCAATCAAAGCCGTTTATGACTGACGATGGAGAACATAGGGATCGAATAAGCCACTTCCAGTCACCAGTGTCCCCAGCAGCAGCATTGGAGAACTTGGATTATCCTTATGACGTTAATGGTGATCGAATTGGCATTTCCAATTCCTTAGGAACAGGATTGGAGAATTTGGACATGCAGTTTATGGAGTGCTTAGCAAGCAAACACCACCAGCAGCAAGGAAATGACCAGGACTCAATGAAAAAGCTGGACAATGGGAGGTCAGATTCAATACCAGATTGCAGTGATCAGGATGATACTGAGGACGATGCTAAGTATCGAAGACGTACTGGTGAGAGGCCTCACTCCAAGAACCTTCACGCTGAGAGAAAGAGAAGGAAAAGGCTTAATGAGAGGCTTTATGATCTAAGAGCCCTGGTTCCAAACATTTCCAAGGTAGATGTCATTCCTCTCCGAAGTCCAAACTAAAAACGGCACTCCTAATGACACATTCAAGTTCATGCAACAAGTTTCAGAATGCTTTTGTGAACACTAAGTTTTATCTATTAGTATTACCATATGAATTTACTGCTTTCTTTATCTTCATCTACTCCCCAGCTGAACAAGGCCGCCATTCTTGGAGATGCAATTGAGTTTGTGAAGGAGCTGCAAAAGCAAGAAAAAGAACTGAAAGATGAGCTCGAAGAAGGTGTTAACAGCAGCCATCAGTACAATATCTCAGAAGTTTCGAACCAAAATGGAGGTAATATCTGTACAAGATCTGATGTTGCAGTTAACGGGTTTCATCTTGGAGCTTCAAGCAGTAGTAATATTACTAAACTAAGTCAGGACTCTGAAACCACTCATGACAAGGGACAACAAATGGAGGTATGTTTATCTCTTTCCTTTTAAGCATATCTGGTATAACCATTTTTACTTCCTCTTTTAAGTGGAAATTGAAAACAAACCAAATGTAGCCACAAGTGGATGTAGCACAAATGGATGGAAATGAGTTCTTTGTTAAGGTCTTTTGTGAGCACAAACCTGGAGGATTTGCGAGATTGATGGAGGCTTTGGAGTCTTTGGGGCTAGAAGTTGCAAATGTTAACGTCACCAGCTTCCGAACCTTGGTATCCAACATTTTCATTGTCAAGGTGAGAATTTGAGCTTATGTCCTTTACATGAGAAGTATTAACAACAGATTTGAGCAACTAATTTAACATGCCAAAATCACAAAGTAATGGTTTCTGTGTGGTGTTGGCTGGCAGAAAAGGGACAGCGAAATGGTTCAAGTTGATTATGTAAGGGACTCTTTGCTAGAGCTAACAAGAAATCATTCAGGTGGATGGCCTGAAATGGCTACAGCACCAGAAAATTGCAGTACCATGGAGACCATGGACTATCAGCACCACATGCAAAATGGCCACATCAGTTCCAATCACCGCCACCTTCATCACTTTCATGGTTGAAACCCGGAAAATATGCTAACTTTTTTTTTCCAGTAGTTTTACAAACGCTTGATAAAATTGAGCTTTAAGGGTTATATTTTCCATGTCTAATTGCTGTATCTGTTGTTGATCCTTGTGCGCATACTGCATCCTACGTTTGATTGCAGGCCAGATTGACATTGCTCATTTATTTAAACTAAGGAGAACAGAATTTCTTAAAAGAAAAAGATGAAAGATATTATGTATACTTGTTCACATGACTTGAGAAAATGAGAGTAAACTCTAAATTCGACAAGTATATCATCAAATAAAATATTCAAAAGCATCTTTGGTGTGACCAAATCAATCACTTCCTTTTCTCCACACGTATTGAAGGACCGACTGGTGGAAGCAATCATCAAAACAAAAACTCAAACTGAGAACTGTTGGTTATTGAACCACCGGATTCCCTCCTGTGGATCTACTCCTTCCATATGAATATAAGCATTCGCTTCCAAGGCTTGCAAAATTAGGCTATTGATGCAAAGTTGAAGGTTAGAAATTTTGGCAAGAAGTTAAAGAACGCTTTTGTTTCTTCGGAAATAGCTTGTTGTTTTCTTGACCAAAAGCTATCTCTAAGCTACAAAAGCTATGGCTAGACGGCTTAGTTCCTGTAAAACCAATATATTGTCAAGAAACTGTTTCACTTCACCTACCCCTTCATGTTTTGCATTTGTTTCCGGAAGAGCTAAGTTCTACATCAACCACACAGCTTAAACAAAAGTCCAATTTCAACAAGAAAAGCAAAAAATCTCCATCTCTGATCAATGTCCAAAATCGGGCTATAGTTGGCAGGGGAAGTTGCTGCCGCATGTGTGACGGTAGAATTAGACCCTCCCACATTGATGACAAACCTCATCCCCCCAAGACAGTGTCCTTGAATGCTGCAAATGAACCAATACTTTCTTGCTTGCTTGAGCTCCACTTCATCTTCTCCACTCTCATACTTGGCCAGCACTCCTGTGCTTGCATTACATGACCGATATGTACTTTCTGTTACCTCGTACACGTTGTGCTGCCCAATCAGATACTTGAAAACTGCACCAAGAAACACCAGAATGGAAGCTAATGAGAATCATACTTTATCCGAGACAGCGAAACAAACCCTCGTTCTTGTTTGCAGGAGATGGTCAACCCAATCAATGTGATCAATGCAATTGTTCAAGCAAAATCATTGATGTTAAAAGCTCATAAAGAAGTCGGAATGAGAGACCAAACTTACAGAGAACATCGCCGACGCTGAAGTTGTATTGACTTGACCATTTACCATAGTTTGTTCCCATGTCCCACTCTTCTTCACCACCAACTGTAAAGATTTTGGATGTAACACATGTTGAGAAGCACAAACTGATGGTTGCAAAGATAGTTAGGGAGCTGTAACCGCACTTGAATGTCTTGATCTCTCCCATTACTTTGGAAAATTAATAAATGAGGTTGACTAATTTGATTTTAACGACTGCAGATATAAAGAACACAGATATCAAATATGCCAAGTCTGCAGGCTGTCTGAGTTTTCCAGCTTTTGTACCCTTTTCAGAACTTCAATTGGTATATAACTGTGGTTATAAGGAAACATAAGAACTCAGATCATAAGAAATGACGCATATGTTGTATATTATGGACAAGTTGGACATGAAATCATGGCACTCGTATAATAACAAGAAACTTTTTTTGAACTCTATTGAAGAGCTCTAGTTTTGTACAATAATGTAGGGTTTGAAGTAGTCATAAAAATTAGGCCAGAAAAAAACTTGAGCGCCTGCCTGCTAGAAAAGGCTAAAATAACATAAGTAGTTGATAGTACCGCCATCGATGTCTACAGTCATTCTGTATTGTTTCCGACCAATCTTGATTGGCACGAACTGTCATTAAGATTGAAAGTATTTAAGGAAAAGAGTAGAGTTGACCGTAGACACAACTTCTATTCGCATCAGTGTTGCTTACCAAAAACACAAAAACAATAACTTTAACATTCTGACCTTAATTCAAGTATCATGTAATACTTTTTTTAAATGAATCATTAACTCAGTGATCATTGTTTAACATTCTGAGATTGTTTTTTTTTTTAAATACGAGATACAAACTTTTCCCTAATAGTTAGGAGAATCTTGAAGCAAATATGGGTGGCAGATGGGGCTGGCACTTATTGAGCAGTTGGCAGCAATTGATGATTTGATAATTTTACAGAAGATAATATGTATGCTTAGAACATAAGATACAACTTATGCTTCCAAGACAAGGAAACTGCTATGCTTTCCATGAAAGCCTGACCCTTCAACCATGTTTTGCACTATAGATTTGCTATTCAATTCCCGACTAAGATAAAGGTTCGCCTCTTTCAGATTAAGTTAATAACAAGACTAGATCAGACGTATGAAGCTCAAGCTCGCTTAAAGCGTGATAAAGCAGGATTGAATAAATTGGAGTCTGAATACCATTGAAATCTTGGACCTGGTAAATTAATATGATTTATTAGAAGAAATTTGTGAAGTTGAAATACTTCAAAATTGAATATAATAGCCTTGCTTTTATAATCTCCTCGACTCTCCACAGCAATGGCATAAATAGTAAAATACTATAGTTTCTTGGGAAACATGTTTAGCAAAGTGATATAACAAGAAACCTAATTTACGATAACTATGCCTTCCGTTAGTATATTTACCGATGGTAGATAACATTTCCGTCGATATCTACACCAATGGAGTATCTCTTTTTGTCGATGAGTGTGGAAACGTATACCGACAAAATGGGATAAACCGTCGTCAAACCTTTCCTTCTTTTTCCGACGGAAGTGTTATTTCGGTCGGCAAAACAATTACCATATATTGACGGTTCCGTCGGTAAGTGTAACTTCAGTTACTGACGGTTCCGTCTGTAAATGTAACTTCATTTACCGACGGAACCCTAATTCCGTCGGTAACGGTCGTCATTCATCAAAACCCAACCTACATTACTATTTACCAGTGCTACCATACGCTTGCTTAGGAACCCTTTTTCCGCTAAATGCCATGTTGTATGCGAAATGTTTTTAAAATCTGGACGACGTAAAATTTGATTTTAATGTCAACAGCGATAAATAATTGGTAAATATATGTAATTTGTTTAAACAGAAAATTAATTGATCATTTAGCAGAAAAAGATTTCTTAGTTGAATAGAAACACATTAAATTATACAGAAATTGAATCCAAAGGAGTACAACAATCCTATTGTCCTGGTGAACGCAGTTGGTTATCTGAGTCTGTACGGCGCCCCGACAACCGCTCAATGTCATTTTGGAACTTATTTATGACCTCCATCAAGTTTGACACAGTTGTCTCAAGCTGAACAATATGTTGTGTTGTCTGCCGTCCACTTGATGTTGCTGTACTGGACATAGAAATTGCAACAAATGTCATTAAAATGTGTGAAAATGCATTCTTGACATTTTGACTCCATAAACGAACATGAATTTCATTTTAATAACTGCTAAAGCTTCTCTTTAATCTCGCACCAAATGAATATACTGGAATATGTGCAAGTTCCTACAACCAATAACAATTCGTTGACAGGGTAGCAAGCCGGAAATATAACAAATAATTTGTCGTGGAATATTATAATCAATCATGGTCATTAATTGTATTGTATTAATTTAATCATCATTTACTACTAAGGAGCTCTTGTTTTAATTTAAAAATGGTGATGTCACATTTTACGCTGACCTTATTTAAATTTTGGCAGAGTTTCCCCTATAAAATGGGCATCCCCCTTTTGGAAGAAAGGTCAATCCTGCAACAAGCAATATACTTCTATATCGACCAGTAATCACAACTCATATTGGGTCTACATATTATGTCTATTCGCAATTTAGACCACATTGACATGTCACGTATCAAGAATTAAGGATGTGATCATAACAAAGATCTAATGGGTTGATGATGCAATTTATGTTATTTGTAAATGTTATATTGTAAACTAGTATCATAAATAATGGTACTAGTTATTTTAAACCTTATGCAAAATATTGGAACGAATCAAATTTTTTACCTTAAAATTTAAATTTTATAACAACCAGATAAGCATCTATGTAGCCAAAATTACACAGAAGACATGTCAAGTATCGCTAGTTAATAGTGTCATGACATAAACTTCGAATGTTTTTGGGAATGAAATTGATGTCTTAGTATAGTGCACATGGATTCCATATTTCCGTGTCTATATAAGATATTGAATTATATCATTTACTTATAAAATACTTTAGTTTATTTGATAGTACCACGTATCAAATAATTTGGTTAATTGATAACTCTTTGATTCAATAATGTATTTATTGAAAAAGTTCTCTAAATCAAATTACTTGTTTGTTTGATTGACATATGTTCAAGTAATATGTTATTTAATGACTATCTTGTTCATGTAATTTGTTTATTTAAGCATTTATCATAATGCTATATCTTTTGAATTGATTTCAAGAAAGAGTCTTAACAAATATGAAGGTTAAAGGACTTATGTGTTGACTGTCTATGCCACAATTAATGAACCGACCCGTTTGAATTATAAACATTTCACTAGTAATGAACTGTTCATTTGGATATAGCATGTTGTCGATAGAGGGGAATTATTAATAAGGATATGGAATGCTCATCAGTAAGAACAACTTACTTGGTGCTAATACTTTTCTTAGTAAAGTTTAAAAGATTGGAAATGGTTACAAGCATATTTTCTGGTAGTTTACCATTCAGCACTATGAGGATAATCACATCCTATAATACAAGGGATTAGAATCTTCTATATTTAATACATTATCAAAATTATTACTTGATTTAAGTTTATGGGTAGTATTTGTTTAAGGAAATGCATAGTTATTTCAATTCTTTATTGTTTTATATGTACGTGTTGTAATACTTGTGATGTCAATAAACAAGTATGTCTAAATATATAATGATTATTTATTAATCAATTGTGATATGGATGATAATTTTATAACTTTTTTATTTATGTGAGGCATATGATTTATGTAAGAAAAAGAGAATTCATTAGCTTGGCACAACATAAATGATGATGTTATACAGAATTTAGTAAGTACGACTATATCTATGATACATGGTCTATACTGGTAGCATCCTAGTAGCCAAATTATGATCACTCAACTATTAAATTTAACATATATAAAATAAATAAATAAAGAATAAAGGAAAAGTAGAGATCGAAGCATTCAATAGAGAGGCCTTATAAGATAATGTCAAATATAGTTAGTAAGCTGAGGGATGTTAATCATATCTTATCAAGATACACAACAAGTGTAATTTGCCATACAATCTTCACCTTTAGAAATATTGGGAGCAAGTGAAAATGCACTTAACCTATAATAAGAATATCAAGATGATGGAGAATGGTAAAAGACACCTATTATAGCAAATGAACATATTGAGGCTTTCGAGTTACATAATGAGATATATTTGGCTAAGTAATGCCCATATGAAGCTACATGTAAAAAATGGAAATAAAGCCTTTTATAATTCTCATGATCCTAATAAGGGATAAAGCTAATTAAATTGGAAAAGGAAAAAGGACCTTCCAAGAAGAAAAATATGAGACAAGGTGGAAATATGTAAAGATGACTAGTGTTGAGGTCTATGGAATAGACACTTACAAATTAGTTATGAATGGTGGTTAGGCATTTATCTTACATGACATGACTTTTAGTACCCATAATTTGATAAAATCTTATTTATGTCATGCTTCTGATTAGTGTTGGATTCAACACTAAATTCCATACTGGTAGAAAGCGGTAATTTTAGTGGAATTATAACAATCATGATTTTATATTGGATAATTTATGATATTGAATGTTGTTTATTAAACAAATAAAATTAGTTTTTATTTTAATAACAATATTTATTGCTTATAATATCAATATAAATTTGTGGCATATTAAACTTGGTCATATTGGATAAATATGAATAAATTAACTAATCAAACTAGATCTTTTAGAAGACCTACATAAGGTATAATTGTCTACTTGAGAACAGTGTTTAGTTAAAAAAAAGACACGAAAACCATTTAATATAGGACAAAGACTTGTTAAGCCATTCAAATTGATTTTTTCACCTTTATCAGTGACTATATTTAGTATAGTTATATCGATTTGATTTTGAAAAAATTTAAGCACTATGTTGTTTCTAAAAGTATATGGCTTTAGTTAAGAATCAATCAAATAAAGCAGATAAAGGCTATAAAAATTGACAAGGAATAAAAGTACTTATATGCCCACTCAAGAGGTCGAGTGATGAAAAATGAATAGATAGATAATGGTCTACTCCACGACCCATCAATAAAATGATATTGCAGAGAGGAGAAATAAAAGTCTTCATGAAATGGTTAAGTTTTTTAATAGCATAGGTAAATTTGTCTATCGCCTATTTGGGTGATGTGTTCTTCAGGCTCTTATCAAATTAGTTACCAAAAATGCCATACAAGTTATGAACAAATAAGAAACCTGAGTTATTAGATCTAAAATATTGAAGATATATTATCCACGTCCATAATTCTACACATAAGCATATAAAATTAATTCTCACCTTGCATTTGATTTTCCTCCTGGATTTCATGTTTTGGGGCAAGCTCCCCCTAGTATTGGTAAATGTGTTGGATCCCGTTTTCGGAACCCAACTACTCATACAGATTCCCTCATACGCACACATGATTCCTTATAAACTATGTTGGAACCCGAATCGGATGTCCAACCTATAATCCGAAAATCGCCTAAATTTGCCTATGAATAGTAATCCGAGAAACCCTAATTGCATAGTGAGCAGCAAATTTCAAACGTCCATAACTTTTTCATCTTAAGTCGAAATCTGACCCATTTTATACCATTTTAAAGATCTTAACGCACTTTACGAATTTCCAGAAGACCTCTCATGCGAATTCTCTCACTAAGAGGGTCTAAACCCTAAGCGAAGTTGCTACCCAAATTTAGGAAAATTTGGACAGCACCTCCCCTAAAAT
>JANIPN010000219.1:73537731-73549520 GCA_027478595.1 Erythroxylum anguifugum
TAGGCAAATAGATGCATCAAAAGCATGGCTGAAAATTTATGATGAAAGAGACGAAGGGAAAAACTTAACAAATACTTGGAAAAGAGAAAAGGCAGGGGATAAATTCTCTAGAGGAAATAAGCGTGAAAGAGCCGAAGGGGAAAGCTTAAGAAAGACTTAGAAAAAAAAATAAGCAAGGGACTGCGTGAAACGAAGATGACGAACGGAAGAAATAGGAATGACTGAATAAGGGTATATTCACTGAACCGGTGGCTAATCGGTTCGACCAATACCGATTTAACCTATCAATTGACCGATTTTTACCGGTTCGAACTGGTTCAATTGAGAACTGATTTTAGGGGTCAACCGGACCGAATAATCAACCGGTCACCGGTTGAACCGGCCGGTCCGGTCCGGTCCGGTTTTTAAAACCATGCCTTTTATCTTCCATTAAAAGAAATCCAATTTCATTAACCTCTCCAAAAGCCCTACCATAAAACCCCTAAATGTGCTAATCGACCACCTTCCTTCTCAAGAAACCTTTTCTCACTCAACTCTTCAATGGCGGCATTTTTCAGAGGAGGCAAATTCAAGGAGTTCCTGAAGAAGTACGGAAAAGTGGCACTGGGCGTCCATTTCTCAGTCTCTGCCGCTTCAATCACAGGCCTTTACATAGCCATCAAGAACAACGTCGATGTTGAATCGTTGCTTGACAAGTGGCATCTCCCTGGAGTGTCCACGAAAGATGCCGCCGGCCCAGTTCCTGAAACCCGGGAACAAGATGATTCGTTTCCGTCTGGAGGTGGGTCTGTGATCCAAGAGCGTCAAGATGGCAATACGATATCACTTGAGAAGAAGAGAAACAAGACGGCGGAGCTTGCTGCGTCCACTGGCGGCGCGCTTGCTCTGGCTGTATTGTGTAACAAAGCGCTTTTTCCTATACGGGTTCCGATTACTGTGGCTCTTACGCCTCCGGTTGCCAAGTTTTTAGCTAGGAGGAAAATTATCAACAACAGCAGAGTATGACTTGAAAGATCTGATTTTGCTTTTGTTTTATTTGCTTCTTCACTTCGTGATGTATTGATGGTTGAGCTTTGAATGCCTAACTCAGTGTATGTTTTGGTCATGATATCATGTTGCAATAATACTCTTCATACATTTTGTTGACAGGGGTTGATTTTAAAATTTCAGTCTTTTTATTGTGCAAGTTTATCTATAATGGTCGTGTTATGTGCATTATGAGGTTAAATGGACTAAAAAGGCTCTAGTTATTTATATGGAACATTGGTTTCATGTTATTTGAAAGAAACTAATGAGCATAAACACCTAACTTTATCTTGCCCTGCCTGTGTTCGTTGGTATGAAACTTGCATTGTTGTTGACGGGTTTGGTGTTTATCTGTTTGGTGATATTGGAGTTTGTGTTGTTTCTGGCGTGTTCATTTTGCATATACCCGAGGTCCAACCTGGGGGTATTGTTGGAGTAGATTATGTTTATCCTGTTATGTATTGAGGTCAGATGATGTTTTGCAGAATGAGTCTTTTCTTTTGCATGATAATGGTAAGTTCTGCAACCAGTTAGAAAATGAATCTTTGCTTAATATGCAATGTACATTTGAGTGTCTTCGGGGGAGTGCATCACTCTCTTTTTCTTTTTTTGGGTCTTATTCAAAGAAAATCCCTGTTTAAAACCGATCTCTTGGGCCGTAGAGAAACGACATAAAGAATGTATTACTGGATGCGAAAATTTTAGCAGGTCTCTGAAAAAACATAATACCTGATAACTTGTTCATCGGTGATTTGATTACCAGCTAATTTTGATGGTTAAATATGCGATAAGATTGTAAGTTGATAATCATAATGCAGAACTTTCCTAAGTCAAGACTTCAAAATTGTGTTGACTTGGATTGAAGCGACTTGATAGTCACCGCTTCTGTAATTAAATTCCAAAGCTAACAAATGTTGTCTGATTGAAACAGTAACACCAGAGAGTGTTTCGAGATAATTGCCAAGGTTTGTGTCAGACATTTTAACTCTTCCTCCAAAAATCCCAAAAAGGCCATAACCATCGTCCTATTCTCAATCATGCCAAATTCCGCCGGAGCCAAATATTTCCCCTCTGCTTTCCGATTCAGTTTCTTGGGCAAACGAACCAAAACTACAATGGAGAGACACTAGGATGCTCCATCCAATGGTCACAATCACTAAGCAACCAAGACTTGGTTAAAAGACAGTAGGATGCTCCATCCAATGGTCGCAATCACAAAGCAATCAAGACTTGGTTAAAAGAAATAGAAGATAAAATTAACGCTTGGAAGAAGTATTATAGATTTAATATTTTGGAGGATGATCGTTACTTGCATAATACATCATCCAAATCTTGTATGGTAAAAAATACAATGAATCCCAAATTGACGTAAGCAGCCAAAATTTCGAGTAAAGAATGTCCCTTTTCCAAAATGGTGTTAAATGACGTGACAATCTTAGGACCAAGGCGGGACACAGGGATTTGCCCCAACAAACCCCAGATCTAAAAGTAAAGGGGCTTCAATCAGAAGACAAGAATGTCTAGTTGCAAGCTCTACAAAGTAGACAACCAGAACAAGAAAAGGCCTCTTTTTTGCATTTACAATAATCTGCCATTCGAAGACAGACCATCGATCTCTGGACTGGAATGTCAAAAGAATGTCTGATCAGAACCTACTTTCACACTGGACATATGCTCAAATTCAAGACAATCAGCCCCCACTTCATTAAATGCCAAGTAAAGCTTTGGCACAATCTTGGCTAGCATCAGTTTGAAACCAACTGAATTGAAGTTTTTATCATCCTTATTGCTTACAGAAGCATCTTTGGTAAGAGAACCAATCAAATTGCCTCTCATATATGCATCGCACGCCTTAAGAATATAATGACCACGTCTCCTGAAATGCTCTTTGATGAGCTCTTCAAAACCCTAACGTGTACAAGGAGAATGTTAAGAAAGACGAATATATCAAAAACCTAAAATAAACAAGTAAAGATACATGGAAAAAGTTCAATTAAATCTTTTAATTTGTATAAAGACCGATATTGTGAAAATAAGCCTCACAACTTGTAGCTCCAAGCAAGTTCAGGCATCAGCAGGAACATGATAATCACATCAAATAACCAGGTTAACACTGCAATACTATATTGTCATACAACAGAGCATGGAAAAAATATAACTAACAAGACTGCTAAGTTGCAAAGGGGTGAGTGATGAGCAGTGAAAAAGCAATAAAATATGGCCGCATAGTAAGAATTTGATAAGTGCCCAATCTATGGAAGGCCAAAGAAGAAGCGTTGCATATTTTCAATTTGTCCAAATTTGGAAGCAAAAGTAGTTCAGTTTCGAGTAAACGCATTAGTAGATAAGCAATTAACACCTGACAACAAACAAGTACAATCCACCAACATTGAAGAGAATAAGGACGTATGGCTGACATACATATCAAACATATAAGAAGAGATAAGTGACAGATCAAAATTGTAAGAGAAGAGAAAATACTTAAATTCAGTGTATTTACCTTGGGAGGTTTACGCATGAGGTACATCATTGTCTTGCAATTTAGCAAGAAAGTGTTCTCATTATATGACAAAGAATTTTTCTCTCCTTCAGCTGTCCCTATCTGTTTGTCATATCCAGCTTCATTAAAGTATGGCTTCGAATTTAGCACCAACCCCTGAAGTGAGACTAGAACTTGAAGGATGCTACTAGATGTTGGATCCCAAACTTCATTTCCTCGTCCAGTCCATGTATTCAAAAGGCTGAGGCACACCTTGCCTTCCTCATACAGGTTTGGGTTTATGCGCCAGCCACCAGAGTGGTAATATGCTGACTGCAACATCATGGATGCGGAGAACAAATGAAATCATTAACAACTACAACAACACAAATTTAAAGTTGGTTTTGTTACAATCACAGAAAAGGAAAATAAAACTTCGGATTACAGGCCAACAATCCATTAAGTTTGTCTCACCGGTGGAACATCGGGATACTCTGGTGGAAGTTGAAAGTCAAAAAAGAATAGTCCGTCTTGGTAGGGTGTCCCATATGCCCCAACTATCACTGCTCGTAAGAGATCCATCCGATCTTCGTAAACGCGAACATATATCCCATCTGTTTAAGCTTTCAAACTGTAAATGGAAAATGATACATGAAATTGTTAACAACTGGATCTCACTACAGGAATCACTTACCAGGCAGGTTGCTCTGAAGAATATTCCAATCTTGTTGAACCTTCTTTAACCACTTCCTTCCATTGTTTATCTGGAAGTGGAGAAAAAAAAGTCGCACATTAATGTTAGAGCAATATACTTTACGGTTTTCTTTTCCTTCCATCTTTCTTTTAATCTTGTTTCTTCATTGCACAGGCAGGAGTGGGGGGAAGCGGGTTAGATGGAGAGAGAGAAAACAAACAATTTAATACTTGGATATCCTAAATATTCAGAAAATATCAATTATCTTTTCCAACCAATTGATAACTTTTGCAATAAAATCATTTAGGAAATACTAGAAAAAACATAGTTTCCAAAATCAACAGATTGGAAGAGTTGAAAGAGGATGCCTGACCACATCTCATGTGCTATGACAAATGGTGAAATGCTCTTTCAGTTACAGCACAAGTTACTCACCAAAATTATTAAATGCAATATATACCTGCCCATTCGAATCAAGAAAATGATGGTCGAAAGGATCTTCAGCTATATCAAATTGCTTGAAATTGTACATGTCGTCAGCAATTTCTGCATTTTCAGTCCTCAAGCAGTATAAACCGTCTGCAGAATTTGATGATACTGGGACCTCAAAAGTGGCATCTCCCTCTTCTTTTCCAAGGGAATTTCGCAAGCCACAAACATCAATGATGTTTGATCTCTGAGAGCTAGACTCATCAATAGAATCTCTCTCCTCAGAAATGATTATTCTTCCCTCAGATCGAAGTTCACTTTTACCTTTAGAATCTAACAATTCCGGATCACTTTTCCGGCCTCGTGAGAAAAATCCAGTTGCTAGTCTTGTAACAAAGCCAAGTGCAGCTAAGGGAAGAGACAGTGTTGGATTCCTGCCAGAATTATTATTCTCCACACCTTCTTCTTCCCCAGAGCTCATGCCAGCAGGTTTTTTCAGTGCAACTTCCTGAAGAATACATACCAACCTTATTTATGGAAAATAAAAATCCTATCTCAAAGGGCAAGCGTATAAACAACACGTACACAAGTTAGCTAATATAGAAATGTCAGTGGCATTTTCTTTAAGACAAGAAATTGATTGTCTATCTTCCAAACAGTATAATTTTTCGAACATAAAAAATCTGATTAATCTATAACTCTCAGAATTGTGAAATATTAAAATTGAAAGAGGATGGGAAAATTACAAGTACTACCTTTTCAATCTTCTCTCAACAAGGAAACCTTACATGCAGAACAACCAAACTCCACATTCTTGGAGCTTTTGGCTCCTAACTTTATTGATGTCTTATGTATCATAAATTCATAGAAGTAGGGCTAAAGTTTTAGGCAGAAACATACCTCTTGAGTTTCTACAGCGTCTGTCTGATTATCACTAACTGTTTCCCAACTAGCTGCTTCATCACTTACTTCACTCCCAGCTGCAATTGAGTCATCATCATCATCACGACCAACAACAAAAATTGCTTGAGGTCCAACCTAAAAGAAAATAAAAGAATAGCAATAAGCTACAAGAAGAAGCCAGAAGAACACAGTAAGCATAATTCTCCTTAAAACATAAAAAAAGAGTTGGCATACCATTCAAAAGATTGCAATGGTTAGTTCAATCTAAAAGGTCAATAAAAGATAAACCTACACTCAGGTCTATCAACTCCTTTAGATAGTCAAGTGCATAGAATATAAAGAAACTGGTTGAACTACAAAAGAGTTGAACCCGAAAATTTTATATCCATCAATAAATTTAAGCAACCAAGGCATTCAACAAATATTTCATCTCTAAAATTGAAGATTTATAATTAACCAACATTTAACCTAGGTCCACAATGATAGGGAATAAAATATAAACACCCTGCAGTCAACATGAAGAAGCACAAGAGACACATGTAATTTTACAAGTAAAAGGGAAAGAAAAGAAAAGAAAAGACTTTATGCATACCGTTGAAACCATTCCATCAGCCCATGTGACTTCAATATCACCATTCTTAAGCCCAGTTATGTTTCCAACCCAAGAAAGATCAGAAAAAATTGTACAAACTTCATCACTAGGTGCATTCCCTCCTTTCTTCTTTCCTGAGCATTTTTTCGAGTTTCTGATATCATTTGGTTCATTTAGTTGCTTTGATTCTAAGCCAGACTCCCCATCAGAAGTCATTTCGGGGGGAAAAGAAACTGGGGTTAACCGAACAACCACATCACCATAGGAGTAATCATAATCTGGATGTCCTTCCAGCTCATACACACTTACAGTTTCCTCCCTGTCAAACTCGCGAGGATCCTCTGCCCTGGCAACTGGTTTTAACCATGCCACACAAGCTGTTCGTTCTTTTGCATTAACACTTCTCACTAAACCAACACGCCTAGGTTCAGAAGCATTATCAATCTCATCTGAGGCTTTCTCCACCACATACTCTTCGGCAACAAATTCATGATCACCAGGACTATCAATTGGAATTAACTTTGTCGAATCCAATCCATGTTCTACGATTCCATCTTGCCATGCCACATCAACCTTAGTCTTGGTATTGACAATCATAAGGGCCCTTTCAAAATTCTCCTCTTTCTTCCGAACCTTCTTATCTCTCCTAACTACAACTTTACGGATTTTTTTGCGATGAAGAGACCAACTTTCATGAGCAATATCTTTTGAAACTGACGTTGAACTAGCACAAGAGCTTGACTCGGTCGAGGTTTTACTTCCAGTAATTCCATTATTTGCTTCCGGATAAATCATTGGATCAACATCCATGTGCTCATCTATTTCCTCTGGGGCAACCCCTCCTGAATCACATCCACTTACAATTTGACTAGATTCTACATCTATTTGTTTTGCTTTATGAAGTCCTAACCTTGAAAAACCCTTATTCTTATTGATGGATGATTGTGCAACAGATGGCGGGAGAAGACACCAATCACCTACTTGCCAGTTTGCATGAGCAAAACAGGACAACAGTTTTAAGTTCTTTGGACTCTGCTCTTCAGCAGGGGCAGTTGAAGAATCAGATCCACACCCAGCAGATGCTATCCAATATATAAATACTGACCCGATTGCGACTTTAGTAACAGTACCTTCCAGCCTACTTGGTTTCCACAAGCCGGATAACCATCTAGAATTTTTTAAGACTGATGATGAGCTAGCCCTTACACGCTGACCAGGGTAGTAAGGAAAATGCTCATCTTCATCAAAAATATTTTTGGAAATTGGTTGCAATCGTAGTGGCTCTGCCCCCATTACTCTGCATACAGAACCATCATCAACCAAAACAGTGACATTATCTAAAATATCATCAATTCTACCCAGCCAGGGACCAAGAACCACATAATCTCCAACAGCAAACTCTCTCACACGTATCAAATCTCTAGACGATACATCTTGTATAATGGACCCATCAGGAGCTAACAAATCAACAGAAATATTGACATCTCGCACAACCCCTATTTGTCCTGTTGGATCTGACACAGAAGCAACATAATCTCCATGTAAGAAACTGCGATCAACAACTTCTATATCATTAACATGTTGGATTGGTTCAGTCTCATCCATCCATAGAACACGAACTTGGTCAGTTTGAAGTTTTTCAGTCTTATAGTTATTGTGCTCCTTGTTATTGCTACTTCCTGTATCAACCCCATGGTCAGCATCATCTTTTTCATCACCTGCCTCATCTTCGACACCCTCTTCCTGGTCATCTTCATCGTCATCTTCATCTTCATCATCATCATCATCAGTGATGCTACTATCCGAATCCGAATCCGAATCACCAGCTACTTCATTTACAATCCCAATCACACCACTCCTTTTATGCTTCACAATATCCTGTCTGTAAAAACATGGTACATTGAGCAAATTCCTAACAACTCCATCCGATTTGTTAACTTCATTGCTTCCACTATCCATGCTCAAGTCACAAACCAACCCACTTGTTGTAGAATCATTTTGGTTCAAAGCATTTGTATCCCCAGCACTGGTACTAGACTCATCGACTTTGGTTGAAACTTCATTTTGTTCATTCACCATCTGAAAATTAAAGAAACAGTGTGAAAAATGTTAGCATCTTCTAGTTAAGCTCCATAATATCCCAACATTTATGTTTATTATCTTCATTCTGAAGGTAGTTTCAACAACTTCACTTAGTGTTGTTAAATAACATCCCAAAGCATAAAACTATATGCTAAACCCAAAAAGTTCCCAAACCTACGTCACAATGATCCGAAATGCGTAAACTTGAAGCACGATTTCTATAAAACCCAGCAAAAGAAACAATCAATAGACGAATCCAGCTTCAAACTAAAAGATAGCCTCGTCATCAGATTAATTTAACACTCAACCTAACTAACATATATCGCATCAAAACTTGTTAAAACCTTACAAAGTGAGTTCAAAGACTAAACGCCAATCAAACCCACCAGAAAATTGGGAAAAAAAAAACAACTCCCAACAAATCAACACAAAATAACAAAACCCACCAGCAATCCCTCGACGAACTGCAATAACAAAATTTTGAAAAGGAAAAAAAAAAAGACATCCAAAACCAGCTCAAAATCCAGATTACAGAACCTGGATTAAACAGAAAAAAAATTTAGACGAAAACACAAAAACAAAGAACACCCATTAAAACAATCAAAGAATCATTGATTACCTTCTCCTCCTTTTTCAAAATCGGATACTTCCGCAAAGAACAGAGGAAATCCAAAATCAAAAGAGAAAAAGAACACAGAAAAATAGCGAGAGCTCACGAGAACGTTAACGTTTTGTACATTTGAAAATGGAAACACAACTTGATATGGGTTTATATACATATGAATGTTACGAGAATAATAATAATAATAATAATATAAGAATAATAATAATAATAATAATAATACAGAGAGAGAGAGAGACGAGAAGAAAAGAGAGGACGAAAGGAACACAGAGAGCTGGACAAGCGGGTGTCTTCTTGACGGGTAATTTTGTAATTTAGAAATCGAATATTGACGATCGGTTTGACTTCTTATTGGGTTCTCATTTCTTTGGACTCTTCCTTTGAATGGTAGCCCAAAGGAAAGAATAAGATGGGAATGGTGTGTTACGGTTTCTTAAGAATTGGAGTTGTTTTGCTTTGGGGCAAGTAAAAGCAAAGCAAAAAAGGGGTAGGCTGTTGAAGCAAGTAAAAGCATAAACACACGCACCACCAACATTCACAATGGAAGTTTTCAAGAGATACGTTAAATAACTTTTTCTTAAAGTGACTGAAACGTGATTTATAAAGCTCTCATGTATTTGGATCATCTATAAAGGGCCAATGGTCCATTCATAGAGATAGGAATCGAAAAACAAAAAACATTCAGCGTAATACGTAATGGTACCTTAGTTACATATCTCAGATCGAACATGAAAGGGCAAAGAAAACGAAGAAATGCAAAAATACCTGATTTCGGTCTCTAAAACTTCAAATGAGTTTTTCGAAACCGAAACGAACGCAAATCCATCATTATCATTTCGAGAACTCCTTTCGGGGATGCGAGTAAGGTCTTTCTACAGTTTTCTCAAAACGTAAGCTCTCTTAACGGACAGAGAATACGATTGATTTTATGAACAACTGTAGGAGACCTTAACCTTTATATAACATCCATATCGGGCATCTCCATCACAAGGCCGATATAGGTCCGGTCCACACTAATAGGGTTCCATTTTTTATCTGGACTTTGACCCATTGATTTAGATCATTTATTGGGTCACTTTATTATCTTTATCTAGATCAAATTTTGTAACTTAACCGATAAGTCATGAAAAGCCAAAAAATGCAATTAATAGTTGTCCAACTTTATAGGAAAGGACAAAACTGTCCAACATTCTCCCCCTTGGACAAGTATTAATTGTAGTTTTGACTCTAGTTTAAAACAGTTAAAAACTCGATTAAGCCATGCTACTGAATTAATCAACTAAGATTTAAAAACAAAACATTTGATCCAAAGATAATGAAAGTTCACCACTTTGTCCTGTAAGGCTTTCAATACCGAAAAGTGTCAAATGCATGTGTCATGTGTGACATAGATCTAATATAATCATGTATACCTAATACCTCACTAACATGAATGGAAAAATGGAGTGTGACAAACTAGGATGATACTTTTATGATCTAAATTATATCATCTTCATTTGTAGGTCTCGATTCCTCCAACTTTATGCTAAACTACATTAGAGAAATCCTGTTTTCTCTCACCGAATGTTAAACAGCATTAGAGAAAACTTGTTTCCTCTCACCAAATGTTAAACAACATTAGAGAAAACTTTTATGTTGTTCAACTGAATTCTAAACTACATTAGAGAACCTTTATAGGATTAAAAACTTATATCCTCCTATGTCATGTTAAATTTCATGAATACCTGTACTAAAACTATGTGCGTCTAAATGATATAGGTACAAAGTCAATCTATATATGCCCAATGACCTTTAAAAGCTTAAGATCGACACAAATTTTAAGACTTTCATACATATTATGACAATGTATGATAACACGTATTACTGAGAATAAACGATAATCATCTTTATTAATGAATCATCATACTGTCATAATATATCAAAATGTACAAATTTACATAGAGCAAACATAATGATCCGTTAATTAATAGTGTCTAAGGACGTCAAAACACCTGTTAGCCCCAGAATTTTTTTTATGATTATTAAGCATGATTAGTGAATTTAAAGCATTAATACACTTGATTAATGAAAATTTAATGCATGAATGAACAAGATTAAGCATGATAACATTAAATGAAGAATTGAAGACATGAGTTAAAGAATTAAATGAGTTAGTTGGAATTAATGACTTAGGTGACTTTAATGTAGTAGATAGCATTAAATGTGTTAATTGGGCTTGAGCCCAAATAAAATGAAGAAGAGCAAATGGGCTTAAGTTAGAAGTGGATGGGCTTAAATGTTGTCTTGGATTAAAAGAAGGAGAAGAAGGAAGATGGGCTTGGATCTTGGACTTGGGCTTAAGTTAAGTTAAGAAGTTAGTATAAAAGGAAATAAAATGAAGAAGAGTGGTAGGATTTAGGTGTTGGCTGCCGAATTTGGTGAGAGGAGAGGGAAGAGAGAAGGTTTCGTGAGATAGAAAAGGAGAAGAAGAAAAATGGTTGCTAGGGCTTGAAGTTCCAAGAGATTGAAGAAGAGTTGGAGCAAAGTTCAAGAGTAAAAAGTGTGGGAAATCACTAGAGCTCTCCATTGAACCAAGAAACTTGTTGTGTTGGTGAAGGTTTAAAGGTAAGCATTTTCCTAAAGTGTTGGTTTTGTTTGGGTAATGGTTGAGAAAGGCTAAGAAATGAGTGGGTATAGTGAATCCATGATTGATTTCATGAATGATGTTATATGGTTTTGTAAATTGCGTTGAGCTTGATTTGGATTCTTGGTTTTAATGAAGTTGACCAAAGGAGAGAAGGAAGAGAGGAAGGAGAAGGAGAAGATCATCATTGAACCAAGAATTTTCAAGTTTACGAGGTGGGTACCACATTTATCTTTATGTATTTAAGCATTTAAGAATATAACATTAATGACATTAATGATTGTTTACAAATGGAAAGTTGTGTCTTGATGATGGTATTAAATGCTTGTGTGGTTGTTG
>JANIPN010000219.1:73576530-73587241 GCA_027478595.1 Erythroxylum anguifugum
ATCTTCAACCACTTCCATGCTTAGTTGTGTTGGCTTGGCTGGCTAACACTCAAGTTCCCTTAAGTAGTAGCCCCAGCAGCAGCAGCAGCAGCAGCAGCAGGGATAAAAAGATTCAACATAGACAGTGACGTCAACAGAATGACTACAATCATGGAATCTATGATTTCATATAAAAAGCTATTAGCAGTAGTGGTAGCAGCCGCAGCAGGGATAAAAAGATTGACATAGACGGTGACGTCAAGAGGATGAATGACATCATCTATGATTTCATATAAAAAGATACAATACTTTTGCAATTGTCTCACGTTTCAATATAAATTTATTGGTAACTGTGGGACTCCCATTATTAGTTGTAGGCTCAATCATTTGAGTTCTTTTGGCATGATCCCCATTTTCTCTCTGCAGTAATTTAAGCTTTATTTAAATTTGAAACCTTAAACGACATTAGTTTAATGTACTTTAAAAATGATAAGCAGACAATTATACTAATGGTTGGTCGACATATTCTTAGGGGGTTCAACTTTATTCTTTTTATTCTGCTCCAACCTTATTCCGTACCCAATAGAACGCCATTTTGTAGTAAAAATTACGTTGTATTATGTGCAGAACTTGCAAAATAACATCATATTGGACGCGGAGCAAGCTTGGAATAGAGTTATTGGAGTAGAGGCTGTGGTCCCATTTTTAGGATGCTAAAAAAGAGGATCAAACATGAAAACTTATGAGCTAAATGAGAGCATTATGATCTGAATTTTTTTTTCTCATTTTACAAATCGCAAAATCGCAGTTGATCCTGACATCGCTTTTATCAAAAACTATTTCACTTTACTCTTTGACCCTAACTCGAGACTTTGATGCATTGTAAACGGTGTCATTCAGAAGAGATAAATCTTTAAAAAGTGCTGAAGCAAAAACAACATTTAGGTGTTAATGAAATTAGGGATTTTTAGAACTGGGGATATTAGGGTTTAAAAGTTTAGTAAATTTAAGTGTTAATCAAATTAGGGCTTTCTTTTACTTTTCATATGAAGTTCATGCCATGTTAGATTAATAAGCTCAATTCTAGGGAGAAAGCTTAAGAATACAGGCTTGAAGATGGGTTAGAAGTCATGAATGAGATGAACTAGACTGGATATAAGCGCGGGGTGCAATATGACCAATTGATGTGCCAATCATACTAAAGACAATGAATATGCTTTTGATGTTCCAAATGACAGAGCCGCAATTGAAATTGAGGTTGAAGGAAAAGATGCCACTAGACCAGTAGATGAAATCAGTGAAGATGATATGGAATTTGATGATGAAGGTGATGGAGATTCTTTAGCTAATGATGAATATAAATTTAACAATGATGGTGAAGTGCCTAAAGCAACAAAAGATGAGGATGAGCTTAATGTTCAAGTGCTCATACACATTTATCTACTTATAATTTTTATAATAAGAATTAGTACCCTTCTATAGATGAATCAAACATAGCTTACAGATGATGACAATGATTTTTGCGAATGTGAAAGAGTTCAAAGAAATTGTGACAAATCGGATTCAATGGTAGATTTAAGAAGAATGAACCAATAAGACTGTAAGAGTTGCATGCTTTATTTGATAGCAACTATAATTTATATAAACTAGAACATTTTGTAGGAATCCAACCGTGATCGAATCACGGATGCTACAGAAAAACAAACAATTTTAGGGATCTCGATAATTGATTAAACTTGAATAAGACACAAAACGAATTAAAAATTGTACCTTATTCATCTTCCTGTTGAAAAATCTTTGAAACCTTTTTGATTGATCAATAAGTTGTTCAATTGTCCAACCTTTGATGCTATCCACGGAGTAATTCTCAAGACTAATTTGAGAGGAAAAAGACAAAGTGTTAGCTTCTAAAATGTTCTTCCCTTTTTTAAAGAGAAAAATCATAAGGGTCTTTAATTAAAATTAAATTTCTTCAATTATAATTAAAATCAAATTATAATTATAATTAATTTAATTTTAATAAAATCAAATATCTCATGTTTGATCCCCAAAGTTTCTTAAACTTTATAATTAAGTCTAACTTAATTAAATTGATTTTTCTTTTACAAATTGCTCTTTGATGTGTGACCCATTAGGTTCCTAATAAATTGACAATGATTATAAATTACAATTCTAATTCACAATTAGAATTAGAAAAATTAAAACTTCTTTTAAATTATCTTTAGCTCTCCAATTAAACAATTTATAATCATAAATCATGATTGACGTCTAGCAACATGTCATGATTACCCAAATATCAAGAATGTTAAAGTGATTGACTTAACCTACCCATGTATGGCTATAATGTATAATTTAATTCTTTTGCCATTCAATATTCTAATTGGACAGAGTATGGATACAGTGTCTACTCTTATCATCCAATCATGTTTATTCTTGCTAATTAGTAATTGATTTATAATTGAAATTTGAAAATACCTTTTCAAATGTCAATTTACTCTAGCCAGAGAATTCCATAAATCATTACTAATCAAGAATAGTAGAATATTCTCTCTAATTACTTTAGAGTGACGAATCCTATATTGACTTACTAAACTATCTTCGTATGGTTCATACCGTATCCAGTTACTACCGACTGAATTATCCTAAGTTACTACCGACTGAATTATCCTAGGACAATTCATAAGTAGCATCAAAACATAGTAATTCTCACACGAGATTCCTTGGTAATCTCAATCTGATTATCAATTATACAACCATCATTATGAGATAATTCGTAGACATATAAGCAATATTTCATCCGAAATTCTCATAATCAAGTCAGTTCAGTGACTTATTCTCTAATAATCACCCATATTAGTTTAAGTATTTTTATACTTTAATTTATGAGATCTACTTTCTTCATAAGAAAGAAACATATGTGTATTAGTTTTACCGTTTCGACAATATCCCATCTTGATGAAACTATAACTAGGAACATTTATGAATAATATATAAGTGTAAATTAAATATCATAATTATAATCATTATTCAATTACACAGTAATTATTCCAAAGATTTTACCTTTAGTATTAAAACACAAAATATTAATTAAATTAATACATAAAGATAAATAAAGTATTTTCATTAATTAAAATAATGTCATACATTAATTTGCATCCAATTGATTGGCTAACAAGGGCAAAAACTAACAATCTCCCACTTGCAATAAAGTCAATCCCCTATTAATCTAATATCATATCCATCTATATGTCGATCATGTCTCTTTTGAGACAATGACTTAGTAAGAAGATTTGCTAGATTCTCTTCAGTTGGAACTCGCTCGAATGTTATGTCTTTCTGTTCCACTATCTCCCCGATCCAGTGAAACTTCCTAAGTACATGTTTAGACCGTTGATGAGACCTGGGTTCCTTTGTTTGCACAATAACATCGTTGCTGTCAAAATACAATACTATAGGCTTAATAATGCTAGAAACTACTCCAAGTTCAGTGATGAACTTCTTGATCCAACTGCTTTCTTTGTCGCCTCTTACACTAAAATGTGCTCTGCTTCGGTCATTGAATCTATAATGGTTAGTTATTTAGAACTTTTCTAACTTACCTCACCACCATTTAGAATTAAGATGTACCCTGACTGTGATCTACTATCATCGGGATCTGTCTGGAAACTAGCATCTGAATATCCTTGAACTCTCAGTTCATTTCCTCCATAGACTAAGAAAACATCTTTAGTTCTTCCCAAGTACTTTAAGAAAACATCTTTAGTACTTCTTCCCAAGTACTTTAAGATATTTTTAGCAGTCGTTTGGTGACCCTCACTAGGATTAGACTGAAACCTACTTATTATGCTCAAAGCATAAGAAACATCTGGTCTAATACATAGCATTGCATACATAATTGATCCAATTGCCGAAGCATATAGAATACAATCCAGTTTATCTCTCTCCTCTTGTGTCTTTGGACACATACTCTTTGGGAGAGAAATCTCATGTGATATGGGTAAGAATTCCCTCTTGGAATTCTCCATGCTAAACTTTTTAGCACTTTGTCTATGTACGTGGATTGGGACAATCCAAGCAACCTCTTTGATCTATCTTTATAGATCTTTATTGCCAGAATATAGGCTACTTCTCCCATATTCATCAAAGAGAAGTCCTTAGATAGCTAAATCTTTTTAGACTGTAGTATAGATATGTCATTTCCAATTAGCAATATGTCATCCACATATAGTACCAAGAAAATGATTGCACTCCCACTAACCTTCTTATAGACACATGGTTCATAATTAAGTTATCAATTTGTGCTTATTTTGTACTTAATTTTCTTTAATGTGTTGAAATGATTATTCAAAATTAATGAAATTGTCTGATAATTGTTTGCAGATGATTTTCAACACCTTAGAGATGAAATTGAATCAAAAAGATGAAAAAGAAACGAAGAAAATCTGAAATTCCAAGTATGGCAGCAATTCAATCACTAAGCGTGGGCACGTGCAAGGATGAAATAAATTTTCAGATCTGCTTTTAAAATCTAAATCTGATTCTTTTGAGATTTTCATAATCTTTTAAGATCAGATTGATGGAGATTTACAATATGAACATGTGGGAAACGTGATCTGCAAGAGATGATAAAAGAGGAGGGGATTGGGAGGCATTAAAAGGGAATTCACATTACTATTCACGCAGCACAGCGTAGGGATAGTTTTTACATTTTTCTGCAGAATTTTCATAGGAGTAGTTTTACGTTTCTACATTCTTTTCTTCTGGTTTTCATCAGCAAAGTTTAGGGATAGTTTTGTCAATTTTTTGAAAAATTCTCCTTAGGCTACTTTACGTTTCTGTTTGGTTTTTGTTGGTATTTTCGGATATCTAAGAAAGACCAGGGATGGAGACTCATTGTTTTGTTATTTCTTTGATTTCTACTTTCGTTATGAATAGCTATTTTTTTTCTTGGTTGAGGGGAACATTATTATCATCTATTATGTGTGAGATGTTTCAATAAAGTTTGTGTTGTTGATAACCATTGAATATCTTCTGAATTACTTTTTCTAATTGATTGATTGATTTCTAGGTGCGCAACTAGGGATTGATTTATTTAATAACTAGATTAATGAAATATGACGTTCAGTTTTGTTAATTATAAGTAACAATTAGGATTATCTTCTTTACGTTAAAGTCGAAAATTCTAAGAAGATATTTATCTTGATTAATTGCATGTCGTACATGTATTATCTTGTTCATTGATTTCTTGGTTCTTAAAGCTATTATTCAATTGAACCTACGATCGTATCTAGGTTGTTGTTTAATAAGAATGTTAGGTTACATGTTTCTAGTCATTTACACTTAAGAGAAAACATCCCCCAATGAATGTTTATTAATGACTGAAATTTTATATCGAAAATCCATTTTAGCGTGATAATATCAGTAACCCGAAACCAAGGGTTGTCTCTTAAATTTTTAGATCCAATTATTTATGTTAATTTCTGATTTTTGTTATTTCTAATTTATTAAATTACGTGAACCAAACCTCCTTATTTATTTTAGTTTTAAACTCGCTAACTTTTACCGTTAAAAATTTCTCGTGGGAACAATCCCTACTTTCCACTACTACATTATTTTGTCTTGACTGAAGTTGGTTTCTTTTTAAACCTGGTTGCAGGCCACAACACTACCATTCATCCACATTTTTTATAAAACCAAACTCTTTGATTGTCTCATCAAAACAAATGTTCCAACTCTGTGACGCTTGCTTAAGTCCACAAATGGACCTTTGTAACTTGCATATTTGATTAGGAAATTTCTTGGATTCAAAACCTTCAAGTTGTGTCGTATACACGTCCTCCTGTAAATTTTCATTGAGAAATGCAGTTTTGACATCCATCTGCCAGATTTCATAATCATGATATGTTGCTATGGCTAATAAATCCTGATGGATTTTATCATAACTACTAGATAAAAGGTTTCATCAAAATCAACCCCTTATTTTTATTTGTAACCTTTACCTACTAACCTTGCTTTGTACGTATGTACATTACCATCCATGTCAATTTTTCTCTTAAAAACCCACTTACATCCAATAGGTACAATATTAGCAGGTGCATCAACCAAAGTCCATACTTGGCTAGTGTGCAAAGATTCCATTTTAGATCTCATAGCTTCTTGTCATTTAAAAGAATCAATGTCAAACATCGCTTTTTTAAAATTAATAGGCTCATCATGTATGAGCGATACATTATCCTTTCCCTGCTCAATATGTAGATTTAATCTAATGGGAGGATGATGTATTAGTTCTTCGCGGACTATGTGTCTCTTGAACTCTCGGTTGTACATCGTGTGTATTAACTTGAGATTCTTGTTCCATTTCGATGTGAATTTGTGGCTCTTGAACTTCTTCAAGTTCAACCTCACTCTCATTACTTTCTTTTAGAATAAATTCTCTTTCTAAGAATGTAGCATGTCTTGAGAGAAACACCTTTTACTCAATAGGATGATAAAATTGACAATCGAAACTCTCTTTCAAATACCCCCACAAATTTGCATTTATCTGATTTAGCTTAAAGCTTATCAGATATAGCACGCTTCACATCTTCAAATGTTAAAGTGTGATCCAGGTCTCCTACTAGTCTATATCTCATTTAGTGTCTTATCAACCGATTTAGATGGAACTCTATTTAGAAAATATATTGCGGTTTCAATTGTGTATCCCCAAAAGGACATAGGAATGATTGCATGACTCATTATGAAACATACTATATCTAATAGTATACGATTTCTCCTCTCAAAAACTCGATTATGATGTGGAGTTGCAAGAGGAAACCAGTTCAAATATGTTTTGCCAATTGATGACAAGACTTTGGTTTCAAGTCAATTACTTTGTGGACATTAGATGATACACTCTCTTCTCTCATTTGTTATCTCGTCTCTAACTTTGACTTCCATGATACTTTGTTGACTAATGGAAGAGTAGAACTCTTGAGTAACAGGTATAAGAAGACCATAGATGTTAGCTCCAAACGATCACACAGGGGTGACCTCATTGACTACAATGACATGATCCAGTTCCATGGAGACAAGCAGAGGACCATTATATGATACAAATCACGCACAGGTTTAACATGTTCTCAGGAATTCTATTGTGAAAATTACATTACAACCGACTCTTACATCGATTAAGAAGAAAAACTCACAAACAGTAATAAACGAAGTAGAGAGCTTTATCATCGAATGCTGAGCTTTCCACAGTCGAAATCGGCTTTCTTCAACAGCAACTCAGCAAGAAACTTCACCAATATTGCATCTCTAAATACCCTCGTTACAGTCCCACTACTTTGTTGTATAGCACCAACAATATAAGATGTGGTTATGAGATCAAAACTTCTCCATGTCCTCTCTTTTGCATACTTTTTGAGTGTCATTTCAATCCTCTTATATTCTTCCTTCTCTTTCTCCTTAGTTTCCAGGCCTGATTTTCCCACCAATGCCTCGGCAAGGCACCTAGCTAAGGCAACGCCATCCTCCAAAGCAGAGCACCCACCTTGGCCAAGATCCGGTGTCATGGGGTGGAGTGCATCACCAGCTACACAAACATTGCCTTTGCTTATGTTTCCCCACAAAACCTCCCAGGGATGCCTGTATCTTAGAGGAGTTGAAAGAAAATGATCCGATTCCGTGGCTTCCACTATGTTCCTTATTCGTTCGGGTACATTTCCAAGATTTTTCAGAACAAATTGCTTCATGTTTGCAGAGCTCTGCTCCATGTCTTTCTCTACAAGTACCAAAATTTAGAAAATGTCACAAATGCTAACAAAAAACCATGCTTCAATTATCAAGTGTTTATTTACCTTGGCTACTTGTCCAGTAAGCGAAAAACCAGTAAATAGTTGTATCATCACAAGGAACGAAACCTGACCGAACCCCTTTACCAAAGTACATCAGAAATTCGGGGTCAAAGCCATGGCTATCCTTGAAATTTGCGCAGCCCCTAATGGTTGATCGACCAGTGAAAGCTGGCTTCTTGAATCCTAGCCATTTTGCTGTCACCGAGTTCACTCCATCACAGCCAACTAAGACCTTGCATTAACAAGTGGATAGAAATATTCAGAGTTCGAAGGTGGTAACAACAGTGAATGTAACTTATCACAGGCACCGCAGAAATCTCATGCAACAGTGAAGCATCCTAACACAAGATGGTACCAATTACCTCGTTGAGATTATTCAAGCTGAATGAAAATACAGAAGCAAAAGGAATACTGCTGGATTCTTACCTTGGTTTTGATGACGGTGCCATCAACAAGATGTATGACCTTGAGGTAGCCTGATTCCTGAATCGAGACCACCTTGGAGGAGTGCCTAATCGTACCACTTGGGAGTTCCTTTGCAAGGGCTTCAAGTAACAAGTTCCTTTTGGCGCATCTGAATTCATGACCTCGCCTATTCAACGACAAAATGTCTCATAAAGTCGTAAATAGACGTTTATAACTCTCATGGTAAAAGCCAGTGCAATAACTTACCCTTTCCCATCGGCCTTAAAAGATATCTGTGCACCAGGTTGGTCTGTAACTGATGAGGTAGCTGCTAATCTGCATTGGAAGGTTCTCTTACACTCTTAGTTTGCTTTTGTCTTATAAATTGACCATTACTATGGAGGCATTCAAGTTGCAGGTGACAGGGTGCGTGGTCCATAGTTATGTTTGTTCCAAGGATATGGGAAACCAGAGTTTGTGATCATAACTCAGACTTCCATATACTGTTCTAAGAAAGCACCAACCCCCAGTTTAATTATCTGGTGTCTTGCAGGTCGGTCTTAACAATCTAAAGGGAAAGATTGCAACTTGTAAAATCAGGATAGTAATGGAAAACATTGTTTGACAATAGGAACTAAAAAATAGGAACCTTGTAATTTGGGAAGCCTAGTGGGAAACATCCAAGAGTAAGGTGGTGTTAGTCGGGAACATAAGAGACACAGTGAGAGAGAGTTACCCATGGATCAACTTATGTTGTTGGCGAAGAGATTCACCAATTCCAAGGGCATCCAATGCCCTCCAAGCATTGGGCCATGTTGCTAAAGCAAATCCTGCAACTCTCAAACTCTCAGATGATTCCAACACCAAGGTTTTAATTCCAAGCCTGCATCCAACAGCCACGAATACAGTTGTTTATTAGCACAAGATCCATAGTATGAAACGAAGATGTGAGTTATGTCGATTGGTCTCATGGGTTACCTGTGAAGACCTAAGGAGGTTGCAAGACCAGCAATTCCAGCCCCTACAATCACAACATCTTCAGCCACTTCCATGCTTAGTTGTGTCGGCTTGGCTGGCTAACACTCAAGTTCCCTTAACTAGTAGCCCCAGCAGCAGCTGCAGCAGGGATAAGGAGATTTAACATAGACGGTGACGTCAAGAGAATGACTACAATGATGTCATCTATGATTTCATATAAAAAGATATTAGCCGCAGTGGTTGCGGTAGCAGCAGCAGAGACAAGATCATCTATGATTTCATATAAAAAGATATTAGCCGCAGTGGTTGCGGTAGCAGCAGCTGAGGCAAGATCTTTTGTTTAATATTATTCTGTCTTATTTTGTATTATGAAATTTTAGTCATTTATTTTACGGGGCTCAGACAAAATCCACGCAGGACTCACGTAAAATTTACATAAATAAATGACTAAAATTTATTAGATACACTAGAACACAATAATATCGAACAAGCGATCTGGACTCGCCGCAGCCGCAGGGATAAAAAGATTGACATAGACAGTGACGTCAAGAGGATGAATGATAACATCTATGAATTCATATAAAAAGATATAATACTTTTGCGAATTGTCTTGTCGTTTGAGGAAGAGTAATATCACAGACTACTTTTAAAGTATGGAACGTCATTTTCAATATAATTTATTGGTAACTGTGGGACTCTCATTATTAGTTGTAGGCTCAATCATTTGAGTTCTTTTGGCATGATCCCCATTTTCTCTCTGCAGTTTAAGCTTTATTTAAATTTGAAGCCTTATATCAATTTATTGTGGATTATTATATTGGTCGCCTTTTCTTTTTGTAGTATAAATATGATTATCATTGAAGCATTAATTATTACAATTAGTGTCAACTTTTTGTATAAAATCTATCTAAGCTCTTTTTCTATCATCTAATGCATTTTCAATGACCTTCTAATTGGGCATTCTGATTTGAGCTTAACTAATTATCTATGTTTTAAAAATCGGATCGGTGACTGAACCGGAGAAGCAACTAATTCAAGGGTCAATGGTTCAATCAGAATTTAACCGTGAATGAACTGATTGAACTTGTGACTAATAAATATATAAATTTTTATTTTATATATTATATATATAAGATAATTTTTAAACATGCTATTTAATTATTTATCTAAATTATACCTTCAAACTTCAAAAGATACAAGTTTTTTTTTAAGTTCACCAACACAACACAAAATAAGATAACAAAGCTCACTAGTCATATTTCATCAAAATGATTAAAAAAGATCAGTAATCATAATATTCGTTTAAGTCAAAATCAAATGCTCCTTCATCATTGCCAATATGAGCATCTTCAACAGATTCTAAATTTGGTTGTTCGGCAATTTCTTCATCACCTAATTTCATAATAAACAATATTAGACAAAATTACAATTGAAAATAATATATCTAATCTTTAATATTATATTACAAAGTGAATTAATAATAACCTTCATGTTGTTGTGGTGCTTCATCAATT
>JANIPN010000219.1:73620491-73637498 GCA_027478595.1 Erythroxylum anguifugum
TAAATTATAGAAATTTTAAATCATATTCCTTTTTATTTATAGGTAATTATTAATTTATATAGGAAAAGTTTACCATTTGTAATTGAGTTCTAATTTTTTTAATTTATAACTCCGGTTAATATTTCAATTACCGACAGGTCCTAACTGAAAGTGGTGTTATCGATTAGTATCAAAATTTGCTACAAAACTTTCCTGTTCGATATTTACTTTTTGTTATTACGATCGGTATTGGTCGGACCGATCGTTTAGTACATTATTCATATTTTTGCTCCAAATAGGCAAATTTCAAATTTTAAATAACTATTTATAAATAAAATTATAAATAAAATATTTAACTGACAATATTATTTTTATAGTAAAATAAATATTAGTTTATTAATAAAAATTAAAAATATTTACTTATTTATCATAATAAAATTTTATTAATAAATAATTATATAAATGTTAAAGTAAATAATTTACTTAGTTAATTTATTAAATAAATTTATCTATAATTTTTAATATTTAACACACTAATATTAACAACTAAATATAAACAAATATAAAATAAATATAAATATAAGAAAATAGAGGTATAATAAATCATAAAAAAGTTTTATTTTAAATTGAATCTAAATAAAAATGGCAATTGGAAAACATTATTTACCTATCTAACAAAAGATTTCATAAAAGAAGAAAGGAAGCATTATTGCAGGAGAGTGCACACAGGTAGATAAGAGTTCGGATTCTCTATCTAATGTTACAGTGTCTTATTTTATCTTATAAATTTTATCTATTTATTTATATAAGTTTTGTATTAGTCTCGCATAAATAAATACGAAATTTGCATAAATAAATAACTTAAAATTTATAAAATAAAATAAAATATTATAATATTAGACAGAAAATCTATTCCGAAACCCTTATTTTCAGACAAGAGCATTGAGTTACGATGGTAAAATTTGCAGAGAACTGTGCTGCAGACGTCATTGAAGCCTAAAATAAAGAAAAGTAAAAGCACTTACTAGGATTAGATTCTCTCTGTTAAAACACCCTAAATTGAATAGGTGCTCCAACCCCTGAGGGGCTTCAAATCACCTGTGCCACTTACCCTGAGGCTGAGGGTCGAGTCGAGGGTTTCCACTGTCTAACAAAAATTGCAAGTTCGAAGAAAAAAAAACAAAACAAGAAGTCTCTCTCTCTTCTTCTTTATCTGTGTTATGAGCTGCCCCTTAAGGTCTCTGACCTGCGAAGCTATTTTGACATTCTGTCCACGCATTCTTATTCACCAACCGAGATTTCCATCTCTCAGTTTCATTCATTCATATGTTATTCACAAAAGGATAGGAAAATATCAGTTTGAACTAGAAAAATAGCCTTAACTTTTGAAAAAGGAACAAACTTTATATGTGTATATATACATCGAGCCTTCACGAAAATCTTTAAAGAATTAATGAATATTAACAAAACTTGGTTAAGGTTTCGAAGACATTGAAGATTAGTAGTTAAACTGAGAGAGAATAGGTGGTAAATACTTGGATATATAGCCTTTGATCTTCGAGGGCGTGACAAACTAGAAACAGAACGAGTTAACTCCGTTGTCTTCAGAGAAATAACAGTCAAATACAAGAGGTACGGCCATTTGGTGCTACCAGCTCCTTAGCCCGACAACTGTGCAGAAACAATGGACCAATGCCAATAAACTCATATTTAAGCGAATAGGACAAAAGGAATACAGTAGTTGTATTTTTGTCCAATGTCACAGTACACGTGGATTCACATGAACCCCATTTCATGGAAAACCTATGGTATTGTCATAAGGAGTATCAAGTGTCCATATTTAACTTTCATCGACGCTCTCGCTCTCTCTCTCTATAACCATGGTGGGATGGAGCCCAAAACTGGACCTTTGCTTTGCTGGCTTGAAGCTCTCCATTGGTTGGTCTTTTATGGGGCTTGTCTGCTAAGAAAAGAGAGAGAAATGGTCATATGGAAAGATAGAGAGAGAGAGAGAGAGATCTATAAGTTGGGCCCATCTATCAACAAGAGTACAAGACCACTCCTTTAAAAACACCACCTCCATTTCACTTCTCTTTTGTGTTTTTCTACAGCTATCTCATCACCCCAGAAATAAAAAAGAAAAAGAAAAAGCTTCTTGCGAGAGACAACAAAAGTTGATTCTTTAGTGTGTCTTGATTTTTGATGGATCAACAGATCTAACGCTTTGCCACGCACATGAAGCTCTAAAAAGCTTGAAACTTTCAATACCAGTGCGATTTCTAGGTGAGCATGTATAAGGGTTCCCTTTGTATTGTCAAATTGGATGAATTATGGTGATTGAATGCCTATTAGCTGGTTTATGGATAAGACTGTCGGCTTATTGTTTCAAAAGCTTTGGACCTTCTGGGTTTCCATACGGTTGGTTATACTCTTTAGATGTGTGAAAACGATGGCTTTGACCTTTCTATTTCCAAAGGTCTCTCCCTTTACGGTTCTGTTGATTTTTCATCAACGGCTGGTAGGTTTACAGTTTCCTTGTTTATAGGTTAAAATAAGATGGGGTTGTGATTGTATAAAGTTTTATGTTCTTTCGGTCTTGTTGTAATTTGTGTTGAAAACTCTTGCATCACGTCGTTGATCTGTGAAGTTCCTCTTCAACTTAGAATTTGTCTTTAGTTTTTCCTCTTACAGTTGGTCGCATGGCTTATCTTTCTCGAGAAGTCTATAAGTAAAGTTGAAAGCTGAGATTTTCCGGTCAAAAGTTGTTTGGAGCAACTTTGCAAATCATTAATTCTAGTCCTTATACTCTTTTCAGTGTACGCTCGTATTATTCAGGATTGAATCTGTACTTGGGAGTTTCGAGTCACAGTTGCCATTTCTTATATGTTCCATTGCTGCTTTCTTGCAGTGCATGCTTTGTAGTAACATAGAGGTAGATACGTCTCCATACTGCCGTTTATGGGTCTTGTATATTTTGGCTATTTACTAAATGTGGATGCTTGGGAGGTTGTTTGGATGAGATGAGGGATGTTATCTGGGTTGATGAACTTTTTGAGGGCCTGCTTTCGGCCAAGGTCTGATCGATATGTCCACACAAGTTCAGATATCAATGGTCGTCAAGATGGGCTGTTATGGTATAAAGACCAGGGGCAGCACGTAAATGGTGAATTCTCTATGGCAGTAGTGCAGGCCAACAATTTGCTTGAGGATCAGAGCCAAATTGAGTCAGGCAGTTTGAGCTTACATGACTCTGGCCCTTATGGTACCTTTGTTGGCGTATATGATGGGCATGGGGGCCCCGAGACATCACGTTACATTAATGATCATCTCTTTCAGCATCTGAAGAGTAAGTGATTCTTTCTGGTTTGTAATTTTGATTCAATTGTGCTCATAACTGCTGCAAAGAAAACTGAGGTGGATAAACTACAGATATATGATGCCCCTTTGGGTGAGTGGAATTAGTGGACCAGTCTCCTAATACGGATTGAGAATTCATGTGGGCAAACAAAAGTTTTTTCTTCTTTCAATTTTCCTGAAATGAAGTCTATTGTCAGTAACCCTTTGATTGAGTCATGAAGATCATCAGCTCAGATTTTTCACTTCATGTGATCCATTTGAAAAGTGAAGCCAAATTGGTACTTAGATACAGGCAATCGGTAATTGCTTCTGCTGTTATCTTACCCCATTTGTAAGTGTAGCACCTATTTGGTAAGGAGTCGAGGTCAGATTCATATTTCCTAGTGTCAAAAAGAAAGGAAAGATGGAAGCTCTTCTTTATCTTTTCTGAGTCTACCTGGTGTGAGTATTCAACTGAACCATTTAGCTACTGATGGGAAAAGTAGGATGATTTTAGTGGATAATTGAATGGAGATTTGTACATGAATGTATTAATGTGATTTGACAGATATATTTCTCATGTTAGTAATTGTGTACTAAAATTTTAAGTTTGACTCTTTAGGATTTACTTCAGAGCAACAAGCAATGTCAGCGGATGTAATACGTAAGGCTTATCAAGCAACTGAAGAGGGCTTTCTCTCTCTTGTTACGAAACAGTGGCCTATGAAGCCGCAAATTGCAGCAGTAGGATCATGCTGTCTGGTTGGTGTTGTTTCTGGTGGAACCCTTTACGTTGCCAACCTTGGCGATTCCCGTGCTGTTTTGGGTAGACTTGTAGAGGCAACAGGGGAAGTCCTGGCCATTCAGCTTTCAACTGAGCACAATGCTTGCCATGAATCTGTGAGACAGGAGCTGCAAGCTTCACACCCTGATGACAAACAGATTGTAGTTCTTAAACACAATGTATGGCGTGTAAAAGGCCTCATACAGGTAAGTTCATCAGCTGTTTGAAATCTGATTATATTGATGCTTCTTTTTCTTATTCTTCTTCCTCCTCCTGCCTCTTACTCATATTTTCTCATCTAAAAAATGGCTCTGGTAAAAAAAATTTCTCGACTATTATCTATCTTTGGCATTGCTCTGTTCTGGAAATCATGATGATGAAAAGCTACTGGTCCCCTAGCTGAGGATTTGGAAAATATCCTGTATTTCGGGAGTTCTTAGACTGTTTCCTACCTGAGGATGTGAAGATACACTACTTCAAGGCATATAGAGGATGAAGATTGACCTTATATATGCCCAGAAGGTCATATTGTAATTGTCCATGTTAGTTATGTCTTTAGTTTAGGGTATTGTTCCAGTTTCATATCTTTATTTTATTGATCAAGATGTGCAATATGAATTCCAGTACGAGGCTTCTGAAATTTTGTTGGCAGCTACTCAATTAGTGCCATTACTGGCTGGCCATACTAATTTGATCAGTGGTTGATGTTGGGCAGTTTCAATATATTTGGTGAATCATGACTTGAAAGAAAATGTAACTCTCATTTAGATGTCATGAATATTTTGGTGAGTGGTGTACGTAACATGAAAGTTTCCAAAGCTTTTTTAAAAAAAAACCTTTTGCGGTCTATAACCCATGGGAAATACAAATTGATATTTGTTTCAAGTTTTAATAATTGTTGAGAAAAACCGGCAAGTGGATTGAGATGTCTTCATATTTAAACATATGCATCACCTTTGTGTTTTGGTGATTGAAACTATTTCGCTTGCTCATGGCAACTAGATATGATCTAGTTCTTCTCAGTATTCAGATCATTTACTTATTATAATAATTCTTTGACCTTTCAGATTTCCAGATCTATTGGTGATGTATATCTGAAAAAGGCTGAGTTCAACAGGGAGCCTCTATATGCTAAGTTTCGACTTCGAGAGCCTTTCAGAAAGCCAATATTGAGTGCAGAACCATCAATGTCAGTGCACCAGTTGCAGCCACATGATCAATTTGTTATATTTGCTTCTGATGGTCTTTGGGAGCATTTAAGCAATCAAGAAGCAGTTGATATCGTACAAAACCATCCAAGAAGTGTAAGACATATGTAGCTTACCGCTAGGCATTATCTAATCATCTGGTAGAGCCTTAATTGTTTATCTAAATTTCTTTGGTTAGAATGTGAAGACTGGTAATGAATTGGTTGTTGCTGTTTCTTTTGAATCGGAACACCTATTGTCTTTTGTGTTAAATGATTTACTTGTTACCTATCTTACGAGTACATTCTGCACAAAATCCTTTGGCATTCTTTTCCAAATATACCACAAACTGTCATATTGAAAAATGTGTTACATCTACATCCAGGGGATTGCAAGGAGGCTGGTGAAAGCTGCTCTTCAAGAAGCAGCCAAAAAGAGAGAGATGAGATATTCAGACTTGAAGAAGATTGATCGTGGTGTCAGACGCCATTTCCATGATGACATCACCGTGATTGTTGTGTTTCTTGACTCAAATGTTATGAGCAGAGCTAGCTCAGTCAAGTCGTCTAATATATCTGTGAGGGGTGGTGGAGTCAGCCTCCCTCCAAACACACTGGCTCCTTGTACAACGCCAGCAGAAGCTGGTGGTACAAGATGAAACTGTATCTCATATTTTTGTCTGTTATATTATTCTCGTGTGAATAGCAGATAGCTTCAAGAAGAGACAAAGAGGAGCCTCCCTTCAATTCTTTAATATACACTGTAACTTTTAACTCAGAAGTGGTACTTACCTTTAGCTTCTATGGCCTAAAAACTAGAAACAGAAGCAGAAGATAATTATTATAATCATTTTCCCGGAAAGTTTTCTACTCTATCATTGTATCCCCTCCCATGGGTGTCTTCTTCGTTGAGGTGTATAAACTGGACGCTTAAGTCCCTATAATTATTGGCTGTTTAAATTTTAGAGGTGCTAACAGAGGGATAAAGTTTCAGCTATGGTTGGTTCGTTGCAGAATATGTCAAAAGCATTGGCATTAACAGCAATTAGTTACTGGAGGCAGTTGTTTAAGGGAGCACATTAGACAGAGATTAGTGGCATACAGGTAATGTTCTTGGTAAAAAAGCTTTGAACCTGGAATTTGATTGACTTGGAATATAATTTGATACTGTGCCTTTAACATGTTATCAGACCAATTGATTGATATAAGCAGGTTTTAAACACTCGATGCCGTGAATTTTGTGTGTACTTGTTAGTATTGTTTATTTAACTCACCCATGTGGAGATAAATATGATGTTTAATTCTGATTAATCTTTCAATGGAAGTTGCTGTTTGTATTTGATGCAAAGGATATGGCTTTTCATTCGCTGCCAAAAATGATGACTTCCAACTTGTAGTGTCAAAAGTAAGGATAAGTGTGTATGGACAAAAGTTTTGTACTTCGATTATGTTCTTTGTTGGCCTCTTTGTTATATAGTTGCCAAGTTATTTTTCCTTGTACCATGATTTATCTACCATTAAACTAACTTCCATGGCTGCTATTGGTGCAAGTAAAAGCTGCATCTTAATCATAACATTCATCGCTTTGGTTTAATCAAGAGTTGACGGATCTCCTTCCACCCCTTTTGCCCAGCAAAAACAGTTGTAAAAGATCTGTTCATACTTTTACGAACTTACTTGAAGCACAAAAGCCAGCATTTGGCACAGTTGCAAAGGAAGAGCTCACAACATGAGCACTGAAATCCTTCAAAATCCAAGATTCTAACATAAAGGGTGAAGCTGTGGGTAATGGGATGCAAGGGTAGAGAGTAATTAAAATTGAACGTATTTTGATCCTATGTGGAGCAGAACGTGCACCCTGCTTGTTTTGCAAATGTTCCAATGTTATATGAACTGGTCATAACAAATCTGGGAGATTTTCCAAACCTGACGAGCTTGACCTGCTCATGGACCAAAAAAAGTTGAAAGAAGATTAGTTGAATAGTTAGTTGCAAAATGGCCCGCAGTTTCCTGTGCCGTGAATTGCTTCAATTGAAAAATGGCAAACAGAAGAACAGTACTTAACCTGACAACTTACAAAATAATAATATCAAGACTGGATTTTTACATTGGACGCATCAAAGTATACTGATATAATATCATGTTGAGGAAGTGGGGAGAATGGATTCACGATGTGGACTTGTCAGACTCTTGTCAGGCATATTCTCGCTCAACCGCAAGTAGGACCTCTATTATGTTTCACCTAATTCTCGCTCTCTTTAATCACTACTTAAACAAATACTGAACAAAATAAGCATTAAGCACCCTTCTCAATGCCAGTATTGGCAAGAGGATGAGGATTTAATAAGCGTTCCTCCTAACCCATGTTGGACCAGCATTTACCTGCCATCTTGAAGCATGTTTCTAACAGTTTAAATACTCGCGTACCAGAAGGATATCCTTTTCAAACATTCCAAGCATCACGCACAGTACGGGATGGTGTCATATTAACCTTTTGAAGGCCCTTTGTAAGATATTGGTTAAATATATGATTGATGACATATTCTTTTCTCCTTTCAGTAAGTAAATGTGCAAGTCGAGCGGTCTTCAAGCAACATGTAAAGGCACGAGTCAAGTTGGTGTGAGAGAGAGAGACAGGGGATCGTTAAGAGTTTGACGATACATCAGCAACTGTGACAATGTTGACTTAACTGGATCATTAGAGTTAGATTCTATAACAGTACATAACTTGGGGTGTGCCTTAAATTCTTCGCAAACAAACTAAAGAGAAATCAGAAACCAACCAGAGATTCTTTGTAGCCTAGCTAGTTTCAGCTACCTTGGGCATCTATTCCGGAAAATAGGAAGCAAAATCGAAGCAATGCTCACTGTGGTGATCATGCTTTACTCGTACCAACTCTGATGTTAAGCAGTGGCCCTCTTGGGCTCTCATCTGTGGCAAAAATAAGAGATTACTTCGCAGTTCAGGGATTCAGAAAATGAATGGTAAGCTGGCTAAATTCAACCATGTCGAGTCATAGCCTGGCAAGTTCACATGCGCCAAGCTAGTCGAGCACCTGATTGGTTAGAAAGGGCCTTCTTTTCTATAGAAGCATAAACCCACTGCACACCAAGTCCCGGCAAAATTTGTTATTTTTCAGAATTCAGATAGCCACTTCTGACCTGACATCTCTTTGCTCGTGATAATAAATACAAAGACCGCTTTGATTTTTAGTTATCTTAAATCTACTGGGACTGACTATGGAATGGTCACAATTACATTCCCATTATTAGAAATTCTTTAAGAGTTCATAGGAAAAAGAAGAGAGAAGATCAAGACAAATTTTTACCTCTACCCTGCAGTGGTCATCATGCTTTTACCAGTAATTTATTGTACCTTTGACTCCTCTTTTTACTCACCGGTCTGTCTCAAGTGCTTTTTCCCTCTAACATGTATCTGCTAAATTTAGCAAAACACGACATGATTAATCCTATAGCTATAGCTCCTCCGGAACCAACCAGGAGATGCAATCGCTAAGAGTGAGTGAGTGAGTTTGGCTTGGGTCAGGGTCAGGGTCAGGGTATTGATTTTTCATTGCTCCTTGTATTTGTACGCCAATTTCATTTGGTGCACTCCGTATTATCATGCACAAGGATGCCATTGCTATTTCCGTGTCTTTCTCGAGCCCCGACCTTCTTGACGGCCTTCGCCGTGTTTTGTTCTTGCACTGCCTCTTCCTCTATCCATTCATTCTCTCTGCTAATCCGAAGCAAACACTTCATTCAGATGTGATATTAACTCCTTAAGTGTCTGTTTAGCATAAGTGAAAAGGCTTCATTTTTTCTCGGAAAGAGAAGTCATTTTCTGGTGCGACATTTTTGCTTAGCAGAAAACTTCTGTGTGTATCTTCCTCCGCATTTTCTTGTCACGTTATACTCGTGCTATCCCCAGAAATTAAAAAAAAGAGAAGCATTCTTCTTTCGAAAGAATTCACTTTGCTTTCCCTTCTTGCTCGGCAACAAACATAATCTTTCTGCTACTACGTTTTGGAACCTTTATTTTTTTTTTTGTGTTCTGTGCATGGATAGTTCTAAAACTTCTCCCAGGTCAAAACTTCTAGCAGAAACACTCCTCTCTTTAAGAAAAGATAAAGAGTTGATAGGCGCCACTCATCACCAAAAACTACATTTTCTGTTCTAATGTATCTGAAACCTCTGCTAAAACCTGCATAATGCCCTTCTTTTTGTTTATTTCTCCAACCCGCTAGCTTTTTTTCCAGGAAGAATACATATATCTTCCAAAAAGACCTTTTTTTTTTCCCTCGCTTTAGTCTTTGGAATTCCTTTAAAAGCAACGTTCACGCCTATGCATAGGCCCCACAAAAGAAGCACCAGCTTGAGCAAGGGAATTAAACATGGGATGTGTTGCCTCAAGGCTTGAAGAAGAAGAAGTAGTATCTATCTGCAGAGAGAGAAAACGGCAGCTAAAATTAGCTGTGGAGAGAAGATATGCACTGGCAGAGGCGCATTGTAGATATTGTCAATCACTCTACGCAGTGGCAGCAGCTATAAAACTTTTTGTGGCTCGTCACTCTTCACCAACTTCACCATTTCTTATTACTCTACCTCCTACTTCTCCGTCTTCGCCACCGCCGGAGCAAAATGATATTACAAAACCAATGTTTCTTCAACAAAAGCCTTCTGAGTCCACAACCCACGAAGCCGTTGATTGTGAATCATGTATGTCCTCTTTAGCTTCAGATTATAGTGGAGATGAGACTCGTGAAGAAGTTGAAAGAGAGGAACAAAGTTTTGGGTACTTTTATATGCAAATGCCACCACCAATGCCTCAATCACCAGACGGAGATTTTGCGTGGGATTTCTTTAATCCTTTTGACGCCATGCGACCTGAGATAATAAGGGGTTATAGGAGAAGTACGGACGATGATTTGAGGGTGGTGAGGGAAGAGGAAGGAATCCCAGAGCTAGAGGAGGAGGAAGAGGAAAGGGAAAGAGAAGAGGAAGCGAAAATGGCTGTTGTCGAGGATAAAGGCAAAGCAGAAGATAAAAAATGCAGAGTTGATGTAGAGAACATTGAGGAACGAATTGGTAATGGGATCCACGTAGAGCAAAGAGGACTGGCAGTTATAGATAACCCAGAGAAAGGCAGGGAGCTACTGGAAGCTTTAAAGGATATCCAGGACCATTTTGTTAGGGCTTATGACTCTGGCAAGGATGTTGCAAGGATGCTGGAAGCTAACAGAATTTATTTGCAGTCTGGCATGGGGGAAATTAAAGGTTGCAACTACATTGTTCCCGTTTTTATGAGAGTATTAGCATTTTTGACTTGGTAGCTTAGCTTAGCTTAGCAAATCTTCATCTGAAAAACTTTTTATGTAATCTGATTATAGGAACTTCAGCTTTTGTCAGTTTGGTTACTTGTCCATAAGTTTCTGACCAAGATTAAAAAAAAAAAAAGACTTGCTTTGCAAACCATAGTCTGTGTTCATCTGTTTGTGGGTTATGGAGGTACAGCCTTCCAAGACATCTGCACGTGTATCAAGTCTCTTTCTGCTTCAACTGAGGAAATTAGGAAGGCTTGTGTTGAAGACCTTTAGTACATCTATTTGTTGAAAGTTGAAACGAATCCTTACTCTGCCTGCAGCTTCTTAGTTGACTTGGTCGTCATCTTATGGTGATATTTTTCTTTCTTGCATGTTTTTTCATTCGGCTATCTTTAAGCTATTTCTCCACTATTGTTTCTTTCCTTCAATTATAAGAGGTCCAAGGTGGGCCTTTCTTTCACCTTTAATCTTTTCTAGTATGTTAATTGTTCATCGTTTGAAGTACTGTTAAACATTGCCTCTTTCTTTTTTGTCTAGAAGCAAATTAACTACGAGAAGTTAAAGCTTTTCTTTGTGTCTGCCAGTCTTTTACACATCCCATTCAGTTGTGATGTCCCCTTGAATGCTAATAGATAGCAGTGATGATTACTCTTTGTCATTGTTTATCCAGAGATCTTATGTCAAAAGTCCTACAATGTCTGATTCCCGTAAACCTGTTGAATTTCCTAAAGCTGTAGTTTCTTTCTTTTTATAGCTTGGTCGAATTTAGCACAATGCTTATCAGATTCTCTGCTACGTCATCCTTGTGTCCTTACTCCTCTCAATCGGAAACGTAATTCAGACCTCTCCAGTTGTTCCACAATTTCTTTCATGAGTGGGTCTAGGGTCCTCTTGTCTCACTATCATGACCAGTCTTATCTTGGACAATGGCCCCTGATCTTTCATCTTATATCCTTGGGTGAGAGAATCTATGCTCTTGTGATGCATTTCTGACCAGCATTTTCTGCCATTTACTAGATGTTTTGCCCATGCTCTCTCTAGCTTTAAAGTGACTAATTCCCATCTCTTTTTTAATGCAGAGTACTCCACAAAACTTATCCATGCAATTACGTGGCACCGCTCCACTTCATCTAAGGCTTCATCGTGTAAAAGCCTTGTAGCTTCTAGTTTGAAGGGTTCTTCAACTTGGACGGAGTTTAAAAATGATCTATTTGATGATTATGGAGGAATGGAATCAGGAAGCCATTCACTAACGCTTGGAAGGCTATTTGCTTGGGAAAAGAAGCTCTATGAAGAGGTTAAGGTAGATTACAGTCACCTCAAAACTATCTTCATGGTGAAACTAAATTTCCAACTCTTTGGATGAAGATATTAAAGAATTCATCCTCTAGCAACATTGCACAGTTTATACTGATGTCCTTTCAGTTTGGGTTGGTACACCAGGAGATAGGATTTACACTTCTGTTTGTCCATTACTTGATCACTTCTAGTCAATCCACAATAGTAGATAAGCTAAATGAATGCTGCCTCTTGGGCAACAGAAAAAATAGAGGTGGTGATATGGAAAGGGAAGGAAACCATTCAACTCTCCTGCAAAACTGAGTTGAATCTTGTAAACGTCTCCTTCATTTTCTTCTTTCACTGTCTGATTTGGTGCATTATTTATCAGGCTGGAGACAGCACAAGGAGATTATATGAAAGGAAATGTTCACGTCTGAGAAACCAGGATGTCCGGGGAGATGATGAACTCAATATGGACAAGACCAGGGCTGCAGTAAAAGACTTGTATGCCAGAATCTTGGTTGCAATTCGAAGTGCAGAATCCATCTCAAAAAGAATCGAAAAACTAAGAGATGAGGAACTACAACCTCAAATTGTAGAACTGTTAAAAGGGTAAGGATTTTGGGAAAAAAGAAGAAAAAAGCAAGTCTGCTCCAGCATTTATTTTTGGATGTCCTGGTTTTCTCATTTATTTTCTTCCATGCGCAGCCTGACTCGCACCTGGAAAATTATGTTGGAGTGCCATGAAACCCAGAACAAAATTCTAGATGAAGTAAAATCTTATGCCTGCCCTACATATGGAAAATTCTGCAATGATTCTCATCGGCTCGCAACACTTCAGCTAGAGGCTGAGCTTCAGAACTGGCGGGCAAGCTTTACGGAATATGTTGTAGCCCAGAAGGCGTATGTTGAAGCTCTTCACGGTTGGCTAACCAAGTTCTTAGTCCCTCAGGTTGAGTTCTACTCGAGGGGACGGAGTTCAGCAGCAGCTCCATGTCGAGCCAGTGGGCCGCCATTGCTTGTGATTTGTTATGATTGGTTATCATTGATGGAGAAGTTGCCGGACAAACCGGTGTCTTCTGCATTGAAAAACTTTTCAAAGGATGTGAGAGCTTTGTGGGCACAGCAAGGGGAGGAACAACAACAAAAGAGGAAAGTTGACAGTCTAGCAAGAGAATTTGATAGAAGGACTCTGGCATTCCAGAAGGCGGAGACAAGATTTGTTGACTCTAAACTTATAGAATATAGATCAGATCCCGATGCAGAAGCAGAACACCAAAATGATCACTTTGTGGAGAGGAAAGATCAGTTGGAGATATTCAGGAAGAAGCTCAATATAGAAAGGGAAAAACACTACAACTGCATGCAAGAAACACAGAGGATAACGTTAAATGGGTTTCAGTATGGGTTTTCGACAGTTTTCGAGTCCTTAACAGAGTTCTCCGAGTCTTCAACGAGAATGTATAATGACCTTGTAAATTACATTGAGAGTGCTGGGAAACAAGAGAACCGAACTTGCATTGAAGGCTCCTAGGTTGAAGAAAACGACAGCAGGTGATCTGGGTTCTAGATTTAATGTTTGGGAGGTTTGTATATTACACATCATGTCAAAGCAGGTTGCTGAGACAAATTGGGTTTCATTTCCGAAGGTTTATTAAACAATGTTGTATTTTATTTTTTACGGTGAATGAACATCAGATTGCCTATTTTCTCGAGACTTGGCATATATATAGCATATGTATTCCTGTTCTCGAGCCTCTTTTTCCTGAAAGCCAACATGATTACTGTAAAGGTCAGGTTTGAACAAAGAGGTTTTCGGTCTCATTTTGCACTTTACAAAGAGGCCTTTATATAGGCAAAGATACATCAATGAGATAAATCAAACAATCCTCATATTCGCCCCACATCATTATCATTATCTCATTCTATATAAATCCTCTTGAAACATGCAACTAATATTTTCAATACTTCCTCTTAAGTTGGCGTTAATAACTTGTCCAAAAGCCCTCAAGGGGTGTGGCTCGATAGTTGAAAGCGGGGCTTGGCTTCGGTTAGGTCTCAGGTTCGATTCCATGCTAGTCTTTCTTGTAAGAGCCTAGGACAGTCAGGGTTTTACTTGTAGGTGGAGAACTAGTTAGGTCTTCACTCTTCAATGATGAGGTGCGCCCGCTTGACCCGTCTATGAGGTGGTGCGCCAATTAGGCCCTCGGAGAGATATGCGCGTTTGGCCCGCCTACGGGGTTTCCTTGAATTCGAAAAAAAAACTTGTCCAAAAACTTGCCAAGCATTTTAGCCAGAGTTATGGATTATATACCGTACTGGTTGGTACAGTACAAAACTTGGTTTAAGATATCGTTCAGTATTTAAAATACCAGTTGCATACTTACTAGTACTGTAAATTTTAAAAAATTGGGGACATTTCGCAAAAAAAAAAAACCCCTCCCCCTTCGACTTTCTGCTTTTACCACCTTCTCTCTCTTGGTTTTTGTCTCTAGCGGCGACTCTCCTCTCACTCTCTGGTGACTATCCTCACCGGTCAGCACCAGCCATCGCACCACGCAACTCCACATATTGGAACATACATGTTGCAGAAGAAAGCAAGCAATGAGAGAAAGCAAAGTGGCACATATGGGAGCATTAGGAGAAAGTAGGCAGAGAGAGGAAGCAAAGTGGGATGGCTCACGGCTGTTTCTATTGTGTAGTCGACCCATTTGATTTGAAGACTTGAAGTTGGAAGCTTTATTCTCTTGAGAGAGATGGAGGATGTACCTTGGAAATAAGAGAGGAGAAAATTAGAGAAAGTTTTGGAAAATATGAAATTTTCATCATATCTTAGTCAAGTTTCTTTTTGAAACATGTGTTTGTGATGCTTATAATACTTTTCCTTAAAGCATTTGAAATTAAACTTACTGGCCGCCCAATTTCATTAATATATTATAATATTTCAACAAAAAGAACCTACAATATACTTGATGAATGTATATGTACAAAATTTAATGAATTATGATTTTTCATGGTAGGGATTTTTTTGTTGGAAGATCATAAATTTGGACTATATTGTAATTTTTAAAAAATTTAGGGACTATTATAAATTTAAAAAATTATCTGAAACGATACCAGGTATTATCAGGTATTGGTACAGTACCTTACCAAAATCAAATCCTATAGCAATACCGGTATGGTATTCATAACAGTTATTTCAGTTGAGATTGCATGAGTTAAAATGTCTGCCAATTGTTCACTTGATCAAATGAAAGGAATGCCTGTTAACTTGAAATTTAGCTTCTCTTTGATGAAGTGTTTGTCTATTTCAATATGTTTTGTTCGATCATGTTGTATCGGATTATTAGCTATCTCCCTAGCTGCTTGATTATCACAATTAGGAGCATTGGTTCCTTTGACATGAAACCTATTTCAGTAAGCAATGTCCTTAGCCATAGAGGTTTACAAATTCCATCAACCATGCCTTTGTATTATGCTTTTGCTGAAGATCTTGTTGTTGCATTTTGTTTCTTGCTACACCATGTGACAAAATTTCCAACAACAAAAATGAAGTAGCCTGAGGTAGACCTCCGATCAGTAAGATTTCCTGCCCAATCCACATCTGCAAATCCCGTTACTTCAATATGCCCATGCTTTTGAAGGTTAGCCCTTTACCAGGAGCTCCTTCGAGGTACCTCAAAATTCTCATTATAGCAGCCATATGGTCTTCACTTGGAGCATTTATAAACTGACTTACCACACTCACGTCATAGGCAATATCTGGCTGAGTGTGTGACAAGTATACTAACTTTCCACCCAACCGCTAATACCTTTCTTTATTTGTTAGTACTTGATCTGGGTAAATAGCTAGATGATGATTATGAATTATTAGACTCTCCACTGGTTTACATTCTATTATACCAGTTTCAACCAAGAGATCCAAAATATCCTTTCGTTGGGACAAGTAGATACCTGTTTTGTTTCTTACAACTTCAATTCCTAAAAGATATTTCAGTTCCCCTAAGTCTTTCATTTCAAACTCAGTGGATAAGCACTCTTATAACCTTCTCATTTCTTCTAAGTCATCACCTGTTACCATCATGTCATCTACATAAATGATAAGCAATGTAACTTTTTCTTCCCTTCTTTTGATAAACAATGTTATCTGAGTTGCCTTGGTGATAACCAATTCGTTTCATAGCTTCTGTAAACCTTTCAAACCACGCCCTTGGTGATTGTTTGAGGCCGTATAAAGCTTTCCACAATCTACATGTTTTTCCTTCTGATTGTGAAGTTTCGAACCTTGTGGAATATGCATGTACACTTCCTCTTCTAAGTCTCCATAGAGAAAATCAATATTTACATCAAATTGTTTTAAGGGCCAATTGAAATTTGCTGCCAAGGACAATAAAACTCTGATGGTATTCATCTTTGCAACTGGTGCAAAAGTTTCTTGATAATCGATGCCATATGACTGTGTATATCCCTTTGTATCAAAACCTATCCAAACCCTTGTTCATGAACCGTAAATTATTTTTCCCAGAGAAATCCAAAGCCTTCATCCAAAATTGTTCTTGAAGCTAAAGATCAACCATGGATGACAATTATAATGTTATTACCATTGTGAACCAAACCACAAACCCCATGGTAAACCAAATTCCAATCCTAATCGAGTCTTCTAGCCTTAACGACTTAGCATTTGGATTCAAATTGAATGATACAAACTTCAAAATCTAGTCGTAGATGACTGAAATTCATGTGGCAGGATTAAACAAACAGGGTTATTTGAAAAGAGATGACCTAAAACTAGAAGCGGGTAGTGTTAAAATGTTTGCTTTAAATTTATGCACATGTTTGCTATGTTTTTCATTTTTAAATAAAAGTCCAAGTCAATATGTAATCCTATCTAAAAGGGATTGTTATCTTTTATGTGATTCATAGGGATCATGATTAGGTTTGCTTGTTTTTCTAAATTCTTGTTAGCTTTCTCAGCTATTTAAACCCAAAGCTGATATGAAATAAATGAAAATCTTCTCCATATATCTCTCTTATACATTAAAAAAAATCAACAATTGGTATCAGAGCTCTCTTGATCTTAAGGGACCTCTAAGCCTACAAACCTATAACCCATAACT
>JANIPN010000219.1:73637598-73652352 GCA_027478595.1 Erythroxylum anguifugum
ATGTTTTTCATTTTTAAATAAAAGTCCAAGTCAATATGTAATCCTATCTAAAAGGGATTGTTATCTGTTATGTGATTTATAGAGACCATGATTAGGTTTGCTTATTTTTCTAAATTTTTGTTAGCTTTCTCAGCTATTTAAACCCAAAGTTGATATGAAATAAATGAAAATCTTCTCCATATATCTCTCTTATACATAAAAAAAAACCAACAGGTAGTTCTAAGTACTTTAAATGGTGTACCGAAGATGCTATTGCACGAGGATGGTTACTTAAAACCATGGAACTACATCTTCTTAGCCTTTTTATCAATCTCCCAATGGCTAAGGAGATATGGGCTAATGAATCTCAATTTTATAAACTACAGTGCAAGGCCATGAGGGCAAAACAAAATGTACGTCCAATCCATATGTATTATGCCAAACTTAATAGCATTTGGCAAGAAATTGATAAAAGAAGTCCACTCTAGACGGTGTGCACTGCAAATCTCAAGATTCAAAAAGAGAAATCCAAAAAGATCGAGTGTATGATTTCCTTACTAGACTAGACAAAGTGTATGATTCTGTCCGAAGGGATCTTCTCCGAATGAAACCTGTTCCATGTATTGAAGAATTTCTTAACACTCTTCAACGAGAAGCCCAATGTCAGATCACTATGCTTGAAAAAAGGGATGTTGGTAATTCGATGGAAATGGTCTCTAAAACCATCTCTTCTGACCCCTGCACTCCCTGTGCTGTTAGAGATGCAGAGAAAGACAAGTTACATTGCAATCATTGCAACAAAACTCGTCATACTAAGGATAACTTTTTGAAGTACATGGTTATCCATATTGGTTTCTAGAGAAATGAAAGCAAAATAAAGCACGCAACAATAAACAATTAGCTTAGGTTAAGGTTGCCAACACGTCTAATGTTGATCACTTTATAGCTAAAATGGCAACGACAAAAAATGATACAAGTTGGATTATTGACTCCAGGGCCACTGACCACGTAACTAATAATAAAGGTCTCTTTCAATATATGACTTCTCCATCAAAGTGAAGTGTCACAATAACAAATGGAGAATCAACTCCAGTTCTTGGAGCAGGATGTATAGCACAATCCTAGTTTTTCATTACATGATTATTTGCTTGTTCCTGCTCTATCAAATAGTTTATTATCTGTCAATCAAATTACAGAGCAATTGGATTGTATTGTGCTAATGTTTCCAAATTTTTACCTACTTTAGGATATCCAATCTCAAGCGATCATTGGATGTGGCACTAAAAGGAGCGGGCTATATTATATGGATGATGTTTCTCCAGGTCATACTAATCTGGTTTAGAGTCGTCATGGCAATAATTTAAAGAAGATTTGGTTGTGGCATCATCGTATTGGCCATGCCTACTTTCCTTATTTGAAGAAAGTTTTCCCTCTTTATTTGTTAATGTTTCAGAGAATTCTTTGAATTGTGATAGTTTTATTTTGGTTAAAAGTCATCGGGTTTCATATCCTTTACGTTTTAATAAAAGAGCTGCTTCATTTAAGTTGATTCATTAAGATGTTTGGGATCCTAATGCTATTATTACTAAATTTGGTCTTCGATGATTTGTTATTTTTGTAGATGATTGTAGTAGAATGATTTGGTTATATGCTATGCGTGATAAAAGTGAAGTGCAGGGTACAACAAATGTAAGCTCTCGAGTTTTTTCCAAGAAAACGATATTCTTCATGAGATTTTTTTCCCACGGACACCACAACAGAACGGGGTAGCAAGGCAAAAGAATAGGCATATACTTAAAACCATAATAGCTCTGATACCATGTAAGCATCACAAAGAGTTTTCGTTCTTATCTTCCATTTTACAAGGAGGCCTTTATATAGGCAAAGATACATCAATATCCATTTTAGGAGATAAATCAAACAATCCCGATAAGCGCTCGCCTATCATTATCATTATCTCATTCTATATAAATCCCCCTAAAAATCCTCCTATAAATATGCAACTAATATTTCTAACAATTACCACTGTCATTACTAAGCAAAGATATTGATATTCGTTTTTGTAGTTAGGAGGAGGATGAAAGAAAGAGGTTTGTTAGTACTTCACCGTGTTATTTTCAACCAACATCTCCCCTTCATCGACTCTTAAAGCGTTACAACATAAAAGCAGTCAATTTTACATTCTCTACCCATATTTATGTGAAATTATGAGGAGAATTAGCTTTTGTATGATATAAGAAGTATTTGCTTGATTTTATTTATAAGCATGGGACATAGATGATGTTCACGAAGGCTTTCTTTGACAAGTTAAAAAGTGATTGGATGATGACTAAAGAATATGATATGAGAAGAGAAGAAGGGAAGAGAAGGATTTGCATAAAATGGCTTTTACTGCTTTTCCTTGCTATTGCTTACAAAATTTGACCTATTTATAGTCTTAAAAGGTCAGTGAATTTACCAACTTTGGTGACTTTTAAAATAATCTAGTCATTTATAATATTTTAGCTAATATTTATTTTACCTCCTATTTTTTTTCCATTTTGAACTTAGAGATCATAATTGAATATAAGAGATATTTCTACATAATTAATTGCACATAATTCTTTAGACTTCCTAGATTAATGTTCAGTACTCTCCTTTAACTCAAAAAAGTCTAATACTCTGAGCATACCTTTGAATTTAATGAACTTTTCTATTAAGATTAGTTTGTTGAAGATATTTGTTAATTGGTCATTGGCCTTGCAAAATTCCATCTTTATCTTTCTTTGATCTACTAGCTATCTAATAAAGTGGAACCTTATTTTAATGTATTTTATTCACCCATTAAATCATGGATTCTTTATTATTACAATGGTTGATATATTGTCACAATCATTATTGGATCCTCCAAATCTTGTTGTAGGTCTTCCAAAATTCTTTTGAGCCCTATAGTTTCACATCGACACTTGTTGTAGATCTTCCAAAATTCTTCTGAGCCATATAGTTTCACACTAGCACTTGTTTTAGATCTTCCAAAATTCTTCTGAGCCATATAGCTTCACATTAGCACTTATTATAGCCATATATTATGCTTCAATGGAAGATAGTGCAATAGTCTTTTGTTTCTTTTGATGCTATTGATATTGCTTCACTGCCAAGCAAAATTACATACTCACTTGTACTTTTTCTATCATTTATGCTTTTAGCCCAATCGATATCTATATAGCTTGTCAAATTATTATTTCCCTATATAGGATACCAAAATTCTTTGTACATTTGACATATCTTAGAGTCTTCTTGGCTGCTATAAAATGTGTTTTGTTAGGATCACTTATGAATTTAGACACAATGTTTATGATATGCACAATTTCTAGTTTTATGTTTGTTAAGTAGATTAGTTAACAGTGATGATAATGGACCTAACCTAGCTTGGTTTTTTAATTTAAATTTTAAATGACATCATTTTACATAAAACAACGTTTTTTCAAAAGTTTCAAGTTTCAGAGAAAATAGTCAGAGCCTGAGCCCAATCTGAAGCTTAATTTTTTTTAAAGAAAGCTTAAGTCAAGCATGAAGCTTGGTCAAACTAGGTCGGACTCGTTGACTTTGTGCCAAGCTAGACCTGGGCTTATTTCATATCCCTTTAATGACCAACTAGGCTCTTGTATGTTGTTGAATCAAGTTTCTCTTATCCATCATTCGTGGATATCTTCTCAGTCATTATCATAGGTGTAGTAAGTGGTTTACAGTCTTTCATGCCAAATTTCTTTAATAGATCATCTGTTTACTTTTCTTACAAGATCAATATTTGTCTAGGATTTTGTTTGACTTTCTTACCAAGGAATTATCTCACGAGTCTAAGATCGGTCATTTCATTCTCTTGTATCATGGTTTTCTTGAACCCTCCCTTCATCTTTGTGTTGTTGTAAATGTAAATCAAGTCATCCACGTATAGGCATATTGTTAAGAAATCATTTTCTCGCATTTTCATGTATAATGATGGCTTATTTGGACTTTTGTTAAATTCATGCTTTACGAGACATCTGTCAATCTTGTTATTCCATGCTTGAGGAGCTTGTCTAAGTTTGTATATCGCCTTTTTTAATCGATACACTTTGTCATCTTTCCCTTGAATTTTGTATCCTTTTGTTTGCTCCACGTAGATTTCTTCTTCAATTTTTCCATTTAGGAAGGTTGATTTCACATCCTCTTAAAGCTTTAGTTACATAGCTAAGGGTAACACTATTTTTATTTTTTTATACCAACAAGTAGAGCAAATGCCCCCTTGAAGTCAATACTTGACTGTTGTGAGTAGTCTTCAGCAATAAGTCGAGCTTTGTGTTTTTAAATGGATCCATACTTATTGTATTTTATTTTGTAGATCCATTTTAGGCAAATGACTTCTTTGTCTTTTGGCTTTTATATTAGTTCCCATGTTTCATTTTTCTCAATCATTTTGATTTCCTTGTTCATAGATTTTCTCCAAACTTCTTCTTTAACAACTTATTCATATTCTTGAGGTTCTCTAATGAAGAATGCAATATTTGCATATCTCGGATTTGGTTTTTGTTACCTTGTTGATCTTTAGAGTTGAGGCACTTCGTCCTCTATTCAATTTTCTTCCTTTTGATGTTGTCAATCATTTTATGTTGATGACGGTCATGGTGATGGTGTGATCAGGCTTGGATCACTCACTCTATATAGCTTGATGACTTCATAAAGCTTAACTCTTTTTGTGGCTTTGGTGTCACATTACCCAATTGCTTTTTCGTTAAAGATAATTTCTCTTGAAATGATTAGCTGTTTTGTTTCTGGCTTATATAATTGATAGCCTTCTATTGCCCACTGTAGCCAATGAAGATGCACTTTTTCTCCTTTTTCATCTAGCTTTTGTCGATTATCTTTTGGAATATGCAAATATGCTATACATACTAAGACTTTAAGATGGTCAACAATTGTCTTTTCTTGAACCACGTTTTATAGGGAGTCATATTTAGGATTGCCGTAGTAAGAGAACAATTTAAAATGTATATTGTTGTATTAACTACTTCTGCTCATAAATTCTTTGATAGATTCTTGCCTTGTAACATCGATCAAGTCATCTTAACAATAGTTAGAGTTTTTGTCTCGGTCCCTTTTGTTATGGTGTACATCGAACAATTAGTTCCTTTTTTATGCCTTGTTCCTTGCAAAAAATTGATGAATCTATGATCATTGAATTCTCCCTTACGATAAGTTCTCAAAATTTTGAGAGAATGCTCACATTAATTTTCTAATAGGGTCTTGAATACCTTAAAGCAAAAGAATACATCAAGATTTTTGTTGGATGAAATATACCCACATCATTCCAGTGTAATTGTTAATTAAGAGAAGAAAATATCTTTTTCCTTTAACACTATTGGTTCTTGATGGACCCCAAATGTCAACATACACCAACTAAAAAGGAGTCTTGGCACTCCAAGATGTATTTGAAAATGGCATCCCATGCATTTTGCTATAAATGCAACTTTTACATACTTTGTTTTTGAAAGAAATAGAAGGAAGCCTTAACACTATGTTCTTTTACTTTAGGAGTTTGAGGGCATTGAAATTCAGATGCTCATATCTCAAGTGCAATAATTTGGATTCATTCATATTTTCATAACTTCATGCACATTTTTTGCCCAAATTTCATCTATAGGGGAAAAACTTTATTGGGGACTATTTTAATAGAAAATATGTCTTGATCTTTCTTCTTGTCAATAATGAAGCATCTACTGTCATCAAAGATGATTTTATAATTTTTGTAAATTAGTTGGCCTACACTTAATAGATTTTGAGTAAGACTTGGAACATAGCAAATATCATAAATGTATTTTTGGTTGTCATCTTGGAATTTATTGACAACATTGTCTTTCCATTCATCAATGTGTATATTTCCATCACCAAATGTAACTTGGGATTTCACATTTTCATTTGGCTGCATAAAGCAACTTTTGTTCTTTGCCACATGTTTTGAATAACTATCATTAATGTACCAAACATCCTTTAGTTCTTGAGAATATTGCGTAAGCAATATACTATAGATCAAAAGATTCATTATTTTTTTGAGAAATTTGCTTCTTCTTTTTGTCAATACCAACAATCTTTTTCAAAATGGTGGTGTCTTCTGCACTTTTTGCATTTGTACCAACAATCTTGTATATCATTATCATTTTTCTTGTATAGTTTGCAACAGGAGCTTCATTTATCATTGCTTCCTTGCTTTCCTCTCCCTTTACCATGATTAGTTATTGCTCCTCTTTCTAAAGAACATTTATCGTGGCTATTTTTCTTATCTTCATCACTTTTGGAGATATTTATTTTTGTTTGGAATTCTTGCTCTAGTGGTTACTCAAATCTTTCTAACTTTATAAGCTTTTAAAGAGCTTATTAATTACACTAGAGTGAGTGTTAATAAATATTTTGATAATTTTACGGCAACCACAATATGATCATATTTTGAAGGAAGACTTCTTAATATTTTTAATTTTTTCTTGTTTTTCTAACATGTCTCCATAACTTGAAGGAAGACATCTTAATATTTTTTATTTTTTCTTGTTTTTTTAACGTGTCTCTGTAACTTCTAATTTAATAAAGAACTTAGAGAGAAGAGAGAAGAAAGATTGTATTGATCTATCTTCTAGCATTAGCAGTGTGTCAAAATATTTCCATAAGGATTGGAGTTTGATGGATATTACCTTGTCCATACCCCTAAACTCATTTTTATGGGTCTTCCTTGCCTCTTTTGCATTGCTTGCTTGTATAATCCTAACAAAAGCCTCCTTGCAATCATGTTGCTTATTTTTCTCATAGTCCTTTTGTTATACTTCTCTCCATGTAGCCAATTCTTCTTGGCTTGTCAGAACTTCATAACTATTCTTTATAATATCCCACAAGTATGATATGAATATAGTCTTCATTTAGATGCTCCAATAATTATATGCTTCTCTATTTAAAATGAGAATTAAGGTTTGGGTATAATAAAAATTTGATAAATTAAGTGAAGGAAGGCCATTAAGAAGGACCAACATTGCTTTGATAACACCGTAAGATTTTGGGGAGAAACTTGTGTAGGATATGAGGAGTATTTGCTTGATTATTTATAAAGCGTGATGTTAGCTAAGGCTTGTTTTGATAAGTTGAAGAGTAAATGGATAATGACTAAAGGAACGAGGATATGAGAAATGAAGAGAATGATTTGCACAAAAAAAACTTTATTGTTTTGACTTACTATTGTTTACAATTTTTTTAGTGGCTTATATTTTTAACCTATTTATAGCCTTAGGACATCCATGAAATTAGGAATGGCAACAGGCTGGGCTGGGCTTGGGCTACCTATGGCCTAGCCAGGTCCGACCAAAAAATATTTTAGCCTCGGAGGGCCACGGGTAGCTTATAGGGCCTGAATCTGCCTAAAATTTTAATATTCTATTTTAAGAAAATTTGAAAATTGTAGTTATATTTTCTTAAATTCCTAAATTATAAATTATAGCATTACCATTTATAATAAAGTGTAGGATGGAATTACCTATAAATTATACAAAAATAATTATATAAAATAAAGATTATAAAAAAAAACTCAAACTTTCATCAAATTTTCAATTATAGCCCGAAATTTAAAAAGTAACAATAAAATGTCCAAACTTTCAATTTTTTTAATTATAGCCTAAACTTCAAAAAGTAGCAATAAATGCTTAAACTTTCAAAATTTTCAATTCTAGCCTGACATTAGTGTTTCTGTTAAGTTTGTTGATGTGACTTACCACATGTTTCAGAAACCTTAATTATTAATACATGTTAGCCAAAATTAACACAACCAATGAAGATTAATGAAACAACGTCGTTTGATCACATAATTAAAAGACGTCGTTATTTAAAAATGACCTAAATTAGATTACTTAGCCCCAACAATCTTATGCTTTGATTTTAGTTTTTTTCTTCGTTTTCAATTTGTTCTCTCGACTCCTTCACCATTCGATTTTAGATTATGTAGCCTCAATGCCCTCACACTAAGGACATCAAGAGAATAACCTAAAAACGAAGAGCTTACTGATATAGTATGTTGTAATGCGCGAGTAGTTTGGGGTGTGATAAGAACAAATATAAAACAAAGGGTTGAAGGAGAACAATAGATAACGTCGGGCTAGAATTGAAGAAAATTGAAAGTTTGAATATTTTATTATCATTTTTTTAAAATTTAGGCTATAATTGAAAAAATTGAAAGTTTGGGCATTTAATTGCTACTTTTTAAAGTTCAGGTTATAATTGAAAATTTGACGAAAGTTTGGATTTTTTTAGTAATTAACCCTAAAATAAATGATATAAATACAAACCAACATATATTTATTAAAAATATGTAGCTATGATAATGTTGTTATAATTATTCCCTACAAACAAGTGAATTTAATTTCAATTTTGTAATTTTATTATAACAATTAATTATAATGTAAATGTAAAAAAGTTAATATCTAAGTACAATTTATTTCAAATATTATTTTTACGTGTTTAAAAAATTATTATAATTCTTTTTAATATGATTTTTAAAAAATACGTATATTAAGTTTATAATATAATATTTTCAAACTTTTAATTTATAAACTCTTAACTGATGTTTTGTTCAAAATTATATACTTTAAATAATAATTATACATGTAACTTTTAGTTATTGTTGATTTTTTTACTTCTATAAATATTATTGTCTTTTCATATTATATCTATTATTAAATGATCATTGTAAAATTTCATATTTTTATTACACATATTAAAATAAATTAATGTCATGATTACTCTTAACACATTTAAACTTTTCTATTTTATATTTCATATTTACACAAGACATACATTATGCATATATGTATTTATATAAATCTTAGAATGAATCAATCACTTTATTAATTCTAATGTATCAATTTCAAAAGAATATAAAAGTAATTGACTTATAAAAAGATATACGTGAGGTATGTTATATTGAAAAGAACTATTATTTTATTCAAACTAAAATACATTTTATAAATACTTTTGATATATTTTTATAAATTATTACTTTTATTAAAGTTTACTATAATTATTTTTATATTGTGAGAAAGTGAATTTGTAGGATATTATTGAGTTGAACAAGCCAATTCTTCAACTCGTAAAAATTTCAAGTCAAGAGATCCAATGGTAGTCAGTGTTTTGTTAGTACTGTGTAAAAGTTATGAGGTCGTTATTGTCGACTTGTCTCTTATTAGAGTATATCTGTCTCTACTACACAAACACACTCTCTTACAAACATTTTAATAAAATAAATAAACTTTAATAAAGAAAATTGATTAAAAAATGCTATATGTCACGTTCTATACTTTAGAAAATTTACCAAGTAGTAAGGACTCCAACAATAAATAAATTGATGTATAATTAAAAATAAAACTATAAGCAATTAAAATATTAAAATTAATAACTTAATTTTAATTAATTGAAGTTACATTGACACTAATATGTTAAAAAAATACAAAGTTTAATTGATTAATTTGAATTTAATAATAACCTTGCATTGAAACATGTGATTATATAAATAACTAATTAATTAGGAATTTTAATTCAATTGATTAGGAATTTGTAGGAAAATTCGTTAAGTTAATTATAGTTAGGAATTCAATTCAATTAATTACAAATTTTAATTTTACTTAAATAATATATTAATTATTATAAGAGAGAATTGATAAAACCAAATTCATTAATTATAGAAAATTTTGTTGTGCACAAATGATTATCCAAATCATTTTACAAGAAATGATACAATTTATAAATTTAAGATAACATCATGTCGGGCATGTGAAGTTTGGACATTGGATACTGAAGAGTGAAGACTAAGAGAGCATCAAATTGTACTTGTTTCTAGGATCATCAACAATTTGAATCAAATCATCTGTATGTACAAACATTATATTTAGTAATGTAATATTAAAATAAAAAGAATATTTAGTAATGTAATATTAAAATTAAAAGAAAAATAATTATACCTTCATCTTCATATATTTGATCAAAATAACGTGTAATTGGTTGATTAATTTCACTAGTCATCTCTGCATTAATACATATGACTGTGGGAAAATTAAAAACACAATATTAGATAAGATAATATAAAAATAGATAAAATTAATATATCAAAAAGAAAGGAATTTACTATCAATATCTTCATTATTTAACCAACTTTGAGCAAACATAAGAACTTCCACAGTGCACTGGGAAGTTAAGCATAATGAGAAGGAATAACTCGACTACTAGTACTAAATGCAGACTCTGAAGTAACGGTGGATGATGGGATTGCTAACAAGTCTCGTGCGATGACTTGCAAGGTTGGATAATTAATTCCAGACATCTTCCACCATGACAATATATCAAAGTGCTCACCTTCAATTTCAAAAACATAATCTTCGGAAAAATATTTATCTAACTTTGTCATATTATAAGAAGTCCTAGCCCTTTTCTTTTTCAAAAAATGTGAAAGAGAATATGTCAATAATGGGTTAGAAGATGATGTCGAACCTGAAATTGAAGTCGGAGTTGAACTGTCTGCACTACTAAAATCCCGATCATGAGTTTGTTGCATTTTGACTTGATAATCATTAAACAATTGACAACATAATTGTTTCATGGTATGTACACGCTCTTAAGCTTCACCATCGTACAATGCACTATAAATATATTAAACCCGTCCATTTTTATATCTCGAGTCCAACATATATAACATTGTAATAATATCTCCAACTTTAGACCAATAAGAAGTCAAAACCTTAAACCAATAAGAATTCAACTTCTCAGCTAACTGCTTTGCCATACTTCAAATAACTTCATTGGAGTCAAACATCCACATTGATAAAACGTGCTTTATGTTGGACATAGTGTTAAAGATACTGTGCGAAGTTGGATATTTTGTTCCTGAAAACAATTCAGTCGTATCATAAAATAATTTCAACTTCATACAAAGTTCTCTAGCCAAGTCCTATTGATCTTTTATTGACACACAGGTATACTGAGAATCCCTTTCGGCTAGTCTAATAAACACCTCAACATATGGGATTGCTGGCTCCAAAATCTTAAAGGTTGAGTCCCATCTAGTTGGACAATCCAAAACCAACTTCTTTGAACTCGGAATGCATAGAGTTTGTGCACCATCTTCAAAAGTTTCAATCTTTTAGAAGTTGCACTCTAATAGAGAACACTATTCCGAATACAATCTATTGCTTCCTTTATCGTCTCCAACCCATCCTTCACAATCAAGTTATGAATATACACAAAACAACGCATATGAAATAACTTACCTCTAACCAATAACTTACCTACAATTGTCGACTGTGATGGTGGATACTTTGTTGTCGATATTCAAATTCGTCAAACAGTAGTTCAACACGTTTGCCAATTTTTCACTTTTATTTGGTGTTGGCACATAAATGAAACTGTCATGAACAAATATTACAACCATTGATCATAAATTCATAAAATAATAAAAAATGATAACAATATTAAAAATATATATTACCTTAAAATTCTATTGCATAACGTTCAATCATTGTCAATATAATGGTCGTCACTGCCATGTAACCTTTCTTTTCTTTTTCCGTTGTCCACATGTCTATTGTTATGGCAATTCGTCCTTCAATACTAGACAATGCTCTTCATGTCTCTCTCTTCTTGTCCTTATCAATTTTGAAAATATCCTTCCTCAATGTATTCCGACTTGGAACCTTGAAAGTCGGTTGGAGTGAATTAAGAAATATCCTGAATCTTTTGCTTTCAACCATAGACAATGGTTGTTCATCTCCAATAATCATATTAGCCATCAAAATCCTTGATCTGTTGCTATCAAAAGTTGTTACGGTAAATTCATTCTTCCCTTTCATAAGGTTAGGGGTCAAAAATGTTTGACCTCTTAAAACCATCTTCCTTCTAGTACATGATTCCATATGTCTCTTTAAATGAGATGTTCCACCTTTCGAACCACTCAAATACAACTTTTGACAATACTTGCACTCTAGTTTTCAATTTCATCGGTCGATATAGTATTGTTAAAGTGATTCCAAACTTCACTTTTATGTTGAGTAACTTGAGTTCTAGTTGAACTTAGAACTCTCAACTGAAGGAATATGCTCATCCATCATAGAGGTTAGAAATAATCAACAAATAATAAAGGTTCGTTAATTTAAAGTACTTTGATTTAACCAAAATTTGTTAAACTTATGAGTTTTGGCATTAGTGAACATTTAAAGTATTTTTGGTACATTGTGGAACTCAGTTAAATAAAAGCTCAATGCCTATGCTTTCGGCAAGTCTACACTCTCACTTAAGGACGCAATTGATTTAGGAGATGGATTTTGATTGTCAATTTAGTTAAGTAGATTACTTAATTATAAAAATGAAGGACAAGGAAGATCATTTAGAAAATTAGTGACAATGTTTCGATGCTCAGGATATATATTGAACCCTTAAAAGTGTCTTCAAAGTCTTTGTAGAGAAGTTCCTCACAGTGCAATGATGTTAACGCTCAAAAGATAAACATCATTGTTTTGATGACTAGCCTTAGGTTTGTCAAGGAGGTACAACAAGTAATATGGTGAATTGCTAGCCTCTTGCATTTTCTTTCCAAGTCAGCGTTCAGATAATTATTATTTTAAAAAAATGTAAGGAGGCTAAATAAATTCTGTTAGGATAATGAATGTGAATAGTCCTTTGAACATCTGAAGAAATACTTGTAAGAGCCATCATTGATGTCCATCCTTTTAATACATCGATGTATTATTAGAAGCTATAAGTTCAATATTGGTAAGGGAAGAAGTTAACAAGCAGATTCTTGTTATATTACGTTAACAAAATTTTGTAGGGTATTGAAATGTGATGCACAAATTTGGAGAAAGTTGCCTTCACCACATTGGTTAATGCACAAAACTTAAAACCTTATTTCTAAGATTAAAAGATAAAATATTATGACATACTTGCCACTGTGAAAAATGTTGCACAAAATTGACTCATCAGGTTAACTAGTCAAGTGGTCAGTAGAGCTAGCGAGTTTGATATAATGTATGTTCCCATATCTACATTTAAGTATCAAGTAATTGTTGACTTTCTTGTCAAACATATTTTTGAACTAATGAAAGAGTGGGGAGACAAAGGCTCATACACCGGTAATACACATGGATGGGTCTGTAACTACATTTTGAGGTTTAATGGGTCGTGGCTAGAGAAATCAGAGTATTACAGATCAAGTGGGTTGGCAGTTTTTGACAGCTGTTAAAAATGTTGTCTATTTTACCCGAAGAAGGAGTTTAAAGTCTTTCGGTTTAAGTCAAAAGACTTTCCAGATTATGTTGTCAAGCATTGAACAAGTCAAAGACCTGTTTAATAAGGAAACTAAGACAGAAACTGATTAAAACTCTAAAAAGGAATTCTATTAAATCCAGAAGATTGTAGAATAGGAAAACTGCATAATAAGAAATTCACAGAACTTGAAATTCAAATCTTCTGGGATTTCTTATCTGTGCAGAAGTAAAGAAGGACTTTATAACCTAACTCTATAAAGGAGAAGACACATCAACAGAAGAGATAAACAAAAATATAGAGAGACACAAACCGAGAGGTGTTAATGTCTGTATGAGTTGAGTGTTTGTGTTTTCAGCCTTCTGTGCGTTAGGCGTCCCGCTATCTGTGTGAGGCGGTCTAAGTTTGTGAGAAGAGTGTTAAAATTGTAGCCTTCTGTGTGTTAGGGTTTCTGTGTGAGACGTGTTCAGAGATTTGTGAGAAGCAAACCTGCCTTCTGTGTGTGAGGTAGTCTTGACAGCAATAGAGTTGTTAGTATACTACTGAGGATACTAGAAACACAATCATATCTTCTTGTATTCTTTCATGAGTCCTTATTGAAAACATTGAAACTGAGCAAGGCCCCGCTGATGTAGGATATCTTCAGATATCTGAACAGTGATACCATATCATGTGGCATTTAATTTTCTGCACTTTACTTTTTGTGGATTTTACGTTTCTTTATCAGGCCTACATTTTTAATTTGGTATCAGAGCAAAATCCAGACCATTGGATTAAAATCAAACTAATCAAAAATGGAGGAAGGAGGATCAACTATGAGGCCACTCAAGCTCACAGACTCAAACTACTCAATATGGAAGAACATGATGAAGATGCACATCAAGTTTATTGATGAACGTGCTTGGAGGAACATCATTGTATGATGAACTCCACCAACTGAGGTGATCAAGAATGATACCGTAGTGAAAGTAGAGGCAAACTAGACTTAAAATGAGATAACTAATTCTAATTTCAACTCTAAAGCCTTAAATGCTTTATTTAATGGTGTTGATAAACAGTTCATGACTCTCATTGCTACCTGTGATACAGTCTTTAATGCTTGGAATCTTCTTAGGGATACATGCGAAGGAACATAATCTGTCCATATGACTAGACTCCAAATTCTAACTTCTGAGTTTGAGAGCATGAAGATGGGAGAAAAGGAGCTCATTCAAAAATACGATAACATAATCAGAAAGATCTCAACTGAAGTGCACATGTCAGACCCAGAATTTTTTTTATGATTATTAAATATGAATAATGAAGATTAAAGCATTAATGAATCAAGATCAAGCAATATTAAATGAAGATTAGATGTCATAGATAAATGAATGAATAAAATGAATAAGACAATATGAATTAATGAATTTAATGTGTTAGTTGAATTTAATATGATAGCATGAATTAAATGTGCTAGGTAACTTTTAATGAGTTAATTGGGCC
>JANIPN010000219.1:73694942-73705393 GCA_027478595.1 Erythroxylum anguifugum
GCAGCACCTCCTTCACAAGAAATGTAGCCAAATGTCTCAATTTTAATTTAAGACAAACCTCACCTCAATTGCTTAACTACACAATTAGTTATGGCAAAAACATTGAAACATGTCCCAAGGTAATTTTCCAGCTTTGCTACTCAACCAATTTCTATCATTCCAATGCCAATTCTACTCCAATTAGCATGTTATTTAGCCAAGAATTCAACCTTAATCTCATCAAGTTATGTACTTGGATAAATAGTCACAAAATGACAGCATACCACACAATACATTTTCATTAGTTTCCACTAATCTTTAATCACAAATTCCACTTCCAATCATCTTAATTTCTCTACTTACATTTATTAGATTTTACCCCATCCACTAATCAATCAACCATCAATAAAATGACTAAATCACATACCCACATACACCAACAAAAATCTCATACAAGTAGGTGTACTAGTAACACAATTAATGCATTTAATAAACAAAACAAGGCAAAAACACATGTCTTACCCCATCAAGCCTCAAATCTTCTCCATCTTCCAACTTAGCACAACTCCCTAACTTACACTCAACACCCACGACATCATCATCCCAAGAGATCAAGTTTATGCTAGCCCCTTTTTAAGTGAGCTAATGGAGGAGAAAACAAAGTGGAAGGAGATGGAGAAAATGAGCAAACATCAAAACCACTCGAGAAGGAGGAGACATACTAATATGAAGAGAAAAATAAGAGGGAATGTTCATTTGGCTTTCATAAATGTTAGTGTCGTGTATGAGTGGTGAAGCACAAGCATTGAATGTGTTTAAAATGAGTTTAGGATGAGTCACCATGCTACTTGGCATTTAATGAGAGGAAGAGACAAAAATCCATTAAAGAACCCTAATAAATGTAATTTCTAAACCATCCAATTCCAATGGCCCTGATTACAGTCCCAAAATAATATACCTAATTTTCCAGTGTCATTGGACATAAATTTTTTGTACCGAAAACCAAATCAGTCTGCCACTTGGCGATTTTTTCGGTCCGAAAAGTTTTTCCGAAAATTTCCAGAAAATTTCCAAAATTGGCCAAAAATGTAAAACACATAACAGTCCACTCCAAATAATTTTTTAAGCAGGAATCCATATTTTTCCACAAAAGTTACATTTAAGCACATATACCGGGAAATGTCATGGATGCATTTACAGTCAGTTTCATGTGTAATTTCACTCTTCACGTGTAATGGTATGCATGAATATTGTAACACAATACTAAACACTCTCGGCCCTTTCTAAATTACTATTTTACCCTTCCCATTGGGGGTGGGATGCTACATTATACCTTTATGCACATCTCAAAATGTTATGTAAGGTCAATACCTTTGAGCAGAATAACCAAACATAAAACCAGAGACATCCCCCAACATGCAAGTAGAACAATTCGAAATACTAACTTGAAATGCCACTTTGGTGACTACATCCTTATCAACACTCAAAAAGTCCACAAACACAAGGGATACAACTTTATGTTATCCTCACATTCATTATAGGCATATGGCATGTGACAATGTAACATCAATAAATGCAAAAAAACCCAAATACACAGTCTCATTGTCACACATTCGTGTTGAACAAATGCACAGTCTCATTGTCATACACTCGTGCTGAAGACATTCTCTGAAAACTTCATTTAAGACTTTCGTAAAAAAAACATCTTAGTAGAGTGACTATCATGCGTCATCGGACACTGAAATGACCACTCAAGACAGGAAAATCTCATGTATCTCCCTTATGGCAAGTTCTTTGCATAAAAATTCACCCAAAATGACTTCAGAATATCTTAAAACCCTTTTTTGAGTAATTATCACGCAATCCCGAACACTGAACATGAGACTTGAGACACAAAAACTTGAAGTATTTCTCTCGTGTGATGTTTGAAGCATGAAATTCATTCGAAATCGGATTCAGAACACCTTAAATCCTTTTCTGGAGTTAAACTTTAATTTATTACTAATGTAATAAACCCAAAAAATGGACAAACTCACTTTATGAATTTCTCGGACCCAGAAACTGACCCAAAACACCCTGGGACATCTTTGCGGGAAATCTTAAATTTTTACGTATGTATTTTTTGAAAAATATTGTAGATGACGTCAGCAGCACGTCAGCGCAATGTAGCATTGACATCAACTATTCATGGGAAAAGGTGCAGCGCGTGTGCAACGCGCCTTCAACTTGTATGACGCGTGCACATGGCTGGTTCCTTTCCACCCACGTGTCTACTGCGTGTCTTACACATGCGTCAGAAGCACCACCCTAATGGCGGTACTGTTCACTTGTCGAGTGGGTGTGGGACACGTGCCTGATGGTCTCCATCTCCCAGCCAAAAAATGGCGGTTTTCGGCTTATACCAATTTCGTGCAATAAAAAGTAAGAAAAAACTGAGAAACAGAAGTTAACTCTCCGAAAACCTTATGAAGAAAAATAAAAAAATCTTCGTTTCTAGCCACCCAATTACGTCACTGCTCTGATATCACGTGTAACACGTAACGGGGCCTTAGTTACATATCCCAGATCGAACATGAAAGGACAATAAATGAAGAAATGTGGATAATATCTAATTTCAGTTCCATAACTTCAAACGAGCTTTTTGAAGCTGAAACAAGCGCGAATCCACCGCTTTCTTCACAGGAACTGCTTACGGGAATGCAGTTAACGTCTTTCTATAGTTTTCTCAAAACGTAAGCTCTCTTAATGGGTAAGAGAATCCTTATGCTTACGAATGATATGAGCAACTGCAGAAGACCTTAACCTTTATGTATAGCTTTCAAATCGAGTTTTCCCATCACAGGCTCGATATAGGTCCGATACATACTAATTGAGATCTATTTTCTATACAAACTTCGAACCATTGATTTAGATCATTTATTGGATCATTTTATTATCTTTATCTGGATCAAATTATGTAACTTAACTGATAAATTATTCCAAAACTAAAAAATGCAATTAAATGTTGTCCAACTTTATGGAAAAAGTCAAAAATGTCTAACAACAGGTTCATGGCCGTATGACATTAAGGTTCGTTTCCTTTTTCCACTTGCGATTCTTTCAGATTCATTTTTCTTTTACCCTTTTGCTTTGTTCATTTACTAATTTTGATTAATGTTTTGTAGGGTTATTGAATATCTCGAAGGATATAGTTTACCAAAAATTCTGGTTCAGTTGCAGTTGTTTCTAACACAAACAAAACCAGAAAAATTAAATGCAAAATAGACAAATCAATACATAAGATTTGGTAACACAGTTTGACTCACCTTACCTACGTCTGTGGGGCCCTTACCTAACTTAATTACTTTCACCTGTGATATAATAATAGTTTTACTCAAGACATTACAGAGCTGATTTACCTAACCCTTGACTCTATTCCTCGTCCTCACTACCCGTGAAAGCAAATCACACCTAATAGTATGATCGTCTCATACTAACCTCAATAGAGGATTTTCTCAATAGTATTTGGTAATAAAGGATGAAAATAAAATAACTTTTGAAATAGCATTGAACATAAACAAAGACACTTGAAAAAGAAAACAACTTCCCTAACAATGTTGCTTCGTCAACAAAAGAATGAGAAGTTCCCATCAAAAGAATATGCTGTGAACCTTCAATATCATCACCGGAACATCCCATGCACGGCAGCTGAAATGTCACCAACAAAACAAATGTCTTTCCACTGAAAACGTTATAAACTATGAAGCTGTAAAAATACGAAGATTGTTGGAAGCTTTCACACAAAAATCACTATCGTTGGCAGCCCAAAAATTCCCTCATAATAGATAGAAAACACATCTCTCCAACGTGAAAAATTACCAACAAAATGACCATTTCTTCACTGAACGTTGCAAACAACGGAGCTGTAAAATCCACGATGCTTGCTGGAATTTTACGCACACCACTACCACTATCGACTAGAAACACACAGAATCAACTCCTAATTAGCCCAACAAAAATCACCTAAACAATCAAGAATATCAGCTACTAAAATCACAAAAACATTTGAAGTTTTGGTACACCACAAATCACAAAAAGACAGTCACACAATCGACACTCCATCGACAATCAATAGCCATACTAGAATGATGCCCCAAGAATTAAAAAAAATCAGCTCACAAGTTACTTATAAGTTACGCAAGATAGGCATTAATTATTGGTGAAAATTAAAGAATACCCAGCTGCTAAAAAATCACACTACTCTTTGTTGTTGTGCAAAGATGAAGAATACGCAACTATCAAAATCAACGTAATCAACAACCCAATACAATCCTTAATAATTATTTAAAGCAGAGGAATGTAAAGCTACAGAAAAAAAATATAATTGACGATGAAAACCAACAACAAGGTTAATTGTAGCGCTACATCAGAATCGTATCCCACAAAATCAGCTACAAAAATGATCCAAGATTACCCTAAAAGTCACAGCTGCCAAGTCATTTTCCTTCACCAAAAACGAAAACACCTCAGCCCACAACACATGAAAATCTCAGCCACATTATAGTTGCAAATAATCAAACCAAATCTCTAAAATTTACTTCCTTAGATAGCCATTATCCCAAAATATGTTATCTATTAAATCTCATCTTGATTATGATTTTAAACCGAATAAAATTTATCTTGAAAGAATCCCACATAAATCCAACTAAGGCCAATTTTAAATAATGCCCAAAACTACATAATAAGATATCATAATAACATATATCTTAACAGTTATCAATTATGGACTAGAGCTAACAGGAATGGAGATTTCCAGATTAAAAATTTTAGACCCGAGATCTACAATTTGTATACTTAGGGCTAGGTTTGGTTGGGGACTACAAATAGAGTGATCAAATCATCATTGAAGAAGGTACATTCAATACTAAATCTTCATGTTTTTAATATGTAACACACGATACAGTGGGCAAATTACCATTGAAGAAGGTTCATATTTTGTAGTAATATAATATGAAGACTGATTCATCTATAATTCAGGAAGTAAAGTCATGTTGGATAATCTTATATTTGAAACTCAAAGGAATGGTCCAACTCTATGGGAAATAGGCATCCCTGACCGTTTAGCTACCAAGTTCTTTATACCAAACCTAAGTCTAGATCTCGGAAGCAAAGTTTTCCTGAACAAACCTTAACACAAGTATAAGCAATATGGGTTGTGGTCACGATACATTGATTTGTATCCAAAGAATGATATTGTTTAATGTAGGCTCTAGTAATCACACTCGAGATCGGTTATATGCCCATATACCAAGGTAATACAACAATACATGTTATGATTCTCACTTTTCTTCAAAACAATTCATCTTTAAAATCTCTCTCTGGAAGATCTTTACCTCTTCTTTTCTAATGTGAAAAAGGAATCTTTCCTTGCATTTTGCAAGCTTGCAAATGGCAATTACCAACCTATGACTTGGCAGATTAATTTTGAGCTTGACAATGTCGAACTGTACATAACATACACTCTCCAGTTGGCCTTAACATCTTCCAATTACGCTCATCTAAATGTAAAGACTACAAAAGTTTTATTATCTTTTCAGAATACTTTAGAGTTTCGTTTATTAACTAAAGAAGTTTCAATTCCCATTTTTACCTTTTACAGGTTTAACTAAATGATCAAGTTGCACGTATGTTGTGAAAATTAACCGGATTAGAGCAAGTTCTTAGCTCAATAAGATTGAATGAATAGTAATGAAAAAAATAAACACACAAATTTTTATGTGAAAAATCACCCAAACAAATCAAGGTAAAAATCACTAGCAAGAAGAATAAAGTTCACTATGAAAAATTTAGGAGTTACAACCTCTCTCTATTTTACAAGGAAAAATACTAGCTCTTTCAAGAAATAGGAGAAACACTCTCTAAACTGTGGAAATTAAATTGAAGAAGAGAAGATTTGAGATGAATGAAAATTGATCTAGAAAGGCCTATTTATAGGCTCCTAGATGCTTTTAGCCAGTTGTGGAAATATTCTTGGCCTTCATTTTTCTTTTGCTTTTCACATACAGAGTTTTTCTTCTCCCTTCCCTTTTTGACTCTGGGAAGTCGGAAGTAACTCTTCTTGACTTTGGCAGTCAACAACAATAATCTCTCACTTGAAGATTTGATTGAAAGTCAATCAAATCTTCACATAATTCTTTCTTCCTTACCATTTTCATATTGCTCATGCTTCCATCAGGCCACAAGAGGATCGACACCAAATTCTGATCCCTCATAATACAATGTAACATCTGAGGTCTCTTTAATGTATCTAATGACCTTCTTTATAACATTCCAATGCTCTCTGCTAGGATTCGCCATGTATAAGCCAACTACTCCCATTACATGTGCAATTCTAATCTTGTACAAATCATAACGAACATTAAGCTTCCCACTGTTGATGCATACAGTACTCAAGACATCTCTATCATCTCGTCTTCACTGCTAGGACTCATGATGAAGGATAACTTGAAGTTAACAGGAAGTGGGGTAGAAATTGACGTACAATCTTGTATATTGAAGCGCCGTCACAAGATCTTCTTCAAATAATTCTTCTTAAAAAGCTAAATCTTCCTGTTACTTCTGTCTTGATGAATTTGCATCCCTAAAATCTTGTTTGCTGGTCCCAAGTCCTTTGTTTCAAATTTCCTAGCCAACTGAGCCTTCAATTTTATAATACGATCTTTGTTAGGGCCTGCTACCAACATATCGTCTACATACAGTAGCAAGATAGTGAAGTCATTATCACCAAACCTCTTAAAATATGCACAAGGTTTTACATTTAGTTTGTTGTATCCAAGGCTCATAATGAAGACATCAAATCTCTTGTACCAACATCTCGACTCCTGCTTTAGATCATACAGAGATTTGTTCAACTTGCAAATCAAGTTCTCCTTTCCTGCTTCTTCAAAACCTCTTGTTGGAATATATAAATCTCTTCTTCAAGACCTCCATGAAGAAAAGTCATCTTTACATCTAACTGCTCTAGATGTAGGTCAAACCTAGCACATATTGCCATAACTATTCGGAATGTAGTAAGTCGGACCACAATTATGAAAGTGTCGGTAGTCATCATTAGAGGAGAGAACCCATAATGTTTCTAACTCTCCCTTCGACTACTGCAGTTTTCTTTAAAACAACAAGATGGCTCTGGACGTTGACACTTCAACACATTTCCAGGTAAGATTTGTCAAGCATGTCATCATAATTCAACTTATTTTAACATCTGGATAGCCATAATTTCTAGAAATTAATACAAAAATAGTACACTGTAACCCCAAGGGGCCATAAAATCCATAAATTTTTAAACTATGGCAAGGACTCCACAAGTACCAAACAATTGCAAAATAGCAGTAGACATAAGCAGTATATAAAAACTCCTATTAGCTAAAATAACTCAGCCAACCTCATCTATCACGTGTTTGATTTTTCAGGTTTCATAAGCTGTGGTTTTTGGATTTCTAATTGGAAATTCCAAAATTTTATATTTTGGTTTTTATAATTCAAATTCTTCAAATTAAAATAATCAGATTTAAATATGGTTTTAATGTTTGTAAATTATTAATATTGTTAGTTTATGCTCTACAATCAATTAATGATTATAATTCAATGATATAATTATTTAAAGGAATTATTTATCTTATACATATTAAATATACATTGCAAAAAATGATATTCATATTGCATTTATGTATTATCACTAAATTATTCTTAATCATTGTTCTATTAAGACTAAATATTAATAGAGTGTAAAAAGATTGCATACATTATATTTCTTCCTTATAAAGGAAGTAGTCAAACTCATAAACTAAAATGTGGAGATATTTAAATAAACACATGAGTATTTGTTAAATAATAAGTTCATCAAACTGACTTCATATGAGAATTTATTTGGAACATTACTTGTATAACTATGAGAATTTTTATTGTGATGATTATATAAGTGATCCTTTAAATTGAGATCTCCAAGTTATCGCATATAAAGACTATTATGTTTTGATACTACTCATGTCATATTCTAGTCAAGGAAACTTCAGCCTGTAATCATTGGATATAATATAAACTATATGGAGGTCAATACAGGACTCGTTACTCTCAAGTATTTAGGGATAATATTATATTATTCTCGGTTAGTATTGATTTAGGAAATCTTTAGCCAAGGTGAGATGACAATTTGAAAATAATTTTTAAATATCATTAATTAAATCAATTACTAGCAATGGATAACTAAAATGAATAGACTCAAATAAAGTAGACATTAGTTCTATATTCTATGTCTAATCAGAACGTTATGTAATGAAAGTATTGAAGTATATAAAAAATGAGTTATAACTACTTTGAGGTTCCTAAATATTTTGGTAGCCATGATGCATTGTTAGATGTTAATCTTGATCTATAGATATAAATTATTTAATTATAGGATTAAGGATATATTAAAAGAGTCTAATTTATCTAACCACAAATATAATTTAGGGTTATAATTTATATCTATTGTTAACATATTTAGAAACTTAATGGGTGACACACAAAGAACAAATTGAAGAGAGAAAATATATTTTAATTAAGTTGGAGATATATAATAAATAAGGACTAATATGAGATATTGAATCTTATTTAGGCCCAATTAATATTTGAAAAGAAATAGTTGTAATTATAATTAAATTTTAATTGAAATTAGAATTTTATTTCAATTAAATAACTAAAAGGTCAAAGTCCTATTATAAATAGACTTAAGGACTAAGAGAGCTAGCATTCCTTGCCTAATCCTCTCTACAATAGTTGCAGGATTTTCTCAATATATTTTGTAGATACTGTTAGATATCTAATACTTATACAGTTATAGTGGTTGAGATGAGTTTATTTTAGAAATGGTTTGGGAGAAACGACAAGAAAAAAGGGTTAAATTTCATAATATGGTACAAATTATGATTTATATTTTGTTGTAATTTATACGTTAATCATTTTATAAAATTTAAGTGATCTTAGCTTTCGAAAAATTAAAACAAAAATGTTTCATAATTATTTCATTGTGCGCGAGATTGAGTCCTATCCTGATTTCCCAATAGTAATATCAGAGATAGTTGGTGAAGTTTGATGAAAAATTTATAGATTTGGGTCAAATGAATAGTGATTAACGGAATAGCTCAAATGACTTCAAATTTGAGGAAGAGCTAGTTCTATATGAATAGATTCATTTATAAAGAGGGGATGTTAAAAATTTACAAAGTGGAGTAATCATACATCCAAAAAGACGTAAGGATAAAGTTAGTTATAAACAAAGATATGACTCGTAATTCGTTACTTTAAAGTTTTTTATTATGATATGATATCTAAATTGTATATGGACTCACTTAGATCTAATTCACTTTTTTCCCAAGCATTCGCAAAATCCAGCAATTGATTGTAAACTTTTGTAAATACAAGTAGAATATGAATTTTGGTTTGAGCTTAGCTTTCCTCTTACATTTTATTTTTATTTGGCTCTTCTTTTTCTACCCATTTGCCTGTAAGGTTTACTGAACTTACAAATGGCATGTGGTTCCAGTGCTCCTGGAACTGTTGCATATCCTTAACAATGTTTTTCGCTTTGGTTCAATCACTTTCTTATCTTTGATGACATGCACTTTCCCTAATGATAACGTATAGTTTATCTCATCATATCAGTTCAAGATTGAGTCAACCACTGCTCCTTTGATGCCCCGCCCTTCCGTAACTCTTTCAACGGCTATTCAAAAGTCAACCACTGCTCTTTTGATACCTCATTGCCTACATCTTCAAATTGTAAGTAATCAGATTTTCTTTTAAGTACAATAAAGATAACAAGAGATTGGAAGACAACTTCTTTTCTGAGGTATGCAGCAAGGAAAAAAAATAATTACACATAACCAAAAGTATCATAAATAATGATATTTAAAATTTTCAATAAGTATTTGCACTTTCGGTAAAAATTACATATTCTAAAATCAGAAAGCTCCGGTAAGGACAACGAGGGGTGGACCAATTGGTCCAGATTCCTCACTTAAGACTCTCTCCTAATAAGGAAGTCTTGAGTTCGAGTCACCCCAAAGAAGGGGAAATAGACACGTTCCTATTGATGATCCTCTAGCCCCTGGTACAGCTCTTTGATCGGATCAATTACGGACGCCTCGCTTCTAGCGGCAGTGTGAGAGTTGGAGCTATTAGGGAACCTGAGGGCAGTGTTTGAAATACCGTACCGGCTGGAAACCGGTACCAGTACTCCTTCATTGCAAAAAATCTAACCCCCCCACCCCGACTCTCTCACTCACCTCTGCCGACTCTCCCTCTCAGATTTCATCTCTCATCGTCTTCTCTCACTCACCACCGGTCACCGCCTGCCTCGTCGTCTGCCTAGCCGCGTCGCCAGTCGCCACCGCTCCTCCTCCTCCTCCTCTTCTCCTCTCCTTTGTCGCCAGTCGCCACTCCTCCTCCTCTCTAGT
>JANIPN010000219.1:73810689-73834630 GCA_027478595.1 Erythroxylum anguifugum
GTAGAGCCCACACGGGACTTGCATAAATGAATGGCTGAGATTCACTGGACACAATAAGACACCATAAAATTGGACAGGAGATCTGGACCCCTTCCCTTATGCTTTGTCCCAGTACTGATTGTACAACTATCCCCTTAAAGCCAAGAACTTCAATTTTGGTGTCGGCCTTCAAGACCAGGCTGTTCTATGCAAATACGAGACAAATTAATACATGTATAGTAAACCCATAAGTTTATACTATCTTTTTAAATTTAATAATTATAATTGAAGTTTGTGCCTGCTGCTAAGGAAGTAACTCCACTGTCACTAATTACAAGGGACTGCAAATGTTTTCCAAGTTTATCATGCCATGTTGTGAGCATGAAGATAGAAGACAATAGATTGGAAAAGAAAAGGGAACCTTTTGCTCCTTGTGATTTTTCCACTTCACATACTAAATACCGATATTATTTCTACAGTTATACTGGCATATAGAAGGACAACCAACTTCTTTTACGCCTACTATCTGCTCAGGACTATTACAGCTATGGTCACCAGTGGCAGCGTTAACTGCCTTGCTCTTGCCTACGTGGTAGTTATCTCAACTGGGTCACTTTTCTATTAATCTTGCCTACTTTAGGAGGTACCAATCTCAGTCACAGTCCAGAAGTTGGGAATTTGCAAGTTGTGTATGGACTGTGCAGCATTATCTTAACCCTGATAAGTTGCTAGACAGTTAAATATAGTTAAGACATGAAAACACTTGAGAAAGTTAACTTTATCTCCCTCCCATGCAAGAAATCATTTGATGTTGTCATTCTCTCAGGCAGATGTGGTGTCAGATGGACAACGAGCATCGGCTTTTGGAGTTCTTTCAGGCGTAGTTTCTGCTGCTTATGTTTTTGGAACCTTGGCTACTCGCTGCCTTACCACTGGTTTGGCGCTTCAGGTTATCTTGCCGTTTTAGCATATTTTTGTTAGCTGCTTCTTTCAACATTATAAGTTCGAACTTCAACAGGAATAGAAGGTTGCAAGTTTTTTGATAATACTAATCATTTTATGGCAGATTGCTGCAAGTGTGTCAATTGTTGCTGTTGTCTACATGAGAATTTTCCTCAAGGAAAGTGTTCAAAACTTGACGCAGCCGATACTGAAGGAAGCACCAGATGACATTGAAGGTCATAGCACTTTACTTGCAAAGGCAACAGAGTTCAAGGCAATTCCATCTCCTAGAGATCTCTTTTGCTTACTTAAGATCAGGTAGGAGTATAGAACTTGCAAATACAAGTGCAAATCATTGTTGCTTTAAAGTTCAAGTGCTCGTTGAGTGGAAAATCTTGATCGGAAACTATGATACAGGTCTTTTAGTTTTATATTTTATTTAATCGCACTATGATGATCTTATTCGCCCACTTGGATATCCCAATCAGTTGTAGGGAAGAAAGCACTATTATCTTTTACTTGAACCACATGAAAGTCTTAGTACACTCTTTCAAGACAATATTTTGTTGGTCGAAGTAAAAGCCTTTAGTGGTCCTTTATGACATATTTTCAGTAATATTTGCACGCGGGACATGCAAGTTAGCTCAGGTATCACTGGACGCTTAATGCAATAATGTGTTTCATATTTCTAGTGTATTGGGCTTTGGCAAGAGATAGTTGTTGATTTGTTTCTCTTCCTGTAGATGTAGATTTGATATAATTTATCTTGTAAAACTTGTGTTGCAGCCCAACATTTTCACAAGCAGCAGTGATTGCTTTCTTCAACAGTCTTGCAGAGGGTGGAGTAGAAGTTTCTTTATTGGTAAATTTCTGTTGTCTAATAATATAATCGTGTATCTACGGCGCCGGACATGTTTATTCCCTTGATTACTGAAAAATTACGATAAAGATTAGAGCAGAAAATTTGTAGGAAAGTCTCAAGTTATTGGTTGAAGTGTAGGTAAGTCTGCAAAAAGAATAGTAATGAAAGAAAATCATTGTGAGATGTTCTGCATATAGTTGCAATATGCAACTACTCAGCAAAAGAACGAAAGGCGTTTGAAGACTAGAATCAGAAAAAGTTGGAGGGCCTGCAAGTAAACATGTCAAAAGTTCTATATTTGAATCTTACTCAAAGTTTTGTTGCTTGTACCGCGCAGTATTTTCTGAAGGCACGGTTTAACTTCAACAAAGACCAGTATGCTGATCTAATGCTAATCGGTGGTGTTACAGCAATGGTAATGCAGGTATTCATCATCAAACCATGTCTTCAATTTCTAACCCCACGTTCCACTTCAAATTCTGGTGCTTGATTTAGTATTCCAAAAATAGACACACATTAAATTTCCAGTTCTTGATTTTATGGACTCTGCAGCTTCTTTTCGTGCCTCTTTTGACACCCTTTATAGCAGAGGAAAGACTGCTTTCAGTAGCACTCTTTGGGGGCTTCACATATGTAAGAGTCTTGATCTTAATGCTCATTGTTACTATGAAAATGAAGATGTGGAGGAAAATGCTGACCATGTCTGTTTGTGTGGTGCCTTGCAGTTTTTGCTTTACAGCATAGCATGGTCGAAATGGGTAACACTTTTTTTCAACTAATTTTCCTGCCGTTTTAATTAACCATATGTTTCCTTTGAGACAATTCATGCATTCTATGGGCTATGACGTTGGGCGAAAACATGTCTTCTTTCTCCTTACGTGTCCACAACATCTTCTTCGTGGACAGGTTCCATATGCAAATGCTCTGCTTTCTGCCATGATTGTCATCGTGCCTCCATGTGTGAGTAATGAACTTTTTTCTGTGACTGAAGTGCTCATTTACTTTTATGAAAGTACTCACTTTTTTCCATTGAATTAACCCATTTCACAACTTCTACAGTTGGGAAGCATTGCATCAAAACAAATTGGGCCAAATGAGCAGGTACAGCTCCATCTACAAGTTATCTTTGATTGCATTTGTTCACGTTCTACTGAGCACCAACCAAGATTTCTAAAATGTCCACTTTTCTTTTGGTAATCTCTATACACATCGAAAGGAAGAAACCATTGACTAAAAACAATCCTGGGTGTCCTGACCCAATTCTTTTGTGGTTTCAGTTTGATTTTCTTTGTTTAATTTTACTCATTACCTACTTGTCCATTGGATTAATTCGACACACGTAACAAGGGAAAGGCTCAAGGATGCATTCAAGGCATAAATTCGTTAGCCACCGTTATTTCTCCAATCATATTTAGTCCTCTAACAGGTCTGTGAATTTAAGAATAAAGTATCCGCAGGGACTAGTTTAGTACTTGGGATCGCTGATTTGCTTTTGCTATGAATTGTGCAGTCTTGTTTTTCTCTGAAGAAGCACCCTTTAATTTCCCTGGCTTCAGTATCTTGTGCATTGGATTTGCTATGGTATGACCATTTCTCCTCCTAGACTTTTTCTGTTCAGTCAGATAACGGTTCATGGCTTGAAATCTATAAGGAGTGGACTTTGTTGTTAATGGAGATCTGACAAGATCGAGTCACTGCCGTTGATGCTCTTTAGTAAATCGGCTAGTAGATTCCAATGATCCAGGAAGAAAATTAATATTGTATTAACAAAATATTGCAGATGATTTCATTCATTCAAAGTGTTTTCATAAGAGCTGCTGCTCCGATTCCTAATCACAAGATCAGCTTTAAAAGTGGGAGGGCTAGTCATGACGATTCTTGAACTGCATCGTTAAGGAGAAGAAAGTCTGTACCAGCTTCATTTACCGCTGAAAGTGATTGTCATTTCTCAGATACCCTCGTATCAGAAATTGAGGAACTGAGAAAAGACGGAAGAAAATTTCCTTCTGTACTGATACGTATATTCTTGACATTTCCAAGAAGGCAGCTCTCATGGACTTGCTGTCAAAATCCTTAGGAAGCTTATCGAAGTTAGCTAAGTGTGCAGTTATCAGGGTAAAAGTCCTGACCAGCAATCATTTTCTTGAAGTTGATGTATCTTGAACTTTGGTACTTGGAAATATTTGTATATACGCTTCCTTTACGATTATCACCATTCAGCAGTGCAATTGGCCTCTCGCTACTCGTCATAAAACCTTGAGGAGAAATTAGTTATAGACGGCTGCAAAAGTATCCAACGTAGAAAGTCAAAGGTTGATGTCACGACTAAAAAACCCTTGCATGCATGCATGCAGGCATGTTAGTAGAACTAGAAGTTACGTTCCTGGTTATTTCAAAGAACACAACTAGTCCAAGAATGGTTCTACCTCACACTTCTTTCTTGTAAAAATCAGCTGTTACCATTAATTATTAATGAAGTATCTCAAGAACTTCCAATTTCTTTGGGACATTTTCCAACGTCGACCGTATCTATCTTATGCTTCCCAAAAGCACGGCCCTTCCAGCGACATAATATTCCATAATGAACAAAGTAGCTAACAAAGCGTAGTAAACCAGGTCTATCTGATCCATCGTTCAACTGCTCTCTATACAAAATCCATTACTTCCATACTACATAGGCTAGTTCAACAATTGATAAGAAACGACAAGACACTGTAAAAAGATAGATATACATAGGACATGGCGTTAGTAAGCTGGTAATGTAAGGCCTCTGTATATATCATTTACTTGGCTCTTCTTCACTACCATCCCTATTGTACAACGATAACTACGGCGCCACAGTATGAAAATGAGAGGAAAAAAAAAAAGGGGGAGGGGGTGGGTATGCTTAACAATAAATTAATCATGAGAAGATACATCAACAGACCAAATTTCTAAAAAAGAAACCACCTACTGCTTGGTGAAGATGATGATTACTGTACAAGTTTAGGTGATAAGATGGATTGAAAATCGGTTGAGATTAGTTAAAGCCTATAGATTCAAGTTATAAACACCTCTATTTTGTATTTTGTGTCTATTCAATGGTGACCCCTTCTGAGGACTGATAGGAATCCCCCAGATAATCTTTCTTTCCGCCCTTCACCTTCATCTGCCACCTACATCCATGAAATATCAAGTTTTTGAAAATGGAAAAGAAAAGGAACAGGTATGTCAGTGATAAGTTAATCTACACATAAAGAAATTGCTGCTTCTTAATTCTTGCGCTGCTGATAAATAAAATGATCGATAAACAAGAGTAAGTATACCTCTTTAGCTATTTGCTGTAAGACCACTATGATCTCAGAAAAATCAGGTCTAGATGCGGGATCTTGCTGCCAACATTTCTCTAACAGCTCAGCAAGCTTTGGAAGTGTGTGTTTCGGAACTGTAGGCCGTAATCCCTGAACCAGCACCAATGCAAGTATTTACTGTGAGTTGCAATCATCATATACTCTTAATGTAATCCCAAATAACTTCCAAAATCCACAGAATGTACTTCGACACAAGAGTTAGAAGAAGATAAAAGTAAAAGTATGATGTCCACTGCACCTTTTGGACCACACCAACTGCTGCTTGTAGAGGGGTCAAGTACTCGTACGGAAGCTGGGAAGCCAAATAAGAAAAACATGACTTGAGCCCAAAAAAAATTACTTAAAACGGAATCAGAAAATCCAATAAACTAGCTAAAAGTACAACCAAACAGTACCTTTCCAGTTAAAAGCTCCCACAATACAATCCCAAAACTAAAAACATCAGCCTTGTGGTCATAAGGTTTGTGTTCTATGACCTTCAAAGCAAAAGAACTGTTGTAAGAAATCGTAAAATGAACAACCAGTTCGACACACAAGATAATTACCAGATGAGAACTGGTCCATGTCACTGGTCTATTGTAAGTTAGGAAATAAGTAGTAAAGATGAGAATAACCACTTGCAGACATAAAGCAAGGTAACATTTTAAATCTGAAAATAGAATCCAGTTCATGGTACAAAACACAATTGGCCAAAACATATGGCTCTTGGTGCAGAATCCTAGAAGTTCATTCTCATTTTAGTGAGGAATATGGATTAATAAAATCAGTACCAGCAAAAGATACACCAATATGTTGAAATAAATAGGTTATCCGGTTGCCATCAATTTTTAGCATGAAAAATAGTTTTGTATGTTTTGAGAGTAGCCAAAAGGGTTTTGTGACATGTAAGCACCACTGGTTCATTTTGCAACATTTGTGAGGGCCAATAATTGTATCTTCTACATGCTTAATATAAGTACTGAGTATTAAGAAACATCATCAAAAACTTAACTGCATACACTTTAAGCAATGATAAAGAGGTCTAAAAGTTCTAACTAGATATGTTTCTAAAAATTACTTGGGGACCAAGAAGAGAAAAGGGCAAATAAAAAGATGCACCTCAGGAGCCATCCATCTGTATGTCCCTGTTTCTGCTGTCATAACTCCAGATTGACTTTTCACTCTGGCAACCCCAAAGTCAGCTACTTTAACCACCTGATATGCAAACAAGTCTCAACATTCAATAAACTTGCCTCATAGGATGGAAATTTCCTAAAATGAGATATGTTGAGTTTCAGGGTCTCATAAATAGACACCCAAGTATTGGCAGAACTGCCATCACAGCCAATAATTAGTAAAGTGCAAGTCACTACTCTTGGTTCATGAAATGAGAATAGATGAATGAAAGATAATCAGGGAAACTTTTCTATTACAAATTCAATTCGCAGTTAAAGTATTGCAAGTTTAAATTTCTTTAGGAAAGAAACACCATGGATGAGACAGAAACAAACAGAAACGTAAATTGAAGGGAGAACCTCACTTCATTTTCATCCATGAGAAGATTTGCAGCCTTCAAATCCCTGTGAATGATGTTATTTTGATGCAAGTAGCTCATTCCTTTAGAAACATCTATAGCAACCTTAAGTAAGGAAGGAAGCTTAAAGACACCTTTATGTTTGTGTAGGTAGTCATAGACACTTCCACCGGACATAAATTCTGTTGAATAACATAAAGTAAATGCAAAGTACTTTTATCAAATAAGGAAAGATAGAAGAACAATAACACAATGAATTCTAATGACTTTGATATGGGAATGGAAAATCAAAAACGGGCAGCTTTATTGATTTTAAATGTTGAACTGTGGTTAAATATGTAAAGATCTAGGAACTCATTGATGGTCACCTGTCACGATGCACAAACTTGGGGGCTTGGTACATGCGCCTATGAATTGTACAACATTCTTGTGTCGAACTTTCCTGCAAGTGTGAGTAATTGCATGGACATGGGGAAAGGAACAGACCCAACTTAAACATATAATAAGAGATATCGTGACACAACTTTGCCTAACCCTCTAATGCTTCGGAGAATATCTAAAGCTTAAGTTGAATAGGTAGCAGTAAATTAGAGATATTATATCCAACCTCATTATGAAGACTTCTTGGGCAAATTCTCTTTGTAGATCTGAGTTTATACGCTCAGGCTTAAGGACTTTAATAGCCACTTCCTGACCACAAAATGTGCCTTTGAACCTAAGTCAATAAAAGGAGTGTAAAATGAAAAAAATGAAAAACACAATCACCAGCTATTCACTTATGCATAGAAGACATTGAACTTACAAATCACCGTATGATCCAGATGCAACTTTATTCTCAAATTTCAAACTTTGAGGATTTATTTCCCATACATCAGTCCCATCATTTGGTATTGCCACATAATCAGGATCAGGTTTGATCATAGGTTGGTCTGGCTCACTTATAGGAGAAAATGAACGTTGACCCATCCATGCTTGCTTCTACATGACAACATGTTCAGCGTAAATTGACGGCATAGTTGGCAAATTAGATAAAGGGGAAATATGCTAGCTGATATGATCAAAAGGATTCAACATCACAAAAAACCAAGAAAAGTAATTAAGAGAGTATTAGATAACAGTAACCAAATGACGTAGAAGTTAAACATTAGAAGGAAAAAAAAAGGAAGGATTCTTTTGATTCCATCTACGTTAACACAGATCCAAGGAAAGATGAGCAAACTTCAAACTATCTTAGATAATACACATCAGATAACCATTGCAACTAAACAGAAAAAAAGAATTACCTCAAGCTTCAAAACTTCCTTTTCTAATGCAGTTCTAAGCTCTTCTATCTCCTGAAATTTTCAATACTATGGCTGTCAAGCAGGTTTTTCTGAATAAATTTTAAAAAACAGCAACATAACAACATTTGACAAAGCAATGCATGTGCAAAAGATGAGTACCTCATATGGCCAACCATCAACAACAAAAACATCTAAGGAGAAGCCATCAATTGTAGAAAAAGCATGTGCTTCTTGGATGTTCAACCCAATCTCAGCAAGTAAGGCAGTTAACTTCAGAATTTGCACAGCAGCAACAACATGCATTGAAAGGCCTTCTAAAGGTCAGAAAAAAAATGATGTCTTACATTTAGTTACACACATGGATAAATATTGGACTTGCATATGTGTGCATCAGAAGGAAGAAGGAGGCATTGCTATAAGGGATAGTCTGGTTGGGAACAATTGAGCAGACACTGTAAAGGTCCCAGCTTTTTAAACTGATAAGTGAGAATTTCCACTATCTCCTTAACGTTGAGCAGACCTAGCATATGGAGAAGGTAAAAGCCTACAGAATTTAAAAAAGAAAACCATGGGCTCAAATAGGTTCAGATTTGACAGAACAGTGTGTAGACGAAAACATGAAGCCAACAACAAAACAATGACTTGTTATAAGTAAGGCTCAAAGTTATAAGCACAAAGTTTACATGAACAAAAGAAACCTAGTTTCACCTGACTGAGAAGTTTTGGCTTGTCATCTGAAGAAAAAGTAATTTCATGCAAGGGCCTGCACCAGTGCAATTAACAAAAAGATAAATAAACAATGAATTTGCTTAAAGATTATTGGCAAAGTGAAACTTGCTCATAACTTGGTGCACAAAAAAAATGTATAAAAAGAGCAAGTATATTTCAGTTTACCATGTAGGAAAATTAAATATTATATTATTAGATGTAGTTAAACACTCAGATCACAAATGGCTGAATACATCCACGAACCAAGTTTTTTAAAATCCACGAACCAAGTTTTGATTAGCCGAACTAGACAATTTTGAGCCTAGAAAGGAAACTTTAGACAAGAAAATACCGAGAGTATTTTGAATTAGCATGTACAGAATCATCATCATCTTCGCTGTCAAACTTGTTCACCCCAAGGGCAAGTGCTTCAAGATTAGGTGATGAACCAAAGGCAGGTGGAGGATGTAGGCTGACCATGGAAAATGCAAGCATTACAAGCAGTAATAATGAATTTTATTTTAGCAACGAGAATTGAACAACATAAATAGAATAAGTTAGCACATGGAACATAACCATTGTCAACTTGAATTTCCAGGAAAAAAATTTAACTCAAAACCAAACCTGTGTTTAGTGCTTCGATTCACTTTACTATCAGGTGAGTCACAAGAAACAGAATCTGTTGAATTCCCTTCAGAAACAGGATGAACCTGCAAAAGAAAGTGATTGATTGATGAATTGCCAGAATCTCATTCAGCAAAGTTGGGAAATATCAAAACTCCCAAGATCCTCAAGAAGAAATGTAACACCTCACTTTTGGAAAACAATGGCTTAGCTTCAGACAAGTATGATAAAACAGGACCAATATGGCTACGCCAAAAATTCTAACTCCAAACTAATCACAGTAAAAATTTGGAACTCCAAGAAATTGATAATGCGTCTTATAAATTAAGAAGGAAGATCAAGATGCAGAGCCTCATGAATGTGATTATTTCCAACAGGGATGAAGTAAAGGAAGCACGTGAAAAAAGAAAAGATAGAAAGAAAGCAAGCATCTAAACACCCGCAAGAAGAAAAAATGCTTACGAGTCAAACAAGATTGACTTTTCAAAAAGTAAACAGGACAAAAATCCATCCTCTTAATGGTCTTCAACAGGTTGAAAGAAGCAAAACTTTACCATTGTCAATGCCAAAAGAGTAAACGCAGAAGTAAACTTCCTAATGACATTTGGCATCGCTCTGAACGTAACTTCACATAGAACCAACCTACCTGCACAAGGCGGATCTCAATTGCTGGTCTATTAGCAGGATCATGAGCCAAATGCAGCAATCTCTTATGCATAAGAACATCTTCTGCCCTCTCCACATTTACATCCAATGCATATCTGCAACACAATTACATCAACAACATTAAAGCCAAATAGAAGAAAACATATTAGGCCTAAAGATTGATATCAAATTCGTTTAGATCATAAAATCGTTTCTTTAACAACTAATCCACTAAAACCCCACTGAAACTATATCTTAAACTTCAACAACAAAGAAGAAGTAATAACGAAAATGGATACAAAACCAAGAAGATAACAATTTCATCCCCAAAACCGCAACCAACCACCCACTTCCCAGAAAAACAGATTCAATTAATATCCCCAACAAGAAAGTTCAAACCTTTACATTCATAACGCCATCCACAAGTCCATAAACACGTATAAACCGATAATACAATATGGGTACACGCATACTTTAACATACCGAGCAGGAAGTCGATTAAAGTGAGCCCAGAGTTGATCTTCGAAGCCGGGGCAATTCGCTTCAGGGTTTTCGGATTCTTTAAGTCTACGAAGAACCTCACTGTACACCTCCAGTTTTTGTCTCTGCTGCCTTCCTTGTTGCGACATCGAGGAAGGGGACGGTGACGCCACGTCATGCACCCGGCTGCCACAGCTCTCGTTGTCCTCCACCATCTTTCGTTAGATGACGCAAGTAAAGCGCTTGAACGTTAGAGAGAGAGAGAGAGAGAGGCTTGGTGGTTTTATGGAATTTGTTTGTGTTATTGGCTTTCTCTTTATAGAACAACGGATTTGTCTGTGTATCTGTATAGATCTGTAGGATCTGAACGTGGATGAGAACTAAAGTAGTATGCGCACCGAATGAAATATCACGCCTTTGGGGTTGCAGGTGGAAAATGGCAAATGGTGTGCTTGCTTTCCTTCTTTTATTTCTCATTATTTCACTTTTACATCAAAAAGTAGGTTTTTAATGTTAATTTATCACAATTTTAATCAAGGGATTTAAATTAATTAATCAATTAGTGAAAAAAAAAGCAATGGTATTATTGAATCATCTCTTACCATAAACGTATCTGTAATTGCGGTCTGTAAGTAAGTAGATCTTTATCAAACGACATGTCCTATAAACGAATAATTTAATTTAATTTAATCCAAAGGGTGTGGTTAAGTAAAAGAGACTCATTTATCCTTAAGTAAAAGTCAGGGATTCGCCTATTGACTTTGAGTATAGAGCAGCCTTAAATCTTTGGACCAGTTATCCCATCTTATAAAGTGCTTATAAACCAGTGAAGAGATTAATCACTGGATCCACTAGGTGGATACCCTAATTTAGAAGAAAATATTTTAATTTCAGGGGTGACTTATTATATGACAATTAATAATTAATGAAGACTGTTGCCATGACTCCGCGATTGCCAGCCTCTAACCTCTTTAATTCGTCTGACCAATCAGATGCGAAAGGTACATGGTGGGCATATTCTGATTTGGATAAGTTTCATGCCTCATTAAACCCTAATTAACGTTACAAGTTTTCAGTCCCAAGTCCAACGCTTTAAATTTCATAAAGTAGTAGAACTAACGAGCTTCATGGGAAAGCAGTGATGTTCAGGCAAGGAAGAGTTGCTCTCCCGAGAAACCTTTCCTCACTTTCTTTTCCTCTATCTTGATATGGACTTGTAAGGTGGAGGATGCACATGAAAGATTCATCATAACCATCACATTTCACGGTATATATATAACCTGACGTGAATAAATAAATAAATAATATTAGAAAAAGACATGAATTTTCCCCAAGCCTTGGGCAAGCTACAGTCCGAGGCTTGCAAGAAATAAAGCACACACTAGCAGGGTAGTCCTGTCCTGGCTTTGGTAGAATCAAGGTCCCAATCATTCAAGATGTACACGTGGTAGCTATATGCATGTTGCCCTTCTCGAGATTGTCACCTTTTTCCAGTTGTCCCAGGACCACCAAGGCAGCGTCGTTCTCGTCCATTTTCTAACTGCCGCGATTTGATGCAAGAAAGTCAATTTTAGAACGATACACGCAATAGCCCATAGCATGTAAAACGAGTTCATCAACTTTGTCCCAACCGTTCCATGCATTTTAACCAACATATGTACTGACCAGTTTGGTACAAGGTTCTCGAGTGATTTGGAGCTGTTAATGGCACTCTGAATTCCACTCGAGAAACTGATGCAAGTTCCTACTTGCCTACTTTCTTATTCTTGATCAATACTCGATATATATAAATGTGCGTGTGCGTGTGCGTGTGCGTGTGCGTGTGCACCAAAACATATTTATCTTACTTTCCGGATCATGCAGCATAGCATAGCGATCTACTCCTAACTTTAGTGTAGCCCAATGTCGAGTCATGTATATTGCTTGGGAAGACAAGTAATTAATATTGACGATTTAATGAACTATTAGCCTCGTTAACTAAAAAATGAAATATCTTGAATTACACCATCAAAGTCCGGTAGACCCAAGTTGATAATGACGGTTTATTAGAAGAATTAATGACACTTTGTTGGGACCAGTAGAAAATTACTCCCAAGCTATGAACATTGAAATCGTGGGTACTACAAGTTATCATAGTCAAACCCTCTAAACAAAGTCATTAGGAAAAAGGGGTTCGTAGTTCTATATATATGAATCCTTAAAATGGCCCCATAGTAATGGCAAAGCCAAACATCATTCCAACCTCATGACTAAAGTCAACCCCTAGTGTAAACCAATTTAACCAAATGATTAAATACTAATTAGAGAGGTATCAATTAACGGACGCCCCGACTATGGGATGATATTAAACCCTTCTTCATTATATTATAACCACTAATTAGCATAATAATAAACGTGGGATAATTTACTTGAAACGTGGCGCTCATCGACTTGTAGATAAGCACCTGCTGACGTGCACAAGCACACAGGTAATTAGCATCCTGAAAGGGGTCGTTAGTAAAGCCGGAATATTAGGATAGAGATGACGTGGAGGCGGACACGTGTAGGATGTGGAGGCGACGTGGAAAGAGTGACCTTTCAGTGTCCCCAAAGGTCACGTGGAGAATTTTACTGGAATTAGTCGGAACTCGAGAATTTTAAAAAATAGATATAAATTAAATTGGTATTACGTTACGTACGACTGGAGGAATCCAATAACGCAAAGCAAACTTTCTCTTATCGACGACTTGCTTTTTAAAACCTTATCCATGTAGAGAATATAAGAAATAATAACCTAACACGATGATACGAACTTGAGGTCTTGGATAAAACATGCGAGTGTCCTTACTATTATGTGGAACAGCAGAAGACAAGGAGTAGGTTGTTCTAGTTCAGGATAAGAGTTGGGAACCTGGCTGGCAGTTAGATAGCGCCTACCTTGGGTAAGCATTTGGATTTAGGACAGTCGAGACTGCCCGAGGGAGGACCACCCCATCTTTGTTCGTAGGTCAAATGGCCACCAGCTTTGAATTAGCAGATGCCCTTCTTCAATATTTAATAAGCAAGTGAACTTGCATTATTTTAACTTAATGATGCATTTGGATTAATTGTTATGTAAAATTATATACTAAATCTCAATATTAGCTTTTTGTAGTTTGAGAATTTTTATTCTTTCTTAGAGTTACATCAGCAGGTGCAAGATTCGTATACTAATTAAAAATGCTTATAAATTTTATGCAATTCACATGCATGGGCCATGCTATTTGTCGTAACATCTAAATAGTAAATATGAACTGAAAAAATCTATGTTTAAACTTCAATTTCAATATTATTTAGCCACACCACTCTAAATGTAATGTTTTTTTATTAACCAATTATATGTTTTTAGGTAGGTTCGAACTGTCTCATTATTATCCTAAATGACTTTTGGCGATGAAGACTTGCATTTATTGTCCCAGTTGGTCATTAGGAAGGAAAATGAGTCTAAGATCTCGGGTTCGAGTCTCGGCAGCGGCAATGTGAGAGTTCATCCAATGTGGTGACTCCTTGTACGCACCGAATACTGGGCAGCCTTTCCAAAAAGCTGACTGGGATCAGACCGTGATTTACCTCCCTTACACAATATCGGGCCGAAGTGTGAGGGCGCTTAGGGTGAGCGTTTCACCTTTTGAGTCCAATATATAAAATCAAGATTTCTGTGAAGATGCATCCCTTGCTCTGTGCGGTGCAATCAGGAGGAAAAAGCACGCCAACTCATGAAAGGTTTTGGTCTGACTTCTTACATTACTGTTCTTGATGTGTTTACTATTTCATTGCATAGTTTTTATGAACATGGAGTGTAGATTATTCCGGAGGCCATCAACATAAAGCAAAATGAAGGTGGAGAAAAATTAGAAAGAGAGAGAGAAGAGAGCAAGGAGAAGGTAGCTTATCTGAATAGTTATCATCATCCCCACGTAGGATGTAGGTGTTCTTTGTACAATTCAAACCTAACATCCCAAATACAATCATTATCCCCGCTACTTTTAATTTCTAAAAGAACAAACACGTTTTACACGAAGCTTTGACTTATTAATCTAAGCCCACCCTCAACGGCTCCGTCATTTCCTTTGATGATGTATCGTTCGAAGCTCACACAATGATCCAAAAATATAATAACTACTTCCATGGTTAGCACTTCAAATTAAATACGATCAATTTTGAATATTAAAAACAAGGAGAATAAATAAACCAAGAACAACCTATAATAATTACTAATGTGTTAAAAAAGAAAAAAAAGGTTTAAAATTTAAAAAGTTCATCATAAATTTCAAAAATAAAAAAAAAGAGTATGTTAAATAAAAATTAAATAATTAATTTTAATTTATAAGAACTTATTAATTTACAAAAATTAAGTAATTAATTAATAAACTGGTCAATTTTTTAACAATAATTATTATAATAAATTAATTCAAAAAATTAAAAATCTAACTAAAAATAAAATCGTTCAAAATTTTTACAGTTGAATCAGTTAAATTGATTGGGTAACTTGTTACTGCCTTTTAGGATCGTTCAAATGCTTTTAGGGTCTTTTAGAGTAGCTTTAAATGTTAGAGGCCTTTCCTAAAAATGATAAATGTTTGGATATTAAAAGCTTTAACATTTTAATTGAATTATCACTTAGTCGTGAACCAAAAAATTTGTTGAAGTGATATTAAAAGCTTTAATTAGTTAGACATAAAAGACTATTACTATCTTAAAGTGTATAATTGGTTCGCAATGACTAAATTATATACATACATATATATTTATTCACATATATATTTAATGTGAAAATTTTGATTTTAAACTTGGGAAATATTAAATTTTATTATAACATAAAATTTAAAAGTTAATATCCGTCTCTAAAAAATGGAATGGACTACTACTTTCCTCTATTCCAAATGTTGCTATAATTACACCTTATAACTTATCAAATATGTAAAATTCAACTTATAAGAATTTTAAAACAAGATAATTACAACTTATCAAATATGTATATTTTTTTAAAAAATAATTGAAAAAGGAAAAGTTTTAATTTAAAAATTGTTAGTTTTATTTAAATATAAATTTTTAAACTTAAATGTGAATATGAGAATATTTATTTTATTTAACATTTAATTAGGATTATTTAATAAATTAAGAATTATTATCAAAATAAGGTCTAAATTTACTTTAAACATGAACTCATCCAAGTTCTTTTCCTATAAATTATAATTATGTAACATAGAATTAATTTATTTTAACATTTATTATAATAAAAATACATATATGATAATTATAATTAATTGCTATAGAACATTATGATTACTAATTTGATATATATTGCTTTTAATATTTGATAATTAGTAAATTTGAAACTTCATAAAAAAATTTCAACACTCTATTTCGAGTCTATGATATGATTGAAAGTCTTTTAACTTTTTCAATTGAAAAGAAACGTTGGTTTCAAGTCCTTATCAAAACAAGCCGGTGGTCTGGTGCATGTGTAATATTTTAACTAAATAAGAGGTTTCTGACTCTCTCTTATAAAATCGAAAGATACTGGAGCTTCTGACTCTTAGTTAAAGAATACAAAAATACATTAAACCATTTATTTATATGAAAAGAATAAAAGGGTAAATATATTTTATAATTTTACAGCAGCAATAGATAGACATCACAATGTGTCAACATCGAGATGATAACGTTACTATTGTTCCGGAGCTACTCTTATTGTCTTGACGGGTTTGCATAGAGTCCAGATTTTTTGTCCAATATTATGGTGTTTTATTGTGTCCAATAAATCTCAGCTATTTATTTATGTGGGGTCTATATGAAATCCGCGTGAAACCCGCAAAATAAATGACTAAGATTCTATAAAATAAAATAAGACAGAGTAAAACTGAATAGAAGATCTGGTTTCGTATGCATACGTTCATCTTAACTTACAAGAATTAGGACATACTCGTTTAATATATCTGATGAATATTGAAGGTACTGGCGACGGATTAACTCTATGTGATTGACAGAAAGCTCCATCAATATGGAGCTTGCAAATTAAGATGTAAGCTAGGATTCCCTCATCCTCTCTTTTTTGCTCTTCTTCAAGAACGGCAGACAACATGCAAATATGTCCACTTCAAAAGCATGTGCTCTTCTTCAAGAACGGCAGACAACATGCAAATATGTCCATTTCAACTCAGGGAATATACGAAAACTGATATAAGCATATCCTACGGCCATTATGCCCTCTACCAGGGACGGAGCCATGTTATAGTGGAGGGGGGCTATGCCCCTCCTTTCAAATATTTTTTTTTAAATTACTTATATAATTAAAATTTTTAAAATTATAAATATAAGTGACCCCCTTTAAAAATATTATATAATTGTATTATTTTTTTACATTTAGATGTTAACCCCCGGTCTCTCCTTAGAGTTGAATCTAGCTCCGTCCCTGCCCTCCACCTCCTTTTCAGACTCGTTCTTTCGTAAACAAATCCTATATTAAAACAATCGTTGAATTGGAGTTGCATTATTAATTAGTGTTGTAAGATATTGTTTACGCCTCCATCATTTCATCAAAGCATGTTGATAATGTGGTATTACTCAAATAAATAACTAATATTTGTATAAATATATTTTAAAAAACTTTCTCACTCTGGACCCATTTCACATCTTTCTCCTTATGTCTTGCCGGATTTGCTATCTGCACTAAAACCACCTTCATTTTCCCCAATTTCAGGTATATTTGTAAAAGTGTGAAGGAGCTTCAAATAAGATATCAACCAACCATTAGTATATGTTTTTAATTTATTCATTCTGATAGATATAAATGTATTTTCTTTATAAATTGTCTTTTTAAGTTCATTATAATCAAGATTAAGCGATAGTTCTTCTTCTTCGATCCGAAAATTAGAATAGTCAATATAATCAATATTAATTAGATCATATGTATTTTTCTTTCTAAGTGCTCTGAAAAAAATAATAGAGAAATTATAAAATCAATAAAAAATGTAATTACTTTGAAAATTAAATTTAATAAATAAAAATACCTATATTATAAGTAAGGTAAACAAAGTCATTAAATCTTTGAAGTTCTAGGCATTTTCTTTTTTTCGTATAATTATGTTTAAAACACTCCAATTATTTATAACCTGATGCAGAAGTTGTTTAATTGAGTAATCTAATAGCATATTTTCTCAACGTTGGAGCATTTTCACTAAATTATCTCCATCATTCATCTACATTTTAAATCGATAGTTATGAATGTAAAAGATATATATTATTAATAAATAAAGAATAAACTAAAAGTATGAAAACTTATCATGCTGCATTTAATTAATTGTAAGTTATCTCTTTGTAGAAAATCTAACAAAACTCCATAAATTTTCATGATACAATTTAATTTCATTTATTGCCTTTGATCTCTTCAATGGAGAAAGTACCTTTGTACTTAATTACATTAAAAGGGACTACTCATAATACTAACATTTGTACATATATCTCCATTATATAAACAACAAATATTAAGGAAGGAAGTTGTTAACCGGATCTTTCGAGTAAGATGCTTATTTTACTGTCGATCAAGAATATATATATAAGGCTTGTACAATTTCTCATTCCTTTTAAAAATATTCATAATTATTTTACAAACTTTATACAAACTGTCATATGTATATGTATATATGATAAGTGCTTAATTGATTATGAAATTATTCCATAATACTTAGCGATTATTGACATGAAATTGCTTAAGATATTCACTTTGATTCATATGTGATTTTAGGCACAATTCGGAAGTAAAGATATTAAAGTGAGTTGAAAGTTCTATAGTTTGGCTATTTTTCAAATATTAATTTTCACTTGTCTTCACGGAGCAAGAAGAAGAAAATTCAAAGACAAGAAGAAAAAAATAGAAACACAAATAAATCAAAGTTGCTTACGACAAAGAAGCATAAAAGTTGTATATGGAAATTTCATGACCAACCCATGCAACGTGATGAAAACACATCAGACATTGAGCAAAACAACAACAAAAGAGGAAGAAAAGAGGCTGCTGGGAAGGAGCAACAAAAACACGGACACAGGAGAGGAAACATAAACAAGTCTACGTTTCAAGCAGACGTTGCATGTTTCACGCAGACGTTTTCAAGAGGGGAATGTAGGTTTTAAAAGAGGAATGTACAGTAAAGGTGGACCAAGAATTAAGTGAGAAAATTAGGACAACAATAGTAAGAAGGCGCAGTAGTGAGAGGGAGAGTGGTTCTTCGGTGGGACATTTTTAAGGGGCAAAGCTATGATCATTTGGAGACCTATAGAGGGGTAACCTACCGACGCTAGTTCAGGGGTAACATCGACGTCGACGACCCAAGTTAAATGTATTTCACTCTTTTTTGTTGTTTATTTCTCTCATTAGAAATTGATTGTGTTATCCTATGTTAATTGATTTGAGTTTTGTGTATGGATAATCGTAATCTCGTTATTATTCGGTTATTTGTGTATGAACCCATTGGGTATTGTGAAAAGATAATTTTAATGCATTCATTGAATTATTTTTTTTTGCAAACCCATTGCTATAATTTTGATATAATGCATAATTGTTATGTTAAAATTCATATGTAGCGACTAATGATTCGTAATCATTAAAGATAACATAACCTAGGTTAAATGACGCATCGTATGTGATTATTGCCTTGCTTAATCGGTTTTTCTAATTCGTAATTTACTACTCAATTGAATCTAGAGATTGTATCCTAGGTTATTCGGTAGTTAGTTTAATTAACGATCGTATTTTGATTAAAAACTACCTAAGGAAAAACTCAGATTAATTATTAGCCCACGATTAATAACTGCTACGAGAGGTTTGAGAACAACAAATTAATGAAATATGTTTAATTAAGGTGTAGGCCGAGATTGAACCAAAAAACCAAGTCCCAATCGAATTCCTCACTTTTATCATTTTTCGCATATTTTATTTAATTTATTTTTATTAGTCTAGTTTCATTTTATTTTCTAAAACCAAAATCCCCTAAACCTAAATACCGATTAATTTCATTTTAACAACTTTACATACACTCTTTGTGGGATTGACCTAGACTCACCACTGCTATAGCAATAGTTTAGTTTTTATTTTGACTAATGTTATATATTGACCTAAACTCACTGCTATAGTAATGACTAGTGTTACGACGTGCTGTCAGCATGTCGTAACACTAGTCAAAATAAAAACTAGACTATTACTATAGCAGTGGTGACTCCAAAGATGGAATATCATCTAAGTCTACAATGCTCAACAATCTTATAAGTGAAGCTACAATCTTTACAATAATCAAGTAAGCATCTTAAAATTTATTATCCACCATAATATCATAAACCTCTTTTCATTTTACACCCTTTAATAACTTACAATTTGAGAAGTATTTAATTTTTAATAAATTTTGAAGTGTTCGTTTATGCTTGTAAAAACATTTAAAAGTTATAAATGTAGTTGCAAGCCTAGTAACAGCGGGAGGCATAGTTATCATGTAGTTTCTTCAAAATTTTCATTTTTTTAGGTATTGCACTCCAATATACTACATTATCTCATATAGACTCTACTACTTTCTTTCTCATCTCTAACCTGTACTTCATAATCAATTTCAAAATAAGTGCAAAACATCAAATGTGGAACAATCTCCCACCTATCAACAAGCTCCCAACCTGTAACTTATTCTTCACCTTTTCAATCATTGCATCATTTATGTTACGATTGTTGAGTGTTATGGTAGACAAATTGGTGTGGATATTCCAATCTATTAAATACTCAACCAACGCAGTTGACAACCTCTTGCTTGTATGTGTTGCTGACACATAAATGAATTTATAAATATGAACAAATATCAATTTAACATAATAAAAAAATAAATGATAACAATATCAAAGAATATAATTTACTTTTAGTATTCTACTATGTAGAGTTTAGTTGTTGTCAATATAGTGTGTTGTCACTGTCATATAACCTTTCTTTTGGTCATTGGATGTCTATATGTCTGTTGTGATGACTACTTGTCCTTTAATACTCGACAACATTTTTAATATTTCCTTCTTATTTTGATCTCGTATATCTTCAAAATGTCTTTCTTTAAGGTATTTTGAGTTGGGATCTTGAATGTTGGTTGTAATGAGATCAATAACATCCTAAATCTTTTGTTATCAATTATAGAGAATGGTTGTTCATCATCAATGAGCATACTAGCGATAAAAAACCTTAATATGTTGCTATCATAAGCTGTAACAGTCATTTCATTCTTCCCTCTCATTAGGTTAGAGGTCAAAAATGTTTGACCTCTTAATACAATCTTTTTTTATTATACGAATCCATATGTCTCTTCAAATAAGAGGTCTCAGCTTTTGAACTCCCGACCAACATCTTGGACAATATTTACATTCGGCCTTTTTTACTCCATCTATTGATCCAGTCTTATTGAAGTGATTTCAAACATCACTTCTTAATGGACCTAGTGCACTTTTATCTTCACTTGGTACTGGATTAGAAGTATCTGTTTTTACACTCTGGGTACTAAATTAGAACTCTCAACTAAAGGAATATGCTTATTTATCTTAAACAATTAACATATACGACTATACATGTTATTCACGGACATTTACATGTATACATATACTTTAACGGGCATTTAACTTAGAGTAAGATAATCAAAGTATAATTAATCGCAATCACATACAAGAGTAAATTTCTCTATATATATGATGATAATGAATTAATGATAATGATAAATTTCAAAGTTGAAAGGATTAGAAAGCTACATACTTAACTTTATTAACTTTAAAACTTAAGATTATACTCTAATGAACTTTTTGCTATGCATTTTTGCCACTTGTGTTCCTTAATTTATAAGATTTAATTAGAAGTATTAAGTATATTTAATTCTCTGTTACATATTTTGAATGCCAAACCCAAACGTCCAAACTATTCACCTAACTTAAATTCATTGAACACTGAAGCTAAGTCATTGTACCACGAAGTTTAATTGCATTTATGGATAAGAACAACTAAGATTCAAGATCTATCAATCTAGTTATAATCTTTAAAGAAAATTATCTTTGTTGTGTACTAAGTTTAGTTTCATATTTGGTCAAGTATAATGGTAATCATACATAAGCGACATACATTTTTACACTTTTCTTAATATACACAAGATGTTATTACCATATTTTTCTCTTTAAGATGTTATTACCCTAATTTTGATCTTCAATAGAGCATTCACTAAACAATGTTAGCAAATTCAATAAACATGACCACTAAGGACAAATGTGTTAAACATCAAAACCTACCAACCAGAAACTAAACCGTATAATTACTTGATTTAGAATTAGCTTGAACCTAATTCAAAAGATAGAAAAATAGTAGGAAGGTAAATTGACTAGACGAAGCACAACCAATCAGTCATGTTCTGTGCTTATTTCATCTCAAACATTGCAGATGCATTTAATCACGTACATGGTAAAACAATATATATTAGATGACTACAAAAACCAAGCATTACCCTCATGCCTAAAGTTGAGTTCTTAGTTCCTAGAAAAGAAATTTCAGTATGATTATCATCTTGATGTCCAAAATCTTGTTCCTATGTTTATTCATTCATAGATAGACCAAAGTTGGGGAACTTTTTTTTTAAAAAAAAGTTAGGAACTTTTTGGTGCTTTATACTTCTTGGTAAAACCAACAAAACCACTAATTTTTAGGATTGAGATAACTTCTAAATAATCAGAAATGGTAAAGTATTGGTCTCACATACATGCATTGTGTTATTGTCCATTGATAATGAGCATGAGTGGAAATGGAAAATTAATAATTTAATTTAATTAATCTATCTTATACCTAAACAAACTAATTTTAATCAAGAAAATCCTAATTCTAAGAAACTTCCAATTTGAGTTTTCCATTATACTCACTTTTTAGAGTTCATAAATTTTCTTGAGGAATTGAATTGAAATTGCTTGGTCTAACTTTTTGGTTGATCTCTACAATAACCTTTTTAAATCGAACTGAGTGTAAGTGGATCAGTTTGAAACTAATAAAGAAGAACAACAAATTGTTGATCAAATAGAACAAGTGATTTGTAGAAAAAAAACTAATTTTGCCTTTTCTTCCAATACTAAAAGGTCAACGTAATCAGTATACAAAACTTTCTATTTTGCAGGGTCTGGTCATAATATACACAACCTTCCTTTTTCTATTTTTACCGAGAGACTGTTTCCATAACTTGAACGAGTGACTTTATGATCAGAAAGGAACAACTTTTTTAGTTGTTTCAAAGCTAATCCTCAAGGGCACTACTCTTGTCGGACAATGACAACTTCTTTAAGTTGACTCACTTAGCTACTGAAGAAAATGCAAAATGGAATTTAAACAAGAATAGAGATGAGAAGTGGGTAGTGGAATGAGTGTGAATAAACAAAAGTAATACATCATTAGACTCTTCTTCCTCCTTAACCTCTCCATAGGGTACTGAGCTGCTGGCGGCAACAGCAACACCACCATTAGCTAAGACTGAGGCTTACTTTTTCCTACAAGCTGTAGTCAGCTCTAATTATATCATGTACATCAACTTGAGACAACAACTCAAATGCTATCATCATCCTTCTTAGCTCTAGCTGCAATCAGAACGAAAAAGAATTAATTTTTACAACCAAAGTCCTTAAGTGTAATCAGGTTTCAGAAAAACAAAAATACCAGCTAATTGTTCTAGTCTTTAACAAACCCAAGATTTATACCCTCTCACATCAAATTAATTCATACAATGCTCAGGGGAGCAATGGTCATAAGCAACAGATACAAAATTTAAAGCAACACAAAAAAAGAGTGAATATGCCTCAAATTGTGAATTTCTTAGTAATTAGTATTTTAATTTAAGATGAATTATTTAAATTAGATTAATGTTTTTTGTAGGGGGAAAACAAAACTTGATTAAACTAAAGCACGAATACAATCCAGAATAGAATCCCAAAACTTAAAACTAGGAAAAGAAATAGAAGAACGAGCTAATCTATGAGCTAAGATGTTGTTAACGCGACATACCCACTCCACCTTAATATCAGGTCGTTGTAATAGAAGAGCCTGACATTCATGAATTATCGAACCATATTCGGACCAATCATGAACAGAATTGCGTATAGAAAGAACTACACTTTGCGCATCCGAAAACACAATACCGGCACCCAGACAGTGAGCTACAACCTGATCAAGGGTAGTCCTCAAAGCAACTGCCTTAGCAACACGAGACGAAAAGAAACCAGGTATGTAAGTGGTGAAAGCATTCACAAAAGAGCCACTGCTAAAGAACGACGCAGAGCCAGTACCCAGACAACGATTGTCTTCGAAGATGGCTGCGTCTGTATAGCAACACCAGCCTGTGTCAGCAGGTGCAGACGTGCCAGAGACAGGAACAATAGCTGGTGTATATGATAGTCTACGCTGAAGCTGTGCAGATTGCCATTCGCGCAGATGGTCCAAAGCCTGCTGCATAATAACATCAGGTGGGATACTATGATTATTCCAAAGAACCTCATTTCGGAC
>JANIPN010000219.1:74072855-74091641 GCA_027478595.1 Erythroxylum anguifugum
TTCACTTAACTCTCATAATCCATACAAATTTACTCAAATATCATTGAAATTTCTCCAATTCACATTACCCAAATAAAGCATTTAACACCACTAATTCCTCATTTAATTTCATTTAATCAAATCAAATTTTCAAGAAAATTCGGGGTCCAACATTAATCCTAGTTAAGCACTAAACCCAAATAAAGCAGCTAATTATGAAATCTAATTTCATCATTACACTAATGAAAATAATATAAATAAAATAGTCAAGGAAAATCAATAAAGCAAACTTTAGGGCTTTAAGATTCATTTAGGCAAATTTCCAATTAACATACAAGACTTATTTTCTAGATTGAAATGACAATTAACCTATTATATCTATGCCCTCTCTCAATCCACATAGGTATGCTTAATTAGGCAACTATCGCCTCTCGATGCACAATTCAACCTAATTAAATTCATTAAGCATAGTTAATCTACTTGGTTATTATTATAGTCTAGGATACTTTTATTCTATAGTGTTAAAGTGTTTAGTCTTTTAGTGTGAAGATTATGTTTCAACTCTTCGTCCTTCATACAATCCTTAAGATTGAATCTACAATAGCCAATTACTAATTAAAAAAATTAAATATAAAGATTATAATTTAACTAATAAATAGTCAAATTTGATGTTAATAAACTGAGATATCTATCCGAGATACATCCCTAACCCTAACTAAGTTTTCTAGCCACTAAAAATAAAAGTAACTCATAAATAGATCAATCTTAGCATAAAGGAAAGAGTAGAAGAAATGAACTATAGAAGTTGTCACTAGCTCCACCATTCTTGCTTTGAATCTTGAGTCAATGCTATGAAAGCCTAGACAATGAGAACAAAAGTAAGATGATCGCCAAACACCTTCTAGAAGTCTCATAAGTTAAACCTAATAAAAGTATTTATAGTTAAATTTACAAAAATAGAGTCTTGGGATGCTTAAACTTGAAAATTAATGCCCTTATAAATTATACATGTAAACTAGCATAAACCAACATCAACACTATCAACACCAGTGTTGATTTTGTTTTATAACTTTTATGCATTGTGAATTAGTTTGCAATCGACACCTAATACCAAGTTAAGAACAAAAGTAAGGCGGTTGTCAAACATCTTATAAAAGTCTCATAAGTTAAACCAAATAAAGTATTTATAGTTAAAGTTACAAAAAAAGAGTACTAGAATGCTTAAACTTGAGAAATAATATGTCCTTATAAACTATACACGTAAACTAGAGCTAGACCAACATCAACACTAATGTAAATTTTGTTTGAAACTTTTATGCATTATGAATCAGTGTGTAACTGACATATGATCCCAAGTTGTAATAGGCCCAATCTTGTTCTTTAACTTTCTCTATAGAAATATAAGGAGTTTAGCATTAGTTGCATACACCATTTTTCTATTTATCAAGTTCATTAAACTTAATAAAAGACAAACACCTATGTCCCTGATAAGTTGATAAATGTTCTACCTTGTTTACTAATTTCTTTAATTTTTGACATATTTGAGCAAAAGTTGATATCACATGTGTTCTACAAAGTTTTTGTCCATCTTCTTATCTTCCAAGTGACTCTAGAATCTCCTCGATTGGACAATGGAGAAAGTTACACTCAATTCTATGTTTTCTCCTTAAGATCATCATCTACAAGACAATGAACTAAACATAGGAAAACATCCTATCATCCATATAAAACATACTGTAAATATGCAAAATACCAAGTACTTTAGCCTCAAACAGCATGCAAAATATAAGAGTATCAATTTCTCTCAAACTTAATTCATTGCTTGTCCTCAAGCAATCACAACAAATAAACCTTAACTACTAACCTAAAATCAACTAACTAGAACAAAAACAATTATATTTTTGTACGTTTATAATAGTATTTAGCATATACCATAAGCCTTTAAACCCTTAAGTGGCTTAGTTAATAAGTTATAATATCTTAAGGGTTTATTTAAATGTTACCTATAAACATTAATCTACACTCATTAGTTAGATTCATAGTTAACAATATAAGATATACGTACTCAAGTCTCAATTAAATTGCAAAAGTTAAACATATGATGCTTCTTAAATAAATCACAATACAAACAACATAAAGAAAATACTATTTTACTTCTTTTATTAAGTTCAAATAGCATGAATAGACATGTCCTTACAAGATAATCACTTATTTACATAAGTTTTTAAAATTCAGGCAAGGTACTCTGATTGGTATGCTTTACCACAAATATAAGGTGTAACTATAATTAGCACTAGGAAGAATGGGTAAATCCCATAAGGACAAGAATTACTAGTACTTACCATCTTTCTATTATTTAGTCTAACATATTATGATGATGATGATAAATCAAATGTAAAATTTAAAATAATGAACTAAAATAAATCAACATATTTGACTAACTAGAATGACGATTAAACCTAAAAACAATCAAAGAAGACATTGGTATCTGGACTTCGAAGCCTTTAAGACTTCGAATGCAATCATGATTTCATTATTCAATTTAATCTATAGTTTATTAGACCGTGAAAATTCCTATCTTATGCTTATATCTTTCTCAAGATTATGAACACTTAATCCTTAGTTAATTAATTGAAGTCTCTTTCTAGTTTAAACTCCAAAGATTGTATTAATCGATTCGTGAATATCACAATTAGGTTTGACCCTAGTCTGAAAGATTTATACCGACCAATCTTTAAGTTTGCATGCAATTCTTTTCAATTATGGTAGATATATTTATATAAAAAGGATTCTCAATCTCAATTGCTTGAAGTCAAACATGAAATAATATGTTAGCAATATTAATTCAAGAATAATTAAGAACACATAATTAAATCTTAGCAAGACTAAATAATGAATTAAATTAAAATAAAATCACTACAACATCTATCCCAAAGTTCATCTAATCCAACTATCAACAAACGTTTAGCTTATAATCATAGAAGATATAACATCAAAACTAAAGGAAAAATGGAAAAATAAAAGAATTATAAGGAGATCCGTTTTAATTTGAAATCCATTTTAGACTGGTGGAAATTCATTCAAAATATTGTTCCCTACTTGTTCTTCATTATTTATATCGCTCTGGGCTCTTGATATATGTTTTCTTAAGCCTCCTACGAACCTTTTCGGACCTCCACATGTTTTCTCTTTATTTTGCCCTTTTATAGCTCGAAATGAGGGTTTATGGAATAGACTCGGTCACTTACATAGTCATGTGCATGATTGCGTCCCTCAATCTTGCTTCAATTCTTCAAAAATCACAAACAAACATGATCACAGAGAGTTACATGATCATAGATATGGCCATATCCACCTCTACACTACTATTTCCCTTAAGGATAACTTAATCTTTCACTATTTTTCCTTGATTCCATCTAATTTCTGCTCTTTTTGACCAATGAAGACAATTAGGACCTAAAAACATAATAGGAATGAATTAAGTACTAAAAACAATAAGAAACTCTCAAATAAACAAACAAAATGCACTAAATATGAGATTAGGAATACAGTCTATATAATATTTATTAAATTCCTACACACTTAAGCATCCAATTGTCCATAAGCAAATCCATTTTATTACTTTTAACTTAATAAAAAAAAGCTAGGAAAGCATTAAAACAAATCAAAGATATCCATCAAGATTCTCCATTAATCATTCAATTTCATAGTTCAATGAATTTTTAAACGTTTAGTTACCTGGATTAAATTATAAATCAATATAATTCAACATATAATTCTTCAAATTTTAATTCAATTCGTACAATTATAATTAATGCATAAAATGAACATATATGAAAACAAAAGTGCTAAAATCCTTAAACACTTTCATAACTCTTTATTAGAAACACTAAATTTAAACAATATAAGAGCATTTAGAAGTTTGTTTGAAAAGTCACCTAGCATTTTGACGCGAGAGTAAACACCTTATCATGAACACTCTTGTTTACTTAACTAGGTCACTATCTCAAATGATTAGTAGCACCACTTTTTAACTTTGACCATTTTATTGGTAAAAAAACTAACAAATTGAAATTATTTATACTTAAATTTCACATACTACTATTTTTTCTTTTTTTATATTAGGGATAATGAAAATGCTGAAAAAGAATTCACATTTAACTTAATATATGTACAAATTATACATAAAGGACCATAATGTAAATCAAGTTTCCATTATCAAAATTAATAAACTAAATTGAAATCAATTTAATCGTCAAAACTCAAAACTATTCACCTAATGAAATCAATTCACAATCACAATCAAAATTATAACGAATCATCTTAATCAACATCCTCTCTTTTAAAAGAAAATTTCTTGAACTATTCAATATTGAGATAATTATAACAAAATTGGTAAGCTTAATTGCTAAGTCCCTCCCTCATACTTAAGTTGTACACATGTAAGAACAATGTAAATATGAAAAGTAAAGGAGGGGGTGAGGATAACTAATACTCCCCTAATATTAAAAGAATCCTAGACTTGTCCAATGTCAATAGCATTCATCCAGTGCTAATGAAATCTTTTCTACTCTAAAGGAAAGGTTGATGTTGCTTTCATAACTTGTGGAACTACATCAAATCTCAAGTACAAAATCAAGATCATCAAACTAAAACTATGATATAAATAACTACTAATGAAAATCCTACAAACTAATCAATCAAAATCAGAACACTTAATTGTTAGGTTGCCTACTAACTAACACTTCTTTATAAGTTTTGTAGCTGGACATCTCAACAAATCCTTCTTCAACATGGATTTATAATCAGTGGCTTATTTTCAACGATTTTCCTACATAATGGTTCAATAATTTGTAAATAGGTCAATGCGCTATAAGATAATAAGGATCTGAGGTATTAAGTTAATAAAACCAAGTAATTACACTAATTTCCTTTTTATTAACAATCTATTCATACAAAAAAGAATAATAAAACCCCTAGATCTTTTATTGACTTTGATTATTTGTTTTGTGAGCAATAGGAGACCTCCATGCTTAAGATGACTATCGATAATACCTCAATAGCCTCCTTATTTGGCTCCTCCTCTTCATCTTCCTCTATCTCCTTTGTCTTCTTTTCTTCCTTCACTTCTTGAATAACAACTTCCTTTATATCTTCAACCTTTAGCTCCTCTCACTCTATAAAATTATTATATTCATATGTTCTATCTAAGTTAGCTTGAAGTATATAGATAAAAACACCTGGCTCTTTAGTTTTATAGAAGGTAGCCTTGGTTTACACAAGGAATTTCATAAGAGCATTTAGAAGTTAATAATCTTCTTACTAATATTGTTGTAGAAATCTAAATGAAGTGTGATTGTTCTATGAAAAGTTATAATAACTGCCCACTCTAGATTATAAGTATTCTCTTATGGGATACATTGAGGTCAGTTCTTTATACAAGTTAGATGCCCCATAAGTGATGGCGTACCATAATCCCCATAAGAATTCTCTCTTCTCCATCCTTCCATTGTCTTTGATAGCTACAATGATGAATACCCAAATCCTACAAACTAGACACAAATATAAGATCAAGAAAGAGAGTTATAAGGATAAATAAATAAATATAAAAAGACAAGAAATAAAAACTAACAAGAAAGAAAATAAAAATGACTAGATTGATAAAATTAAGCATTTCCTAATATTTAAATCCCCGATAGTGTCACCAAAAACTTGATTGGTATGTTTTACTGTACGTGAACGGTGTAGCTGTAGCTAGCACTAGTAAGTACGGGTTAATCTCACTAGGACTAGAGCTACTAGTACTTACCATCTTTCTATTATCTAGTCTAACAAATTATGGTGATGATGATAAATAAAATTTTAAATTTTAAATAATAAACTAAATTGATCAACATAATTGACTAACTAGAACCAAGATTAAAGTAAAAGCCAATCAAAGAAGACAATGGTACTTAGACTTCAAATCCCCCTAGGAATTCGAATGCAATCATGACTTCACTACTAAATTTAATGTATAGTTTATTGGACTATGAAAATTCCTATCCTTTATTAATATCTTTCTCATGACTATTAACACCTAACCTCAATCGATTAATTGAAATCTATTTCTAGTTAAAACTCATAAGATTGCATTAATCAGTATCCTTATTAAGTTTGGTCTTAATCCCAAAGATTTATTTTGACCTATCTCCAAGTCTATGAGCAACTCCTTTCAATTATGATAGATCTATTCATACAAAAAAAATTAATTTTCAATTGCATGAAATCATATATGAATTAATACGATAGCAATATTAGTTTAAGAATAATTAAGAATACATAACTGAATCTTAATAAAACTAAAGAATGAATTAGTTAAAAATAAAATTACTACAAGGTCTATCATTAGGTTTATCTAATCCAATTACCAACAAAAGTTTATCCCATATTCACAAAATATATAACATTAAAACTAAAGGAAAAATGGAAAAATAAAAGAACAATGATGAGATCCCTTTTAATCTTCTTAAAATCCACTTTAGGTTGATGATAATCTATTCAAAATATGTACCTTCACCTCTTCTTTTTTCTTTCTATGCTCTTTGACATTATTATGTGTTTTCTTGAGCCTCCTTTGAGACTCTTATAAACATCTTTGGACCTCCCTTTGTTTTTTCTTTGTTATGCCCTTTTATAGCTTGAAATTAGGTTCATAAATATGGTTGTGGGCACATGGTCATGTCCCTTAAAGACAACTTTAATCATTCACTTTTCTTTCTTGATTATGTCTAATTTTCTTTGTTTTTGACTTATGAAGGAAATTAGGTCCTAAAAACATAATAGGAACGAATTAAGTACAAAAAAATAAGAACTCTCAAATAAACAAACAAAATGCACTAAATATGATATTGGAAATATTTATTTAGTATTTTTCATACTCTCGCCATCTTCTTATACAGAAGTTAGATAAATTTCAAGCTTACGATAAGTTCATCTTCTTATAATTTTCAAGTTTATGATAAGTTCATCTTCTTATCTAACTTATATTGCTTAAATACATATGTATAAGAAAAAAATCATAACAACTATAAATAGGCTATAATGGGGCGAACAAGGTTAAGTAGGCTAATTAAACTAAGGAAAGGGAATACATAAAACAAAAATATTCACAACTAGTATAGCAAAAACAAATAAATCAATAAAAATATGACTCCTTATCCAATAACTCCTCATATTCTTATAATCATCCTTATTCTCCTCCATTCTTTTCAAGTACAAGAACCCATGTCAGTTGACTTTTAACTCTTTATCTTTTATATTTTTCACATTTTTCTTTGCTTTTTGGATTGGCATAAGATTCCCCTATTTACATTGCCATTTTCATACACTTTACCATTTCTCCCACAATTATTTCACTACATCTCATTCCCAAAAACATTAGAGCATAAGTAAAAGCTTTAATAATCATGAATTAGGGAGTAAATACTTGCTTTTCTTTTAGGCTCAAGGATCTTTAGGAAAGTGTTAATAGGAAAAAAAGGCATTAATTCAAGTTTTAAAATTAATGTATAAAAAGGTGGCTAAAACTTAAATACTATGTGTCTTTATCAATTTAATGCTTATAAACACCTTAATTTTAATCTCAAAAGGATGGAATTCAAGTTTTAAAATTCAAAATCGAAGACAGCATCTACATAAGAAGGAAAATTTTTGCACGAAGGCCCAAATTTCCTACAAGACCATTTAAGTTAACTCAAAGTATAATCAAAGTTGATTTCTCTATGGAGGGTTCTTAGATGATTAGATAAATGATAAAACTTAGAATTATCATCTATTTGTGTATCAAACATGCAATTGAAATGGTGAGAAGACATGGATTTGGTATGACAATTGGTTGGACATCAGTCATTTGGTGTAATCAATAGAATTCTCTCATTTTTTATATCAGATACCTTTACACCCAGAGTTTCCTTTCTAATTATGTAAGGAACCTAGCAAGGTAACTTCAAAGGATTCCAATCCCTAGCTGATCATTTTCCTACACTGAGGACAACTCAAACTGAAGACACAATAATATGGATGCTAACTTTGAATGGTCAGTACATGAATCAATCTTTTCATAAATTGTTCACTAACATTACTATAGAAGCTCCTTGGTCCAATCTTATATAAAAACAATCTCTATGCCCCAAAGCTTCTTTCATCTCTTGGTTAGTGATTAGGAATAGACTCACGACTAAGAATCAATGGCATGGAAGTGAAGATGTATTATGTTTGCTATGCAACAAGGAGGTGGAGGACATAGACATTTGTTCTTTCAATGTAGCTTTTCTAAAGCTATTTGGAGTAGTATGCTATACATGCTACCTAGTAATAACAATTGCTACAAATGGGAGCAAGTCTTGAATTGGGTGACAAGCAATTCTCGAAAAGGGAATCCAAACTTTATACTATATAAAGGAGTATTCATTATCACCATTTACAATATTTGGAGGGAGAGAAATCGAAGATGATTCACAGATGATAAACAAGAGAAACACCAGCTGGCAAGTAGAATAGCAAACCATATTTGAGCATGTATAGTGGCACATCATATATAGCAAAAACTTTCAATGGAGATGAAATGTCGTTGGAACTTATAACTGTCTTTTCTTTCTTGTTGATTGATGTACTACCTTCTTCTTAGTTCATTTTGGTTTGTTGTACATATAAGGATGGCGTTATGCCTTGAACTCACTATTATGTAGTTTTTAATTCCATCTATAGTTATTTCATATTCATTTTAAAAAAAAGTATAATCACTTAACAAATTAAGTTTCTTAGCATTTACGTAATCAAGGTGCAAATTTATTACATGACCATTCAAGTTAAATTAAAGTGTAGTTACTTAACAAATAAAGTTTCTTACCATTTACAGAATCAAGATTCATATAACATTCACTTAATCATATTGTACATCTAATTTTTAATAATCAATCACAATTAGGAATCATGCTAAACATATACCATCAACATAAAGCTACTAAAGAGAATCTAAACATAACCTAAAAAAAGGCTAAAAATATAGGAATTTTGAAATTTTTGAAAAAAAAAAGAATGCAATTCAATCATCTCTATTCCAAATATTCAATTTAGAACACTATTATCCCAATATTGTGCATCAAAAGTATATCGACAAAAAGGGTATGAAAAACTCCTTAAACACTAGGACAGTTGAACTGAAAATTTCCTATCATAAAATACTTTACCATACTCAAAATCTACATAACACTTAACATTGGCAGAGACTCATAAATATTAAAATATATATTGCATTTAAGTTCTCAAATCACAACCTAAAAAAATTAAAAGTTAGTTAAAATAATACATAAATAAAACATCATAAATATCCTAAACCTAACTATATGTATGCATACAGGCAGGGCTATAGTCATTGGGACAGTGGAGGTGGTTGGTTTCAGTCAATAAAAAAAGATTATTTGTTGGCTAAAGCATGTTTTGAATCTTAAAAACCAATCAATATTTGTGATTATGGTCCTTTCATATGACCATATTATTACTGCTCCTTTTGTTATAACATTCCTCATTCTCCTAATTTATGAACATTATGATGTCCACTACAGGGAATAATGTTGAAGACTAAAAAGATGTCTAATTTTTGCCCTAATTATCATAGCCATCCTTACAACATACAATTGAATATGCCAACTTCACCATAATTTACAAACTCCACAAGTTCACAACTCCCACAACATTTCTCTCACTTTTAACAATTACACAAACCACAATAGCAATCAAAGTATAACATGTATAACATAATAAACATCACTTCTACAACTCTAAGTCAGTGTTCTCACAACTCCATAATAGCAATGCACAATCTATAATTCTTCTTCAAGCTCAATACTTAATCTCTAGTGTACTACTACCATAAATTAAAGATATGAACTTACTTTGAAATTACAAAATTTAAAATATGTGCTCAATATCTCTCAAAACCCTTTCAATGCACAATCCATAATTTATGTCTTCTTAATGTGAGAATATGATGAAAGGGGGATGATTTAGTGTTTTAAGATATAGGTGTTGTGTTTTAGGGAAGGATTTACTATTTAGAAAGTTAAATTTTTTGTTTGGAGACAATATTCGGGTGAAAATGATGGATTTTTATGTTGGGTGGTGATGAAAAAAAAGAGAGAATAGGGCTTTAAGTAAAAACTCTGTAGGATTAGGTTATAAGACAAGATTGATGTGGGACACACTTTAACATTGATATTAGTTTTATTTTGCTTCTTTTAGAGTGTTACTCGTTCATAAGACTGAGACTAGCATTCTTCCCACATTGATGCCAACTTTATTCTGTTTCTTGATACTCTCCTATGTTGTTTAACACTAGTACCTTATCCATTTTAAGTGTAAGGTTCTCCTCAACCACATCAATGACAACCTTTTTAGTAGCTAAGAATTGTCTTCCTAAGACAATGGAGACACTAATGTCATACTCCATTTCCATCATTAGAAAGTTGATCAGAAACAAAATATTTTCTACTTTCACAAACAGGTCTTCTACAACCATAATTGAGTACTTGATGGATCAATATACTAGCTAGGATGAAACGTTCATTAGCTTAAGCTCCCCTATTCCTAGCTTCTTAAGAATAGATAAAGGCATAAAATTAACACTTGAAGCTAAAACATATAAAAATCTAATATCAATAAAAGTAGTACATTGACAAGAAATAGTGAAACTCTATGGATCCTTCAACTTTGGTGGGAATTTATTATGTAAGATTCTGTTGCACTTCTCTATCAAATACATCATAATATGCTTATCTAATGTTCATTTATTATAGATGGTTTCTTTAAAAGCTTTACATATGAAGGCATCTAAGCTAATACTTTGGTAAATGGTATAATAATGTATAGTTTCTTAAAAACATCTAAAATTTCTTGAAATTATCTTTATTACTCTTCTTTTTAAGCCTCTGAAGGTAAGAAAATTATGGCAAGTAGGGCTTCACAACAAATCTGGATTTTTACTCTTGATAAAATTATGGCAAGTAAGCCTCATCTTTCTTAGTTTTCTCTTTAAATTTTCCTTACTTTCTCACTTCTTTGTCTTCAACAACACTAAACATCTAATTTATATGTTTCATTTTATTACTAATTGAAAACATTTCCAAACCTCTTTTGTTTATCTCCTTAGCCAGTTGGCTTACTTATACCCCTAAGTTATGAATCAAGACATAATTGGACTACAACACCTTTTCAATTATATCTAGTTTATCTAATTTCCCTATTTTTATCTATAGTATCTATAAAATGTTTGAGCATATCATCCAAACCATTGCTCTATGGTGGTGGTAATTGAAATTGAGGTTAACTTTAGAACCCAAGTGATCTCACAGGTCTGTTCTCCCTAGTTCCCTGCTTCTTTTATGAAAATTTTGGGTGATTTTTCTACCTACATTATATGTGTTAGCGACAGGATCATTCCTTAAAGATTTCTTTCCACTATAAGCAGCTACGTATTTTGCTTCCTCACTATAATTCGAGGCTAGCTTGACATTTGTGCATACATAGGATGGATGTTCATACATGCCACACTAATAGCAAACTTTCTTATTATCCATGTGTTGATCTATAAATATTTTCATCTAATTTGAAAAATTGGCTACTTGCATTGACAATTATGAAGACACTTGCACCTCACAAGGGGAAGTTTTTCACTTTCCTTCACCACTTTAGTTGATGATTCCTTACTAAGGTTTTGATAATCTACTTTACCTCCTTGACAGTTTTTGTATAGATTCTACCTTAAGTTGCGATGTTAACTAAAGTTTGACATATAAGTGTAAAACACTCATTAAAGAATTGCATCACCAGTTGTAAGGAATACTGATGATATGGGCAATAATAAGTAGAGCTTCATATATTTCTTAAGCATCAGGAATGCGTCCTTCTCCTTCTATGCAAATCTCGAAATATGCATCCTCAACTCGATAGTATTGTATAAGGGGAAGAATCTCAAAATGAAAGCAACATAAACCTGGTCCCATTCCTTAAAAGAATTTACCTTAATTGACATTAATACCTTATACGAAGCCTGTCTTCTGTGAGGCAAATACAAGTGTTTGGATCACTAAATAAAAATTCTTTATAAATGTGATAGCATCGTCACTTGGTGATCCACCAAAGGTCAAAAACAAGTGGAGATTTACTTATTTCAATTTATAATTCTATGCCTTATGACTCAATTTAATATATAAGGAATTTGCACTAATCACATGTAATTAAATGTCCCTTATACATATCCTTTGTGGTTATTGTTGGTCTTGCTCCATGTTAACAATAATAATATCTTGATTAATAGTCATCGTTTATCTCCTTCTCACTCGATTTTATCTATAAGTTCATTTAATTTCAAGATCAAATCAAAGTAGGGTATCAAAGTTATAACTCCTAAAAGTCGTATCTTGTGCCAACTACTTGAGACAAATTAAAGAAATCAAAAGTAAAAGAAAATTAAATTAAACTAAAAATAGTTATTATATAGTTCCTTAGTAACATTCCAAAAACTTAAATCGACTGATTCTGCAAGCGCATAAAGTCAATTGTAATAAGTTATTAAACAAGAGTAATTCAAGAGTATCGACTCCATAGAAACTATTTCACTAAACTTATGAGTCATGGTTAAGTACTAAAACTGAATAAAATAGTTAATTATGAATGGTAATTTAACCACTACATTAACTAAATCAATGTAAATAAATTAGTAATGGAAAATAAATAAAGCAAATATTAGGGCTTTAGAGTTCACATAGGCGAAATTTGAATTATCATACAAGATTGATTATCCAGGTTGAAATAAAGATTAACCTATTGTATCTATGCCTTCTCTCGAGACATATAGATATACTCAATTAAACAACTACTATCTTTTAATATGTAGTTCAAGCTAATCAAATTTATTAAGTATAGTTAATCTATTTGGTTATCACTATAGTCTAGGATATTTTTGTTCTCCGGCACTAAAGTGTTTATTATCTTAGTGCACATATCATATTTCATCTCTGGACCCTTTATACAATTCCTAAGATTAAATTTGTGAGTGCAAATCGTGAATCCAATGATTAAGTATAAAAAGAATAAGTTCAACCAATATATAATTAAATCATATATTGATAATTAAAATATTCATCCTAAGTTATATCCCTAATCCTAACAAAGATTTCTAGCCACTAAACATAATAAAAACAATGTATAAACAAATTAATCTTAACATAAAGAAAATAGTAAAAGAAAGGAATTAGAGAAGTTATTGTTGGCTCCTCTAATCTTGCTTGAATTCCTCCTTCAATGCTAAGAAATTCTAAAACTATGAAAACAATAGTAAGGCAGTTGTCAAATGTCTTTAAAATTTTTGGACATATTTTACAATATAAATAGTGAAAAGTGTATTTTTAATCATAACGTTTACATGGAAATATTAATTATATCTTAATATTTAAAACATTAAAAAACTTAATATTTCAAAAAATTGTTGAAATTTAATCTTAAATTATAGGAGTTCTTAACTAAATTATGTCTCTATCAATCAAGTGTTATATTTAATATTCATATGACAAATAATTATGTCTCTTAAATTATAGGAGTTTTTTTAATTTATGTGGAGTCACATTATTATATTAAAGCCAAATGATACTTTGTCCCATTCACTTTAATTAAACCTAAAAGTGACAGGTTACTTAAGGTCTCAAAGTTTGATTCTTTTTTCCCAAAAAGTATTGGAAGAGTTTTCTACACTTTGAAGCATTTAGAGAAAAAAGCATTTTGTCTTATAGGCTTGGTGTTAAAAAATTTTGTGGTTGCTCTTCTTCTTCTTCTTTTCTTTTTAAATATGAAACTTGAATTCTAAAATCATTCTTCTAAGGACTCAACATCTAGAAGCTCCCTTAAACATTACTAAAAAAAGAAGACATTGAAAAAATAGAATATAAATACGAATGAAACGAAATGACAAAAATTTATAGTTGGGTTTTGCACATAATAACTCACAAAAGAAGCAAAGAATAAATGTTTTTCATATATAGGGTATATGGTCCAATCACAAAAGAGCAGAAGTAACAAATTGTATATTAAGAATAACAAAATTAGAATTGATTAGGCTAAATTATAATAAATGTGAAATTTGGAGCTCGTTTGGAAATAGGTATTATGCCCCAAAGTTGCTTTTTCCTTGTGGCTCACAATTAAAAACAGATTGAGAACTAAGGACAGGTGGTTCGGTACTTATGACCCCATTTGTGTACTGTGCAAGTTAGTCAATGAAAGTAGAAATCACTTGTTTTTTGAATGCGTATATACTAAAGCAGTTTGGAATCGAATCTTATCTATGATAGGCTTCCTAAACTTTACCTATGATTGGAATGAGGTTCTAAAGGAGGTTATTTACACAGACAGAAGGCAAAACTGTGTTACGCTTAGAACCTCTTTTCAGATGGTTCTATATCACATCTGGCGGGAGCGAAATAGGCATATTTATAAGCAAATGGAACAGAATAAATATCAGTTAATAGACTGCATTATTAACTTGGTTCGGGAGGTCATAATTGGGCATGGAAACCAAGATCAGCTCTGTTTGACAATGAGAAGGCGTTGGTGTATTTAAATGTAGTTTCAGGTTGTACTTTGTGCTCTGTTTTCCTCTTGAGTTTCATGTGATGCTGGCGCATTTGTGACTGTGGCCTGGAAGGCTCTTTTTTTTTTGTTGTCTTACTTTTCTAGGTTTGTTATTCTTTGTACATTGTTATGGATGTTTCTTTGGTAATTTATAGTATCTTAAAATTCCCAAAAAAAAGTGAAATTTGGATTGCTTAAATTTAATTAAGGTTATTTACAGTAAATATTGAATTGATGTCAGTTGTGATTAATTAGATTTAATTAATATAAAATTAGAGATAATTAAATTAATTTTAATTAAAGAGAGTAGAATCTACACCATCACTATTATGTATCTTTCACATGACAAGTAAGTGTTACATACAAAAAATAAAAAATAGTGCTAATTGATAAAGAACTCTGTTAAGATCTTAGTTAATTTAAATTATTAACATAAAAGTCTCATATGTATTTTAATGCCAACCTTAAAATTCCAAAATATATTTTTACCTAATGCGAATCAAGGTTTGAGCCTTTTCCGAAATGTAACGATGGACCTGAACCAAGGCCAAGTCCACAACTTCACGATTGCGTATATGTACAATTCTCCTTCCCTTTAGGTGGTTCGTTCACTTTCTCTCTGAATTTCCCGACAGAATTAGACAACAATGGTAGAGTGGGCTAATTTACCAAAAGACCTCTTGGAACAAGTTTCCAAATGTTTAGAGACTTCCAACGATCTACTACGTTTCCGTTCCGTTTGTTCTTCGTGGCGATCCTCCGTCGGGCCCAAACCTCGCCGTTCATCGGGAAACTTCCGTTTCCTTCCAACTGATGGAATCTCTCACACCTCTTTTGGCTTTTGTCTCTCGAAACGCACCATCTTTCGAATCGGGTTACCGGGTTCTAATGATCAGGGAGACACAGTTGGGTGGTTGGTCAAAGTTGAAGAAGATGCGCCAAGAAAGCAGTTGTTGAACCCTCTCTCTAGGTACAAGATGAATGCTTTACCCAATAGATTTCCTAGAGTATTAGATTTGTTGAACTTAAGGGTCTGTGAATTGGGTAAAGAATATGTTTTGCATCTTCTGAATTATAATTTGTCCCCTCATGAGAGTGCTGGTACCTTGTACATGGAGAAAGTGGTGATGATACAATCAAGTTGCGGAAAGACCTTTGTGTTGCTTACAATTCATGTTTCTGGTAAGTTGGCAATGTTTACAAGTGGTGATAAGAGATGGAATATAATGCAGGACATGCCTTCTCCTTATGATGATGTTATTGTTTATAAAGGCAAGTTCTTTGCAGTGGATAACATAGGGAGGACTGTGCTTGTTGGGTTGAACAAAGAATTGGATTTTGTTGCAAATCCTGTGTTTGGAGGTGACAAGAAATATTTAGTGGAGTCTGAGGGGCAGTTGCTGTTGGTTGATATGTATTTGAGTATTGATACAGGTGAAGGGAGTCTGAGCACTGGTGAAGAATTTTTGGAGCATCTTGCTCAATATATGAGTGAGAGGACAGTGAAGTTTAAGGTTTATAAGTTGAATGAAGAGACACAGAACTGGATTGAGCTGAAGAGTTTGGGAGATCGTGTGTTGTTTTTAGGCGATGATTCTACCTTTTCAGCATTGGCTTCTGATTTTTCTGGTTGTAAAGGGAATTGCATATTTTTTGTGGATAACTTCTTTTACTCCATGGAGGAGTATCCCATCGGGGGAGATGATGGGGAGCTTGTAGGTCGAGACATAGGTGTGTTTAACTTGGAAACTGGTTGTATTGGACCTCTGAGTAATTATCCTGAATATTCCAAACTGTTTTGGCCTCCTCCTAACTGGGTGTTTTCAACATTGGGGGTAAGTTTCCTTTCCCGTAAGTTTTGTTTGCAATTGCTACTTTGCTTTTAATCGACTCTTAAAGATGATTTGGTGAATTGAACAGGTCGAACATGAAAACTAGGTTCATAAGCTGTCTTAGTAAGTGCCCAGCATGGCACACGTTGTCTCAGGCTGATAACTGCTATCAAGCCACAAAAGGCAGCAATTGACTTGCTTAGACTTAAATCTTTCAACAGCTAAATGGAGAAATCCTCAAGGAACATGATCTTTTGATCTTTGAGTGTCTCTTAAGTGTTTGAAGAAAGTTCAAAGATTTTCCTTGAACGTTGGCATTCGCCTTGCTGGAGTTTGTGTGGTCGATTTTCCTTGTATTATGAGGAGTTTTGATCACTGATTCACCATGGTTGATTGACTGTGGGCTTTTGTCAGAATTTTGGTTGTTGATATAGAAATTTGTTCCGATGATGAGTAGCTAACCGTGAGCTGGTGCTTCTGTGTATAACAATAAAACATCAATCCACGGGTAAGTATTCTGATATACAACAATAAAAATAACTCCATGGTTCAGATGGGTAAGTATTAAATTTCTCTTTCTAGTGCATCATGTGAATTATGTCAGATGCAATTGTTTTATTTTTGTCTAGGTGTTCCTTAATATGTTACTTTGACCAAGTTACCGGTAACTAAGCAATATAAGTTGTACAGACTTTAATCTAACCATTTCCTTAACAGCAATATATTTGAACTAATCTTGTTTTTCCTTTTTTTACTGAAAATAGAAAGTATTAGTCATTTGTTGTCAATTGTAGCTTGTGGCCCCTGTAGGTGTAATGTAAGAAATGAATGCTAAATTTGCAAGATCATGATAGTGCACTTAAGTAAACGTTCAAGACGAGCAATGCTGGCTGTGTTGTTGTTCGACGGGACTGGACTGGAAATTTGGTGACGACAGACTTCAGTTCGTGGCATCCCAAGCTATTATGGAGTTAAAAGGTTGAACTTGCAGAATGTGTGCTGAGAAATTTATTCAAGTGATCAATGCCTTAAGAATGTTCCTGATAGCCTCGCAGATTTTGGGACAATAGTATTTGTATTAGACACTAAGTTCCCTCGGAGATAAGAATTGAGTTCTCTTATGTCAGTAGAAAAAGTAACACCGGTGGCCCATGTATCAGCTCAATGTAGAATCTATAGGATCAAGAGTTCTATGGACTAAAGATTGCTATAAACTACTGTCTGCATTCAAAACATGGTGCAAAATCTTAATGTGTATTGCATTTAGATTCCGAAAATCTAGCCTTGCTCCCTCCAGTGAAGTAAATAGGGAAAGTATCCTAAAATGCAACACCTTGAAAGCTTCAAATGTAGCCTATTCAAAGCCACCCACGGCAATAGTGGCAAAGCTGCTCAAACGCGTGTAAATGTTACTTATCAGATTATAGTTTGGAGTTTCAGAATCGATGACAGGAGACCAAAAGCAACCAATTATACTTATCAGGTTATAGTTTGGAGTTTCAGAATTGATGTCAGCAGACCAAAAGCAACCAATTATATGGAGCTTGGTAGATAAACATAACTGCTCAAGAACTTGCTTCAAAATTTGAAGTGCCGTTCCCAAGAGGGATCTTGAAGCAGAGCTGGTTAAGTTGCTACAGAACACGTAGGCTTTTAGTTTATTGCTTTTGCTATAGTTTGCTGGGACTTAAAAGTTATTTGGTTATATCATTTATGAAAATTATAACTTTAACCACAAAATATGTATACCAAGCACAGAGATGTTTTCCTTACTCGACTTTGAGGCAAGACATGGGGCATCCAAACCATGGTATTTCCTTCTATCCAAACCATACCTTTTTCCATGCCAGTCATTTCAACAGCAGCAAGCCATGTAATAGGTATGTAGCCACAGGATATGGCCATACAATAAGCAAATTTCCCTACAAAGTAAAACCGAAAAGGCCATATAACTTCAAAGCTATGTAAATGAAGAATGATTCTCCTATCTTCACCTCGTACCATGTCAATAAAGGTCCTTCTTAGGTCCAGCACACGTATCCTTCACTTGCCAAGAAGTCCTATCAGTTTCAACATGAAGTATGTCATGAGACTCGAAAGGCACGTGATTTTCAACTTGAGATGCTTGTTTGAATGTTTAGCTGCTGGCAAACTGCAAGATAGTACTTCAGGCTGGTCGCTTGTTGATGCAGGTGAGAGGCATAAGAGTTTTGCGTATGGTTTCAGAAAAATTGGGTCTCATGTGCATGCTTGTGTGCATGTCCAGAATCTAGGGACCACTATTTGCCACCGAAAAAATATTTAAAATGCA
>JANIPN010000219.1:74143875-74160943 GCA_027478595.1 Erythroxylum anguifugum
CGAAAAAAGTCAAACTAAGACGAAGATGACGTCATACTAAGACGAAGATGATGTCAGCAAAACTAAGACGAAGTTGGTCAAAACTAAGACGAAGATGACGTCACTAAGACAAAGATGACGTCATCTAAGAAGAAGTTGGCCAAACTAAGACCGAAGCAATCAAAAGGACATAACTTTCACTACAGATATAGGATTGAGGTCATTCGTAGACCGTTATAAAGAAGACTTCTAGATCTACAACTTCTATGAAGACCTTAAAGACAAATTCTATCTTCCAAAGCATCAAAAATGGAACCGAAGATAGAAGATGAATAGTAACTTCGTCTTACTTTCCTTTCGTCCTACTTTTGCTCCAGAACGTCTCCACTTATAAAGATCAAAACTTCAGCTCAGATGTCCAAAATTTTCATACTATATCTCGTTGGAAAGATACAAGAAAGAGATACAACTTTCCAGAAGGTCACTTTGCCAAAATCTATTTATATCAATCCCAAATATACCCCTAAATTCCATAGACGAATTTTCCATTCATACACCAACATACTACACCCAATACTTAACTTTATGACAACTTTTGAGATTCTTAGAGACATAATTGAAATTCGATGTCTTCATATGAAATATATCCATATATCTCTATTTTAATCCAAATCAAGAATCATCTTGTTTGGACAACTAGAGAAAACGTTGTGGTGAAAATACTAAACCATACTCAGTGAACATTTTCCATATCAACTCCTTATTTCAAAATCTTTTCTTACACAACTCATACCAAGATCACTCTTCTACTTCATTTACTCCTCATTCTCAAATCCATTTCAAATCAACATTATCCATAATGAAAATTAGATCCATAAATAATGATGAACACGAATAACAGAACATACATATGTGTACATATCCTTTATCAACTTGCTCCACATATTCAACTTCATTTTTGCTTTCATTTCATTTCTAACTTTCACCTTGATTTTTCCTATTCCAAAATCTCTTATCCACCAAAACACCGTAGCAAATCTTAAATCTATCCACATTTCTCATTCCCTACTTTACTCTTGTCTATCATTTCTTGTGTCAAAAATTCTTCATTCATTTTTTCTTAATTCGTGACTAACCACAAAATTTTCGCATTCAATAGTTCTAAACTTTCACGAAAAGTTCGGGGTCCAAAAATTCTTCCCCTCTAAAAAAAATTTTGTCATCGAAATTCTTACCTGACTGATCTCCTCATATTAACAATAATGTCACCTCAAATTCAAGAATTCAAACACAGAGTTAGATACTTTACATCAAATATAACGCATGCACTCTTAGTTGCATATTCTACATTTCATGCTTGAGTTTCCATTAAGAATAAGACTTTAATCCTCACTTTCGAATCGTTTCATAATCATTTCTGATTTGTTTCCTCCTTGATCATTTTTAATATAAAGCTATCTGATTTGCTTAACCTAGTTTAAGGAAATTTTTCTCCGAAAAAGATTTCTTGCTACAATCATCTATGTTGTTCATTCATACAATCTTTATCACTTAACTGTTATCGTCTTTGCATTTACACATCAATTTCATCCCATTCTATCCAGAAATTTATTTCTTACAATCACTAATTTATATCTTACACAAATGATGCTTTGATCTCTATTAGTCTTTGAAAATATTTGCATTAACTCTTCTCATGTAGTTCTTCATCTTTTCCTTAATCTCATAAAATTTCATCTTGTATGCATTTCTAACTCTCTCCATGCTACGTATCATTTCATTCATCTTATGAAAAGTCATTTATGTCCATTTCATTTTCTCTTTACTATTTCCTCATTTCTATCTCAATTTTCCTATTGTCATCTTTTTAATCTTCCACAGGCATATCCTTAATCAATTCCAAATCATCGATCCATAATCACATGTCATTCTGATTTAATATCACAGACATATTCTTATGCTAAATCATAACTGTTATCACCTAATTAAACAATCATGTTCAATTCCTAGTTAAACCTTTCAATTTCTCTTTACTTGTACACCTTAAATCTTGTCATTTTCACCTATGCCTTGATTTATTTCTTAATCAAATCAGGAATACCTTTTTTCGATACATATCAATTCAGATACATAATCACAATAGGATTTTGTCAGCCTATTTGCTGATATAACCACGAATATTGAATCTGTGTCTAACGTATAGGACTACGCCATATTTCTTATTCCTAAATATCAACAAACTTTCCTTACCATACACTCTATCAAGACACTATTTTTCTCACTAATTCTATTGGCCTTAACTCTTAACAATCGCTCTTGCGATTGACACATATCCGAAGGTTGCCCATGTAAGATCCTATTACTGGGCTTTAATACCACAACTGTTAGGTCCCAATTTTGGAACCCAACTCTTGCGAATATCATCAAACTAAACTTGTACCTGCATACTAACTTGTAGGGTTATTTCCGTAAACCCTTAATTGACATCATTCCACAAAGGTGGCGTGCCCACAAAAGGCCAACATCAAAAATCAACTCATCCATTGAAACACAGGAGTCAATATAAATATACACAATTGAAACTTCTTCAATTCATCGTGACATTACTCAAGCAACAGAGTTTGAAAAACTTTAAATACAACATAATCCGAAATCCTAAATTTCAAAAGTTACAAAAACTACAAAATTTCTAAAATGTGGCTAAAGCCTGCCTTGACTCTCTTTTTTACTCCATATCTTGCTCATTACCTGAAGGTGGGGACAGGAAGGGGGTGAGCTTGAAAGCTCGTGGGCAACAGTTTATAATAAAAAGATAAGCAGAAACCTTGAAAACCGTTTACTTGTCACATAAAAATATCTTATTGAATTGTAAAATACTTGTTTTTCAAAATTCTTATCATGTAGTCAAAATTTGCAACTTACAAAACATGAATGCATCAAACTTGTTCAAACATCTTATAAGCACATAAGCACATTAGGAATGGTTCGGGTGGATCCAAAACAAAACGTACTACATATTTCCCCTAAGGGTCCTATATAGTCGTGAACTTATGGGAGTCCATGAAGGAGCTCCATGCCACTAGCGGTCAGGCAGGAGAAGCCTTTCTTGGGTCGACGTGCACGTGACTTAACTTAAGGGACCACCACAAACCCACATAACACATATTTCTTAACTTGTGAACTTGTTGCCCAAAAAAGCACATTTTCTTCTAAACTTGCTTATCTTGTACTTGACGTATATCTTGAAAACCATTCTTGAAAACATGATTTCATAAACATGCATTTTTTTCAAAGATATCACTTTTGTGGTCTTTTCTTTTTGAAAATCATCATTTAAATCATGTAACAAATATATAGCATATTTCACAAATCATTCATCAACAATAATGCAGTACTTATGATGCGAATAAACTCAGAAAACTTTTTTTTTTGATTTAAAGAAAACAGTAGTAGCTTCTTTACTTTATTATAAACATGTACCCGCCTTGATTTCCTTGCATAAAGACTTGACTTGCTCAAAATGCTTCTTCTCTTTGTAAACAACCTGAGGTATCAAAGGTTCTTTATTGCTCTTGTCCCTCTTGATCTCTTTAAATAATAACAAAAAACCCATGAATCACAATCACTAAAATTGGTTCTAAATTACTTAAACCCAAAAATTTTCTAAACTCCATGAACTAAAATCCTTTCCAAACATCCAAAAGTTTCAAAATGATCTTACCTTCATTCATTTGTTCTTAATTCGTGACTAACCACCAAAATTTCACATTCAATAGTTCTAATCTTTCACAAAAAGTTTGGGGTCCAACATTTCAGCCATAAATAGTGGCAATTCCTTCACTTACAAGTGCCTTCTCTCTCTTTGCAACCACTGCTTCTGTATTTAGTTATTCAAATTAAGGCTAAGGCTATGTTTGGTTGGATGTAAGGTTTTTAATGGAATGGAATGGTTTATAATGGAATAGAACGGAAATGGATGTAATATTAGAAAATTGTTGTTTGAGAGAGATGGAAGGGTTCATAATGTAATATAGTGAAATGTTGTTTATTATTTTACATTTCATTATAAACCCCCCAAATTAGAGGTGACTTATTTTTATTGTTTAAGATGGAATAGGATGTAATGTGAAACCCTCCCCTTCCATCCTATCCCATTCTATTCTATTATAAACCCTCCTCTTAAACGATGGAATGATATTACATTCCATTCCATTCCATTAATAACCACCCAACCAAAAATAGCCTAAGGGATAGATTGGACATAACTAATTTAGCCTTCTCTTTAGCTATAGTTACAGCTTCTAGTTTAGATTTGGCTCTTAGCAACTTGGAATTCAGATTTTGAGTAGTTAGGCCTATTTTTTGTTTTGTCTTCTTCAGTTGTAATGTTTCTTCAGAGATATGCTTCAACTCATCCCTTACGATAACCATTGAGGTCATGACTTGAAAAACCATCTTCTCGAATTGATATCAATTCCTTCTTCACTACATTCAATTCTTTTATAATTGACCTTAGCAAAAGGAACATTCTATATTACATTTAATTCTTCTATAATTGACCTTAACGAAGAGGAACATTCCACATTACATTCTATTCTTCTATAATTGACCTTAGCAAAGAGGAACATTCCACATCCTCCTGGTGCCCAAAATTTTCCCCAAAATGCTTCAAGCTATCAACTCTTTTAACCTTTTTCTAATAAAATTTAATTCCTTACGGTGAAAACCATCACCAATCATATAAACAATTATGTCAATTTATCAAGATTACTTAGATCTGTCACAGAAGCGTACCTAAATCCATGAGAACAACGTGATTCTTAAATCTTGCGGTTATTCGTCTTCCAAGTCAATATGCACGTCTAGTTTCTCGAAATCGTCTCTTTTTCTTATTGATGGGATATCAGAAAAATAATCATTCATATGACTTGGGGACCATAAAGCCCATACTTTATTGGATGTCATATAGCCCAAAGCCTTTAACCTTAATATATCACTTTAACTGGGCTTAACTTTATGATAACTCATAATATACAATTAATTCATATATATATATGTACCCACACGTTGGATTAAATCTAATGATCTCCCACTTAGGTCATATATATATATAACTCCTTTAATTGTATATTATGTCATAACGTTACGAGCTCAAAATTTCCTATCACTGCCAAATACATCTTTAATCCATCTCGTTAATCAATTATAATAACATAGTATCAAAGTGGTTTCCATTATACACATATTATAACTAAACCCATCAATGGTCACTTTTGCCAATATAATTGAACAATATAGATTAAGCATGGATATGTAGCATGGAAATTACATGTAATGTGACCTTAGCTTTCCTACTTCCAACTAGTCCAAATTCCTTATTCCTTACTGAAATCAACAAACAAACTTTAAAGTTCAAATAAATCATAAAAGTGTCTATAACTGAAATTCAAGCCAAACACATTAGAAATACGTAAAGAGTATATTGAGGTATTTAAAAAGTATTGTTAATTATACATTTGTTACCAAATTAAAAACCAATGTATACAAAAGTTACACATATATAGATCAAAGCGAAGATTTAGACCAGAGATAATCTAACTTTTAATTTGTTTTCTTACTCAAAAGTGATGCAATATCATTGAGAAGTACGAAATAATAATATATTATTTTTTCACAATGAAAGTTGAATTTGTAGCATTTTTGTTGGAGCAAGAAGTTGTTTAGTTTATATGTTTCTTGCTTCATATGGGATTCATTAAAAATGTAATTGATCTAATATTAATCAACTGTGATAGTTATGTTACAATCACTGATACAAAATATCCCAAATTTTATTGCAAAACCAAGCATATAAATATTAAGTATAGTTACGTGAAAGATATAGTTGTAAAACTATGATAGTCAAGTTTATATCAAATTATGGCTTATCGCAAGAAAATCTTTAAAGTTACATGAAGTTACCTATATTCTCTCAGTTAGAAGGAATAATTTTTATATCTACTTTGGAAAGAACTATTTATAGTTTTCTTTTAGATCTAGAAAAATGACTTCATACTATGCTCCATATTGATTAAAAATGAAATTTTGTGTGGTAATCTTTACAAGCTTGAGTTGGTGAGTATTATCAGAGATAAGATTAGTTAGGACACAATTTGGGTCTTTTATGACTTATCTATAGGATTATGACATTGATGCTCAATACATAATATTTGATATACTTGATAAAATAGAGTTATGAAAGAAGAAATCACACACTTCTTGACATAATGTGATATATACTGATGAAATTTTCCTTATTAGAGTTCCTATTAGGTGATGCTTTAAGAATTATAGCATATATTTTCAATCAAGTGCCCAGTAATACATCCAAGACTTTTTATAGGTTTTGATTTATAAAAACCTATTTTGCATCACTTCATGTTTGGATTATAAAGCATAAGTGAAACCTTATAATCAAAAATCCAAAAAACTTAATCCTGAGACCATCATTGGCTAATTTATTGGTTATTGTATGGGATTAAGATGCTTAAAGTTTTATTGTCCATCACATGCCAATAAAGTTATTAAATCAAATTGGGCTATATATTTTAAGGATGAAACCGATATAAGATAAGGGCAAAGAAAATTATGTTTAAAGATTACCCAATCATTGTCCTTAAGCCTATCAATTTAGCTCCAACAGTTGGCCCATGGTTAATCAGAATCCAGTATTCATTCAATTGAGCCCATTAAGCAAGTGGCATATGAGACTCTAGATGTAATAACATAAAACATGCATTTAATTAGAAAAATAAAAAAGGTTCATAGACTTACTATGTTGGATATTTACAAGAGCATAAGTATGACATTGGTAATTGGTCACATCTCATATCCATCAAACTATACTGAATCTATCTCTAGTCCTCAATCCAAATTTTAGGTGATGTTATGAATGATGAGATAAACTTTATATCAAATTATATGGAGATTAGTAGCCTTGTTAAAAAAATTTAGGCTTGGTAGATGCAAATGGGTATTCAAAATTAAGTGAAATACCAAAGGTTAAGTTTAAAGATATAAAATAAAGCTAGTAGCAAAGGGTTATCACTATCAAAAGACGTTCTCTCTTATCTTCACTAAGGACCTTTTAAGAATCGTTATGAAAATTATAACTCATTTTGATCAAATGAATGCAAGAATGGCCTTTTTAAATGAAAACTTAAGTGAAGATATCTATATGGTTCAACCAACCAATTTTGATGTAGTTAGAAAATAAAACATGTATTTTAAGCTTTGAAAGTCAATTTAAAGGTTGAATGAAGCTTCAAGGTAGTGTTATCTTAGGTTTGATGAAATTGTCACCCTTAATAGCTTCAAGGAAAATGTTTTTAATCAATGTATATCCATAAAGTTCAATAGGAACAAGTACAAAGTTATAGTTTTATATGTTGATGACATCTTGCTCCCTATTAATGGGACTAATATGTTGATTAAGATGAAATAACTTTTTTTAATATTTTGAAATAAAGGATCTTGGTGAAGCATTATATGTTTTATACATACAAATTCTTCGAGATAAGATTAATGGTGTTATTATATTATCTCAAATCACCTATCTTATCTTGAAGAAATTCAACATGTAGCCTTTTTCTTCCGTGAAGACTCTCATTGTGAAGGGAGACAAGTTCTATAAAAGTCAATGTCCTCATAATGATGTTGAGAGAGATCAAATGAAAGCAACTCGTTATACTTGTATTGTTGGTAGCTAATATATGCTTAACTATGCACATGTCCTGATATTGTCTTTATAGTTGATAGATACCTAAGTGATCCTGGACAAAACTATTAGAAAGTGGATAAGAAAGTCTTAATGCATCTTTAGGGTACTAAAGATCTTATGTTAATATATTAGCATTACTTACACTTTTAAAGTGTTTGATTTCAGTGATTCCGATTATGTAGGTTGCATAGATGATAAGAAATCCACTTTTAGACATATTTTTATGATGGTGGGAAACTATTTCTTGAAAAAAGTAGCAAACAAACAATTACAACTTCTTCAGCTACAGAGGTAGAGTATGCGGTGCGACTATTTGTTATATGATATAGTTGTGGAATTTTGTTTTAGCATTAGGAGTTATGGATTCTATTTCAAGATCACTTAAATTGTACTATAATATTTCACTATTGTGTCTTTCTCTCATAATTCTATGAGCATTTCTCACTCCAAACATATTAACATTAAGTTCCACTTTGTTAAAGAGAAAGTTGTAGAGTATACTATTACTATTGAGCATACACATTTGAGCAACATATTGGGAGATATACTAACTAAAGGCTTACCTATCTATATGTTTCAAGAATATGTTTCTTTTATGTGATTGTTAGAAAACTAGTTTTCTTATTTTAGTGGGAGTTTTAGTTTTCTTATTTTAGTGGAAGTTTTTGTTCTACATATTATTTAAGAGTATTACCTAAAATTTGTGTAATAAATGCATATTTGGACATTGGTCACTATTTTTGTTATTTTGTAACTCAATATTTTTAATGAGTGACGAATCATTGATATTCATTTTATTGAATCCATATTATTATTTTTTTACCATATTTCTAAACTAGTAGAACATAATTATGTACAATCCATGTGTTATATCAATGCTGGTTTTGTATGATTAGTTTGACTATGCATAATATTGTGAAAGCATTAAGGTATCAATATAAATTTCAAGTGGGAGAATAATTAATCAATATGGACTATCATAATACTATAATGATTAATATCTTAATTATGTACATATAATATTTGGATCATTTGTGGGATGAACATTATACTACTAACTATATGATAGGTCTTTGAGTCCAATTATAAATCTTATATGACTAATTATTACTATCTACTTATTAAGCATGTGACCTAGCATAAAATATATTTTAATCTAATTGATGTACGTTTACTTATTGTCAAATTGAGTTTTCTGTAATGTGTGAAAGAGATTGGTGAATAGAATTCAGAGCCCCCTAATTTTCTTTTTTATTGTGCTATTTCTTATGTTGCAATAATTTATAGAGAATTAGTGATTTGTAATTTCTTTTTGTTATTTTAGGAGGTAAGTTTTTTAATCTTGTTATTATACATACTTTAAAACTATAAAAATTATATAAGTTAGTTGTGACAGTGAATATTGAATGTGCATGCAACATGTTGGTATTCTGCATCAGTATAAATTGCAACAGATATATGCAAGGTAATGACTTCGCATGGTTTTGTAACATGACTTCAAAAAGATGTCCTACCATCCCCCAACATCGTTCATTAAATCCCGTTTGGTAGGGACCTTTTTGCAGCCAATTCTGATAGGCATTTATGTCATTTCTCTTGTCTTTGTCTCGTTAATTTTCTTTTCTGATACATATTAGTATGATATCATCATCATACTCAGTTTGAAGTCCCGCAGTGAGGCAGAGTCTAAGAAGGTCTTATAGTACGCAGCCTTATTCCTACAAAGTAGAGAGGCTGTTTCCCGGTATACCCACATGCAGATGTGACAGGTGAAAAAATGATGCAGAATAACAGAAGCAATAATTAAAGAACTGGCACTCATAAAAATTTAGTAACTAGAATCGCACTACTACACAAAACGGACATACCTGCTGGTTGGCCAAATCCAAACTGTATGAACACTTGAATTCACAATAACAAATCAATAATCGTAAAAACAAAGCATGAACTGAAAGATATCCCTAGAATAGAAAATTGCAGATCCAACTAAACCATAAAACATAAACAAACTGATAACCAAGTCGCATCAATGTTAAAAGAAGAATCATTAGGGTTTCTAACAATCAAGGAGGAAAAAGAAAAACCTAACCACTTGAATCGCATAAAGGAGTACACAACCAAATCATAAGCAATAAATCAATAAGAAAAGAAAAACAATAAAATAAAATTAAGTTTCAATCTTTGTGAACAATTTGTCCCAAGCACAAACATAAGCAACGAATCATGATATAAAAAGCAAAGAATCAAGCTTAAAGTTTCGATCTTTTCCACGATTCTATTGCAAAATACATACACATAAGCAATGGGTCGTGATAAAGAAAGCAGTATCTTAAGCATAAAGTTACGAGCTTTCTGAAGAATCTGACCTGAGTCAAGTCAACAGATTGACAATTACTCAAGTATCTTTTCCTATTAGCAATAAAAGAAGTTATCATCCTTTTCATTTGATTTATAGTGACATATGGGGTCCCTTTACTACACCTATTCTTTCTGGGGCTCGTTAGTTTGTATCCTCAATTGATGATTGTACTCAGGTTACATGGCTCTTTCTTCTTAAACAAAAATCTGATGTTAGTATGATATACCAATCTTATATCATCAAAATAAAGGGAAAGAGGGATATGTTGCAAAGAATGATGTAGCTTTGCAAATAGAACATGTTATTGTCGGCTTATATTACTACTTTGCAATTTTGGTAGCCTTCAAGTGGTACTTGACAATGGAAGGTTGATTTTTCTTATATTCATATGTTTATGATTGCATAGGGATGGTGGCTTTTGGTTGGAAGCGAGCTATCCCCTTAATCGAATTCCCATAACCGCATTGCATGTATGTATATGGGCAAAGGTTGTGATGTAAAAAAGACCCTGCTATCACTAGTAATTCCTTTTCAAAGAACATGGCTCGTCTTTTCAGGCCAATTCTTTTTAACATTTTGAACATAGTTTACTTGTTTTCAATAATTATCAAATATATTTACAAGGTCGAATATAACGAATTAATTTATCTCACACCATAAGTAAAAAATAACTATCTCTATTAGAATAGCTAACAAACATCATTCGAATGGATGTACTTTTAAAAGTACATTTTTTAGAAACCAACCGTGATCGAATCATGGACGCAGCGGAAAAATAATTTTTTTAATAGTTTCCATTCAGACCTTGATAATTGAACAGCTTGAATGAAAACACGAATCATAAAATAAGAAATCGTACTTAATTCGCTTTTCCTGTTGAAAACTTTTTGTTGTGTCAACCACGAGTTGTTTAATTGTCCAGCTCCTAACAATATCCACAAAATAACTTCTCAACGCTTTAAGAAAAATTAAGTAGGAGTGCTAGCTCCCTCATACTTATTCCTATTTATAGAAAAAACATTAATGACTCTAATTATAATTAATTTAATTTTAATAAAAACAAATATCTCGTTTTGATTCCTAAAGTTTTTCAAACTTTATAATTAAGTTCAACTTAATTAAAATTTATTTTTCCTTCACAAGTTGTTCTTTAATGTGTGGCCTATTAAATTTCTAATATATTAACAATGATTATAAATTATAAGTATAATTCACAATTAAAATTTAATAAATTAAAACTCAGTTTAATTTATCTTTCATTCTCCAATTAAACAATTTATAATCATATATCAAGATTGACATCTAGCAATATATCATGACTACCCAAATATCAGGAATGTCAAAGGGGTTTGACTTAACCTATTAATGCATGGTTTATGATATATAATTTAATCATTTCATGTTCCAATTGGACATAGCATCGATACAGTGTCTACTCTTTTCATCCAATCATGTTCACACTTGCTAATTAGTAATTGATCTATAATTGATATTGAAAATGTCTTTCGAAATGTCAATTCACTCTAATAAGAGAATTCCATAAATCACTACTAATCAAGAACAGTAGAATATTCTCTCTAATTACTTTAGAATGATGAATCTTTTATTGACTTATACTCAACTATCTTCGTATAGTTCATATTGCATCCAAGTGTTACCGACTAAATTATTCTAAGACTATTCATAAGTAGTATCAAAACAATATAATGCCCACACGAGATAAGTTGGTAATCTCAAGTTTAAGGATAAATTATATAATATCGTTATTATGAGAAAATCCATAGACATGTAAGTAATATTTCAATTGAGATTTTCATAGTCAAGTCAGCTCAGTGATTTATTATCTAGTAAGTGCTCACAAATTAATTTAAGTATCTTCATAGTTTAATTTACGAGATTAGTTACTTTTTTCATAAGAAAGAAACATAATGTGTACTAATTTATCATTTTATCAATATCCCGTGTTGATGAAACTACAACTAGGAATATTTAAGAACAATATATAAATATAAATTGAATGTCATAATTATGATCTAATTATAATTTCAATTACACAATAAATCCCTGAAAGAATTACATAGGAATTTTAACTTTAGTATTAAAACATCAAATATAATTAATTTAATACAAAGATTAAAAATGTCTTTTATTAATTAAATAATAATGTCATATATTAAATTACAAAGGGCATAAACTAACACATTTCTATAAGTGAACAGGAGCTGCAAAATGGTGTTTGCACTTAAATAAGATGCAAATGTTTTTATGCATGAAGCAACTGAGCTTCAGGGATTATTTACCCAAAAAAAAACTGAGCTTCAGGGATTGACGAGTTTAAATGGAAATGGAAGAGTATAAACTTCAGAGCTTGGCAAAGAATATTTAAGAGGAGAAGATTACATCCATGGTTTATTAGAAATGTAAATGTTCTTGTTTAATTACGTGTTACAAACCAAACACAAACTTTCAAACTTACGACGTAAGGTTTTAAATTTTCGGAAAATAAACTGAGTGTCTGGTCCACTACCTGACAAGCAATTGAAAAGTTTAAAGTCCTACTTCTTGTTTCTTTTCTTCCTTTTCTTAATCAACTTTGCTCATGCAGAGATATCGTTTATGAGTTTGGCTTTGCCACAGAGAAGGGCGTTCTTTGGAAGAGGCAATTCATCTCTCGTTGATTTAGATGACGCGTATACACGCAAGTAAAACTGTTCACCTAAGTACTGTCGTGCCCAATTTTCAGTCCTGATGTTCCACATTCCCACATTATCTAGTGATATATATATAGCTGTCCAGGATCTGGGATAAACCTGAAACCAAATAAAACAAACTTCTCACCATACTTCAGGACAAGACACATCAATCAAGCGAAGAAGCTTGACTTATCAGTGATTGATTTTATCTCATTACCTGAACGGTCGACCGTGGAACGGCATCAATAAGATTGTACTCATTACGACTAGTTGGTGTCCACTTCCCTTGATCCATCCTGCAATAATTGTTCTTTAGAATTCAAGTGAATCATAAGATAACCACAAAAGCTTGATCTGGGATGTTAAAACTGTGGTGTTTTTTGGGAAATTAAAATCAGTTTATGTATATCGATCTTACCCGACAACAAAGAACGAGTATCCATTGATATGCCAAGTCTGGAGGATTTTCTCACGGTTCTGGAACACAATCTCAAGAAAATTATGGTAATCAGCACCCATGACAGCTGTGGCAAGACTCAGGTTTTTAGATGACTCTGGCTTATCGGGGATGGTTCCCACGCCAAAAACACCTTTGATATTGAAGTGATCGGCAAGCTTCAGGGGTGTGTCAGCAGGGATAAATGACACTCCATTAACACCATATCTCTGCTTGCCATGAACCATTCCTGAAGAGCTCTTAAGAATGATAGTCCTGGAAATCTTTATTTGACCATAGCGGAACGATCCTTGCGGGTTCGGTCTCGGTCCACTTGCTGTAAGGTTTGTCCTGTCATCGTAAAAAATCAGTGTATATATCATCGGTTGCAACAGGTACAAGTGCAAGCCAAGTGGGTGACAATATTTACACCAACGGCCAACCTAATGGATCGAGCCTGGTTCATAGACCAAGCAATGGCGGTGGTAGGTGCATGTGGGATTCCACCTAAGCGTTTGCTTTCAGAGTTGCGGTAGTGAAGAATTGCCGTGGAGGTGAGTACCCTCTCGGAAAAACGAGTTGAAACAGCAATGTAGTAGCTTCTCGGTTTCCGATTAGCTGTGACTAACACTGAATAGGATTGACCGGCGTGGATGTCCAGGGACGAGTAGTAAGTCTGGACAGTGTGTGTTCCTTCAACTTCAACCAGTTTCATCTTGTGCCCTTGGATGTGAAAGTTGAGTGAGTTTTGGAGTCCAACATTTGATATTCTGAGCCTGTAAGTTTTCCCTGCAACAACAAAAAATAAACATTTGTCATTTTGCTTCCATGTTTCGGAATACCAATGCCAAGCTATGTTCGCAATTACTTGCCGTGTTCAAATGTCAAAGTTGTACCCTTCTTGCGACCATTGATCAAAACGGCATGCGGTGATGGAAGCTTGTGGCCGCGGTCTAGCTTGGCTCTCAATTTCTGAAACAGCAAACATTGTTGCAAATGTGCTGTTAACACCAAGCTTTGGCATATACACATTTATATCCGATACCAACTTGTGCATCAACCATTACCTCGTAGGAAGCTCGGTACCAATCTCCAATTAAGATGTGGATATCATCGGCAGGATTAGGGAAGGGGACAGGGATGAGTGATCTGCTAAGGATTTTGATGCCTCCAAAGGCACCAGCAGCCTTGTGGAATGCTAAAGAAGGAGAGTAGTAGAAGGTGCCAATTTGATCCTTTACGTGTAACTTATAAGTGTAGTTTTGGCCTGGTGGGATTGGACATGTTGTTCCATATACTCCATCAACATACGAATTTTTCCTCTGCTGGATTCCATTCCTGACCATTTTAATTTATTTCCCAAGTAATTACGGGGCAATCCATCGAGGAAAAAGAAGGGTAATGAAAATGAAAGACTATAGGCTCATGACCAAAATGGTTGATAAACATTAAAAGCAAAACCAAATTTTATTGAATTCATCTTAATTCAATTAACTTATTGTTTTTCACGTACTAAAAATCTTGATTCAATTCCATAAAAAGATTAACAAGCTTCCTTTTGATTATGGAGAAAACATGATCCTGCCTACCTTCCCAATTCCTACCTTCAAACTCTTCTTCGTTGTCGTCAATGGTCTACCTCTCTCTCTCTCTCTCTCTATATATATATATATATATATACGTAAGTCCACTGTCTGTCACTAACTCTCAACAATTGATGAATCTTATAAATGAAAATTGAATCAAACTCTCGTCCTTGCAGCACACTCCCCTGACGAAGTTACTAAAAATGACAATCCAATTTAGAAGAGGCGCAGGTTCTTACCAGGTAAGTAGAAAAGGCTCGTGCAAGTGGTTACGAACATTAATGATGAGATTGTCATTGGTAACGGCATCTATGTTTGGCCCTGGAAACTGTCCATTAATGAGAATTCCCTGCAAACCAACTCAGGCAAACAAAGCATATATTGAATTAAATCTCTTCTTAATTAATTACGCACAACAAGGTGAAGAAAAGAGGGAGTCTTTTAACAAGTACAAACAATCAAAAAATTAAAAACCTTTTGTCTAACGCCAAGAGGATAGATGTCTCCATAAGTAATGGTCCAGTCGAAGAACTTGTATGGATCTTCAGCGCCAACAGTGGATAAATAAGATGTTGATACGCAGAGAAGAAGAAGAAGAATGAATAGGTTCCTGCAAGTCTTGATGGCACCAACTGACATGATGTTTTCCGTGGATGAGAAAATGGAGGGGCAGTCTCTTTCTCTCTGAATTCACAGAAGGTTACAGAGAAAAAGAGAATGGTAACTGATACAGGAATACTGATCACATATTTAACGAGTCTTTAATTTACAATGAGAGGCAAACAATTAATTAACACCTTCTTCTTAAAATCCAAATTAAATCATATTAGCATAAAGACAAAATAAAGAATATGAAATTTGTTAGATTAATCTCGTTTTCAATAAGATAGAACAACGTATCTTTACAATTTCCTAAATAAGTACACAAATTGGGATAGTTAAAGTTTTGGAAATTAGAAGAGATGATTATTATGAGGAAGTTCTTTGTTTCTACTGCGTAACAGCTTGTGTACAGCGAATTAGTGTAAAAAATGAGAGAGATGGTTGTGTGGAAATAAGGAATTAGTGCTTAGAAAACAAGAATTGGAGCAGGGGGATCATGTCTTTGTGTTAGTAATGAAAACGTAAACTTATGCTTATTTAGTCAATTAGTGAAGTAAGATATTTTTCTTTTTTTATCTAAATCCTAATCAATTTAATTTCGTTGTAATTTGGAACACCTTAAAAATTCCAAAGTTTTGTTCCAAGAAGTGTATCAATTGACACACAAAATGATGATGAAGTAGAGCAATATTCTAATATCAGTATGAAACTTCTGTCTACATAGGTCGTTTGATATTAGACTCCTCTTTGACACATTCCATTAAAACTTAAAGTTTCTACTTAGTGGTAAGTAGTAACAATTCAGCCACTTTTTACAATACATCTTTCTCCTATATGAGAAAACAAGAGAAATGCGTAACTTTTGTTTTATCAACTACTGTAAGAGGCCCAAAATAAAAGCTTTTTTACGTGACAAAATAACATGGGCAGCCTAAAGATAGGTATGACAAATTGGAGATTTTCCAGATCCCCAGTATATCCATATCACATTCTGCTGCGGATTGGACGTGTAGCATAGATTTATATGCGTGTGAAATTTGTTGTTCAATTATAATGTGTTCAGTCGTATTTTATTAAATCTTATCCATATATTTATGTAACATAGAACATAATAAAAATACTATAACTGAAACGGAAGATCTATTGCAACTATTTGTACTGTGTGTGAATAGGTTAGAGTCACAAGTTGTGGTTTTCTTTGATGATGATCTTGCGTGTTTTTCAGCAACATTGTGTTTACAACAAAGAATTAACAGTTGTCCAAGATCAAGGTTTTCACCTTTTCAAAAAATTTCCTTACCATTTAATTTTACTAAAATTTATTTTAAGGGCATTGTAAGTAGACAATAATTTTTTTTGTGAACCTTCCATTTTAAAAACATTAACTAATAAGTTCACCTAGAACTTTCATAAAAAATGTGGCATGTTGATAACCCGAAAGTTGATTTGATAACAAGTAAGACATTATCCCCATTCAAAAACAAAAGTAAGACATTATCCATTTAAGTATTGAGCTGTATTTGTTTTACAGTATTGATTCACAATTCTTCGACGCCAAACGAATTTGAGAGAGAACACTTAAGATTAAAGGAGAATGAAAAGTTGGATATTGTTTAACTCGAAAGCGTGAGTCTACAGAAAATTAAGTTAAGG
>JANIPN010000219.1:74168870-74179507 GCA_027478595.1 Erythroxylum anguifugum
TTTAGGGTTTTGTGATTTTTGTTGTTTTCGAAATTTCTTCTCGTTGCCTCGCTGGTTTAGGGTTTGTTTAGATAACCCTGTAGGATCCCGATAGCGTTTTCTCTTTCGATTCGGATCGTTAGGTTCCAAGAATATGGTTTGAAGCCAAGGTTGGGCTTCGGGAATGGGACCCAACACAGACCTTGCTTCAGTGCGGAACTTCGGGGTATGATGATGATGATGATGGTAGAGTGAAAATGTATGTGGATTGCATGAATGATATGATCAAAGATTTTCTCCAAGAGCAAGACAGATTATTTTACATCTGAAAAACAGAGAGAAGATGTTAGACCGTCAACTAATATATTGAAGGATGAAGTGGTGGAGTTAAGAGAAAATGCAGTAAATGATTTGGAAGCTGAAGTGATCGCATAAAATTGAAGTTGAAGAATGAGTTACATGCCATGAGGAGTGGTAATGAAACAAATTCAGCAATGTGTTGGAAATTTGTAGCTTGTTTAAGCTTTTGTTTACTAATTTCGCTTTATGTTTGTTAGCATAAATAATGAAGGCAATTCAAGCAATAGTTTTCTTTTTAAAGCCTTACTTGGAAATGAGTTTATGTGCTAAAACAATGTTTAAATGCAGTTGAGCTTACATGATATTGTTCATTCCTTTTTCTAATCTGATTTTGATTGAGCAAAAAGTTGGGTAAGTCAAGATTTGGGTGGAGTGGAGACTCCAATTGTTTTATGTTTCAACATATGGAACCATATTATGATTGTTACATTAAGGATTTATATGTTCGAGATTATGTGTTTTAAAATTATGGGGTTAATTGTTCACTTTTTTTTAGAAATTAAAAAAATCATTGAATATGTTGGGATAAACCAGCTATTCTCATACAAGTAGCTTCGTGGCTACATAGCACAAGCAGACAAAACGAGGTCGTAATACATTAACTGAAGATAATTCGATAAAGCAAAACAAACTTCCCCTTTCTCGAATCTTCGAGCCTATGCCCAATTAGGGCTGGCGATGGCGAGAGGGAGGCGGAGCTCTGTCTTATGTAAATGTAATTGAGCTTAATGAAATTGTTTCATGGCATACATATACAAATGCAGTTTCATCATCTAACATTCATGAACTTCAAAAATGAAAAATAAAAAATGCTAAAAGAAAAGAAAAAGTGATGCTAATGAAAATTGCTTGTCGTGCATTCATGAAATTGCTTGTCATTGCATTCATTCATATAATCTAACCTATCAACCATTACCATTGTTCAGTACACAAATATCACAAATTCAATGGATATAAATATCATCTATTGTTCACCACACAAAACACTAATAAACACAGTTTTCTTTTCATTTTCTCCTTTCCCTTTGAAGATGGAGTTTGACTTTCTTGACTTGGATTCACATGGCCATTAACAGCTTGCTTGCTTCTTTTTGATTTCTGCCCAGGGTTTATTAGTCTCTGACTTCGCCTTTCAGGCTGTAGATAAAATACAAACATTATTAACTTCAGTTATATAACTTAATTAATGTTTGGAAAAATGGAATAAACATTAAAATGTTACAAATGTTTCACTTACATATAACATCTGCAACCCTGTTGTTGGATTTGTGTATATACTTATACCTTCCATTCATTTCTTGAACTTGTTATTTGCTTCATGTTGAAGAAAAGAATATGTGACAGGCCATTTTTCTTAAAATTTTTGCTTGAGAATTTGGGTTAGATCTGTTAGCACCAAACATCCTCATTTTGCTTTCATCATCTACAACACCATGGCTAGGCCCTTGTTTCCCTTTGGTGATCTTTTTGGTGGTGGCCTTTGAAGATGTAGAAATATTTATTATTTCTGAAGCAACTTTAGGTGTTGGGAGAACAACTGAAGCTGTTGCATTTGCACTTCCACGTACATGAGCAGTACTTGAGGTGTTGGCAGTACCTGTAGCAGTTATGACACCAGTAGATACAGACACAGTTACAGAGGCAGAAGCAGAGGCATTTGCTCCTCTTTTTACCTTTCTTTCGCCTTTTAACATTGTTATATGCAGAAGTAGAGGCATTTACTTGAGATTTCTATGTTTGTTTGAACTGTGGATAAGTTTTCTTGGGTTGATTGTGAATTGGTTGTGTTTTGCTCCTTATCAAAATGAGTTAACTGGTCTCAATGGTATTTTCAAACTAGGTTGGAACCTAATATTGATAATAGTGAAAAGGAAATAAAACTATCAGATTTCTACTACTATAAAAAAGAATCTTAGTTGTACCAAAGAGAAGACAAAACAACATAGAAATTACCTCTCTACCCTTCCAAAGACAACCTCTTTTGTTGTGTCATTCTTTATAGCAGTGCTTGTATTTCATGATCATGCCCCTTCTAGAGATGTGATCAGCATTTATCTCTTTTGTCACTTTTGTAATCTTTTGATGCTCATCAACATCCTTTTTTCTAACTGTTTTGGGCCTACCAAGTCTTTGTTTGAATTCTGGTGGCCTAATAGTTTTTTCATTACTAATGGACCAGTCTTTCATACCAAACATTGGTTGAATAGCCTTCTCATATGTTTTGACATATTCACTCTTCCGTAACCAACTTGAAGTGTACTTTTCAATATTAACCCTCTTGTCTCTAACATCACATATGGCATGTGCATAAGAAATGCCTTAGAGAGTATGTCCTACAAGAGCATATTTTGTCCAGAAGCCTCACCATATATCTGTTCTCACCATGATCAATCTCATAGCCTCTTCCCACAGCACATAAAAGTTCACCATTAGCTATGGTTTCAAGCCAACATTCATCTAAGCCAAGATAATGCCTGCACCTATGCCTAAACCATGTTTAATAACTTTTAAGCATATGTAAATTCTTAAAAAAAAAATAGGTGGAGATGTTGGAATTGGCTGAGACATTGTCATTGTAACTGTGCTACTTGGGTTGGTCTGCCTAATAACTTCAGCATAAGACCAAAGGTTCCCAAACTCGTCTTTAATGTTGATCACAACACTGTCTACAATTTTTTTCTTTGCTCTTCTTACCATGCTCATATACACTTCAACGCCAAAACAATCCTTAACATAAAATTTGTTATCATCATTCTTCAAAAATGGCTCCCTTTTAAGCTTATCCATTAATAAGTCAGATAAAATGATGGTATCCATCCTAGGATTTGTATAAACCCTATTGCAGTCATGAATATCTTAAATTTCCTAACTTGAAAAGGCTGTTGCTTCCTATCAAATGCTCCATATATGTACCAAGGGTAGTTCTCTATCATACATTTACCTTGTACAAATTTGGACTTATTTTTCGTAAACACCACAGCTCTCTTTGTTTTGGTGGACAACACACTAACTGCACACTTAAATTGCAAATGATTAAGAAAAATCATCCCTAATTCAATGCTCAGTACCATTTTCATCATAAACAAGGTTTTTTTTTCTCCTAGTTGCATCATTTACCATATTATCTACATCACTAACAAGTTCCCTATAGTCAACATTGTCATAATATTCAGAACAAACTACTTCATCTTCGTCATTTTCATCATCTACATCACCTGCATCATCTTTATGATCTCCATCATCTCCATCATTTTCATCATCTTCATCTTCATCTTCATCTCCATCCTCTAAATCCTCTTCATCCCCATATTTGCATCATCTCCAGCATATCCATCATTAAAATTTGAGACATCATCTAAATTTTCTACATTCTCTACATTTTCATCATTAGGTTCATCCCCAATCATTTTAACGGGGGTATCTACACTATATTCAATATAAATATCAATACCACCAGTAACCATCATCTCACTAACCACATCTAACACACTAGCATCAAATTGTACGACCCTTAAACTATTAGACAGTTCAAAACCAAACCTAAGATAAAAAAAAATTCTTTTTCACATTGTTATATCCAATATTCTTACATACATCAAACAATTCAAAGTAGTAGAATGAGTCAGGATCAAATTCTATCCATAAAACCACCCTCCTACATAGCATTATCACCCATATTAACAAAACATCTCGTATGGTGAAACCTCATAATTACCTCAACAAATGCCATTATGCCAAACTATAACGAAGATTTGTCAGTGAAATGACTGCAAAAAAGTAAATAGAAATCATCTAACAAAAAAGATCCACATCAACTTTATAAAAAAGAAATAAAGAGAATTTTCTAAAAAGACTTGTCTACTTTTCCATTAGAAAAATACAATATATAGGCATCAAGATATATCAAATCCCTTAAATCTAGTACCTAATATAGGAAGAATTATGAGACATTTACAGTAAATATACATAGCCCAAAAAAGAACTAATGAGAATCTTAGAGAGAAAATTAAGGAATTTTCAAAATACTAACTATATATAGTTGTACAGATATGCTAACTATGTTAACTAAGAATAAATAATAAATGATTTAATTCTAAGGACACTTTAGTCATGTAGAAAGATAAGTCACTAAAGATGTTGATTGAAGCACATGCATACGGACTAAAAGCATAGATTTTCTAGCTTTATACCCTAGAAAATCACTACTGCACATAAAGATATGATACGTTTGCTCAACTTTTATTGTATGAAGTGTGCTACTGCTTCAAATTTAACAGTGATTTAGGTTACTCTACTCTTTCTCCATAGCATATATGAAGCCCTTCTTTGTCATCCTAATTTTCTATAAATTGCTTAGGTCAACTCTTGTCATTAACATAATCCAAAATGGTTCTTCTACAATAAGATTGCTCAATGTACCAACTGACTAGTAGGCTTAGGACGTATGCCTGTAGGAAGTTTTTTACTATTTTCCAAATAAAGATAATGAATGAGTCAATCAGATGCAAGTAGAAATATGAAGGAATATAGCAAATTTTCTTTATCCTTAAAACTAAAAATCCAGATTCTATGAATGGTTTTCTTCTTTTTCCTATTGCACACAGTATATAGAGTAATTTTAAAGATCATAGCTACAAAATTGAAGGAGGTTGTCAAGTCTATCAACGTTTAACATATCTAGGTTGAAAGTTAATACATAAAAGAACAAAATAATGAGTAGATCAAATGTACTTGGTGATTGCTAGAGAAGGCGGATCGGCAAAGCGATGCGTGAGGAGGCAAGACAACTCCTTAAATGGAGATTGGAAGGTAGACTAACGAGACTGATTGGTGTGATCAACAATGATAATGAGTGAAGGAGGCAAGATGTTTTGGGGATTAAGTGAAATTAGGGTTATGTAAAAACTGAAATGATACAAGTTAAAATTAGGGTTCCACTTGATTTAACAGTGATTTTTACATGGCATTTCAAATCTACTTGGCTCTCCAAACACACTTTATGTATATACTAACAACGCGTATATGACACCTTCTAATTTTCTTCCAAAATAGCCTAACATTGAGCAGACTCGTGAATGTTTATACCTTTAATGATCAACTTAAAAGGTTTGGTCTTAAATCAATCAAACCTCAATTTGGGCTGTTAGCCTCTAAAACACTAAAATGTAATATGAAGCTTTTAAAAATTATTAAATATATTTATCAATAGTAATAAAAAGACAACAATACTCAGTACAAATTTTGTTGATACGAGAGGTTTGAAGAGATCTAGTATTATGCAGTATTACTCCTAACTAGTAGAGAGATTATTTCTAAATGACCCATATAAAGAAAAAAATAAAAAAATAAAAATCATAATAATAATAACATTAATAATGATGATGATAATAATAATAGTAGTTGTAATAGTAAATTTTATCAATTTGATTTAAATCTATTGCACTAAAAAAATTTCACGTGACAACCACGAGAGAAGAGTTGAATTCCATAATTGACCACACATTGACATTTTGTGCATTATACGTGGTGACGTCTAACAAGAACAAAATGTAAAAAGATTATTTAATTGGGGTGTTATATTTTAGAAAGAAAAGGAATGTATAGCAATGATCTCTTACTTCATGGCACGATGATACCAATAACAACCTTATTACTTCATCTCACGATTATATGATACGTATTACGTAGATCGGATTTGCGAATAAAAATAAACAGAAATAGCAATCTATTGTTTCATCAAATGAAGCGTGAAACAAAAAGGTTAGGTTAGGGTCCTTTTTTAATGTACATATTTTCTAATGCGTAATTATCAATAATGTTTAACATTGACATTTGCTATCATGTTGCTTGTCTGATGAATGATGAAAACTCGCTCTCACACAGGGGAGGGCGTCTATTTCACTGATTCAGCTTCATTGCTCAGCATTGCCTGTCCCTTCCTTTCTTGGATTCAGTTTCCTTTCTTCAGTCTGACCACTGAGCCAGCGAACGCCCCCACCACTTTAAACCACCCAACACGTTCCTCTGCCTAATATCACCACTTTTACCCTAACCACGCCAATCTCTCCCAGTTTTTATCTCTCACAGACCAAACACATGCACGCAAAGACCGACTCCGAGGGAACCAGCGTGGACACCTCATGGCCGCCGCGCTCGCCTCGCCGGCCTGTGTACTACGTTCAAAGCCCTTCCAACCACGATGTCGAGAAGATGTCTTACGGGTCAAGTCCCGTGGGTTCTCCAGCCCACCATTACTACCATTGTTCGCCTATTCACCACTCTCGCGAGTCCTCCACGTCCAGGTTTTCTGCTTCTCTTAAGAACCCGCGAAGCCTCACCGCTTGGAAACACGTGCAGCTTGGTCACGACGACCGTGAAGACGACGAAGAGGGGTTGGACGTTGGCGGTCTCGGCTCTGGTCGAAACGTTAGATTGTATTTTTGCGGGTTTTTGTTCTTTGTTTTGCTTTTCACAATGTTCTGCTTGATTCTGTGGGGTGCCAGCAAGTCGTATGCGCCTGAAATCATCGTCAAGGTACGGTTTGATTTTACTGAACGCTCTGTTAATAGTCTGATAGTCTTAGTTTGGTTCATGATTCATCCCGGTTTTAAGTGAAAATAAGCTTCTGGTAAGATACAAAGTCCCTTCCTTTGTCTTCGGAAGACCTTTCATCGATGCAATGGCCTATTTTCAATTAGAAGAACTGACAAAACAACTATGAGATAGGGTGAGTGAGGCGGTGGGTGGTCCCTGGTTAATTCAGTGAGTCTATATTTCGGGAAATGGGATGTTTTACTGATATCTAGGCGCTTCTGACAAGGAAATTACGAGCAGGATTGCACCGTGCTTTTGTGTTTTTATCTTATAATATTCCCTCATTTGCAACCTTTAAGCGAAAATTCGTAAATGATAATAAGATTTGTCACCCTGTGTTTGATGTATTGTTGGATATCAGAGCATGGTTTTCGAGAACTTTAACGTACAGGCAGGGAACGATGTCACGGGGGTGCCAACGGATATGCTGTCATTGAATTCTACGGTCAAGATTCATTACAGGAATCCTGGTACATTTTTTGCCGTCCACGTTACCTCTACACCTCTTGAACTTCACTATTACCAGCTTAAAATCGCCTCTGGACAGGTAAAGCTGTAGTGTTTTTCAGCCCTAATTAATTTTACAATTTAGTTTTTGTCATTAGGTGAGTGAAGAAAGATAAATAGAAGGTCATTATGAAATGGGTGTAGGCCTGTAGGGTAAAAAGGTCCAAAAACAGGTTGTTATTTGTAGTGACTCCTACTAGGGGAGCAACTGGGGTCCATAGACTTTTGAGGTATAGATAAGTAGATTGAAAGATACCTTAGAAGGTGGGCTCGGTGGGAAAAGAGATTGAACAGTGATGTGGTGACCTTTATTGGAGTGCCTGCAAAAGACCTGTACCAACTGTCAGCCAGTCTCTTTTTAATGGGAACTGCAATGGAGCCCACTAGTTTGACTTGTAGGTTGATTATATCCAGATGTGTATGGTGCTATGATGTCTCTTAGCCTTGGTTTAGTTGCGGCGCCAAACCCTTCTTTCCGTCCGTGCCATGCCGCTGTCTTAGTCAATATGCCTTGAATGTCCATTATAAATGTTGGCCGTTTAAAAACTTGTTGAACCATAAAGAAAGACATGTTTAAGAGATCAATTTTTGCTGATAGTAAGAGGAGATATCTCTGTCAGAATCTTTGCTGATAGTAAGAGGATGATATCTTTCTTCTTACATTTCATGTACATGAGTTCTTATTCAGTTGAATCTGTTCTCTTTCTGAATAAAAATACAGATGAAGAAATTCACTCAATCGAGGAAGAGTCAGAAGACGGTGGTAACAATAGTGCAAGCAAACCAAGTTCCCCTCTACGGAGGTGTGCCACTTCTCGCAAGTGGTAGAGACCGCAGTGAAAAAGTAGCAGTGCCTCTAAACCTGACATTTGTGATTAGATCGAGGGCTTACATATTGGGAAGGTTGGTGAAGTCCAAATTCTACGATCGTATCAGGTGCCCTCTTACTTTAACCGGAAGCAAACTTGGCAAGCCCCACAACCTGACAAATTCGTGTGTTTTCGACTGATTTTTTTCTGATAGTTATGTCATTAGTTAGAGAGCTAAAAATGTGGAGTTGCATGTTGATTATGAATCTGGGAAACTAACTGCATAAACTTTTCTGTACGCTGTAGGATCTAAGGTGTCCATTCTTGTTGTAAAATGTATAGAGTACATGTCAGTTTATGTCCTACCAAAGTTGTATCATGCTGTTGCACCTTAGTAAGCACAATGATCAATTGAAGAGTGGGATATATCTGAAACTAAGTGCCTTCATTATGTCAAAATGAAATACACTCCTACTTGATCATGTATGCAATTTGGTGACCATTCTAATACCCAATTCTGAGTAGGGTACTTCTAGGCAAAAATCCTGACAAGAAGATCGGAATTTTTGTCTTATCATTTTCTTTGAGTCGATTTTATGGTTAATTACATTGGACCTATTTGTAATTTGAAAGTTACAAAATTATTAGTTTGTTTATGAATCCCATGTAATTCCTGATGTTATTCTTCAAAGCGTAATGAAGAATCACGAAGTTACAAAGTTTGAGCTATTCAGGTGTTATGAGATACGCCACTTATCTTGGTTGTGCCATGTAGTTGTACACATCTAGGTAGTGAAGATTTTGACAACAAGTTAGTGAATTATTTTGTCGTTGAATTTATGAGAAAGCTTCCAAAGGATATTAATGTTAATCCAAGGGCTTTAAGAGGGTTGATAATTGCTTGTGAACAATTCAGGAGAATATTATGTTCAACTGCTCGAACGATTATGGAGATTGATTTTTTGTGTGAAGGAATTGATTTTTATGCTATAATAACTAGTCAAGTTTGGAGAGTTGAATTTGGATTTGTTCAAAAAGTGTAAGGAAACTGGTTCATTCTGATCTTAATGGGGCCGGACGTCACTGCATGGATTCATGATTCTGACTGGCTTTAGCAAGAGAATACCTGCAAAACAGCACAAGACACGCCGAGGGTTAATTGCCGGCAGGCTCCTTTGACGCTCAAGTTAGTCTTTCGGTAGAGGTTTTGGTAGTAAAGAACAGAGAAAATCAGGGTTCTAATGTCGTACCTGTATCATGGCAAAGTAGTACCTTATATAAGGAATAACTGCTAGGTTTAGGTCATTATTCAAGAATGTGCCGACCTGTTCACAGGCCGTTTCAGTCTGGGCTTGTGCTTGGCACGACCGACCCGACCATAAGCCCCTCTACTCCTCGAGTCTGACCTAAGGGAAGGGTCGAAGGAGTACATAAGGATTGTATAGCGTGTCTTCATGGCAGTTCGTGCTAGGCTCGATTGATCGATTGTCGTGATGTGATCGACTGATCAGGTGTAATGACATGGCAGACCGATCGATTGTAATGATAGGGTTGATCGGGCGAGTGTAATGGTAGGGCCGATCGATTGGACGTTGAGGCCTAAACAAAACGTTAGGCGTAATCATTACTGACGATTCGCGTCTCTTAACAGACTGTCATGTGCGTTTTTTTAACTGCTGTGCAGCTGTCAGCTGCGTCCTTTCAGCTGTTGTGCCGCTTCGGATTTCTAACAACCCTAATTCATCTCAGTTCAGATCTTGCCATGTGTCTGAGTTCGGCTCGGATTTCCTCCACGCGTCTGTTCAGTCGATCTTCTATAAATGCTTAGGATCGACAGATTACAGATTTTCTTCACGCGTCTTTTGTTCTCCAACTTCTATTCTTCTTTCATTTTCATCTTCTTGCCTGCAGTTACCGGAGTTTTCTTTCCACCGTCGCCCAAATTCCAAACTTCAATCACTAAAATAGGTACGTCATTTTTACTCGCTTCATCCTCTAAGTTTTCTTTTTGTAATTATGTCGTCAACCAGTCCTAGAGGTGGAGTTAGTCCTAGGGATGAAACCGCTAAGAGGGCCTTGCAAATAGTCGGGCCACTTGAAATAGCGGCGAAAGTAACGGCGGTGCTGAAAGTGAGGGGGGTTGAGGAAGTCACAGCGAGTGACCGGAAGGATGGGTTGGTCGTTGAAGAGCCACCGAAAGACAAATTGACGATGACCGTAGGGGAATTGAACCGGTCGATCATCAAGAATAACATCCCTGTGTCCTGGGGACCCAGGCTGGCCTCCGAGAACGAATAAATTCATAGCAATATGGGAGGATACTTTGCTGTTTCGGACAGCTTTTTCTCGGTCGGTGGTATGAAGCTTCCGTACGTCCCGATCATTGAT
>JANIPN010000219.1:74194551-74205272 GCA_027478595.1 Erythroxylum anguifugum
TTGAACATCTTTTAAGCATCGCGGTGAGGGCATTTGAACGATAGCTTCAATCTTTTCTGGGTTTGCTTCAATCCCCCATTGAGTAATCGTGAATCCCAGGAATTTTCCAGATGCTATACCAAAGATGCATTTTTCATGGTTCAGCTTCATTTGAAATTTATTGAGGGTCAAGAAGACTTCTTTAAGATCTTCCACATGTTCGGCGGCCGTCTTGCTTTTGACTACCATATCATCCACATAAGCCTCAACTGTTCGACCTATCTGTTTCTTAAAAACTTCCATAACGAGCCGCTAATAAGTGGCCCCTGTATTTTTCAAACCGAACGGCATTACCTGGTAGCAATACATACCCTGGTCAGTTATAAAAGTCATCTTTTCTTCTTCTTCAAGACTCATTTGTATTTGATGATAACTGGAAAAAGCATCCAAGAAGCTGAGAAGGTCATGCCTTGATGTAGAGTTTACCAGCTGATCGATTTTGGGTAGGGGAAAGTTGTCCTTTGGGCATACTTTGTTCAAGTCAGTGCAGTCGATGCACATTCTCCATTTTTCGTTTTTCTTCTTCACTAGTACAACGTTCGCCAACCATTTAGGGTACTTGACTTCCCGAATGAACCCAGCATTAAGCAATTTTCCTACCTCTTTCTCGATCACCCCTGCCTCTCTTTGCTTTGCCATCGCTTCTTCTGCCTGACTGGCTTACAGTCTTTTCGAATACCGAGAGAATAAGATTTCACTGCTCGAGAAATTCCAGGCATGTCGCTCGGTACCCAGGCAAAGACCGATCTGTTCTCTACCAAGCAATCTGTTATCTCTTTGGCAAGCCCTTTTTCAAGTTCAGAACCCAGATTTGTGAATTTGGATCGGTCTTCTTCATCCAATATGATCTGCTGTGTTTCTTCTACAGGGTTCATCCTCTCAATTTCTTCACCGGCTCTCACATCAAGAGAACTTGTTAAAACTACCGCTCCATCAAGGGTCCTCGTTTTTGCCATGTAGCATTCCCTAGCGATTCTTTGCTGACCCCTGACAATGCCGACTCCATGAGGTGTTAGGAATTTCATTGCTTGATAGTAGGTTGAGATAATTGCTCTGAGGGCGTTTTGGGTGGCTCTTCCAATTATTGCATTATACGCTCCTACAAACTTCACAACCAAGAATTCAACATTTCTCTCAATTTGACATGGCTTTTGTCCGAATTTTACTTTCAAGAAGACTCGAGCGAATGGGTAGGCTGATGCTCCTGTTACCCCTTTGATGGGCCCCTCTATTGGCAGTAGTCGCTCCTCCGGTATCTCCATCTGCTTAAATGCTTCGTAATATAGTCGTTCGATCGAGCTACCTGTGTCAATAATTACCCGCTTTACCTCGCTACCATCCATATTCAAGGTGACCACTAATGCATCATCATAAGGACAACTAACACCTTCCAGATCAGATTCATCAAACAAAATCACCCCATCATTTTTCTTTTTTTTTCTTTGCTGATAAGTCTTTAGCGACCTGCCGGGCATACCTCTTTCTTCCTCTGACGGTGGACCCTCCTGCTGCACTTCCGCCAGAAATCATGTTTATGACCCTAACCGGTTGGTCATCCTGCTACCCAACATTTCTGTCACCTCTTACCTTGGACTGTCCTCTCGTGTCGCGTCGGTCGTTTGAATTCCCGTTATGCCCCACTCCGTCGTTCGTGTCATTTTGCTTCCAAGGCTTTCACCAGTTGTCAGACCGACCACTCCTACCCTCATTATCTCGTTTGACATTTGTACCGTACTTCAAAAATCTACCCATCTTTCCCCTTTGGATAAGGAATTTGATTTCTCGCTTTAAGTCCTAACAATCCTCCGTATCATGACCTACATCTCTATAGAAACGGCAATGTAAAGCAGAATCCCTTTTTTTAGGGGAGTTTTCAACTTACTAGGTTCTCAAAGTGATGCCCCTTCTGCTCTCATGGCTGCCAGTACTTCCGCATACCGCCTGTTGAGCGGGGTGAAGGATTCTCGTAGTTGGTCCTTTCGTTCGGTCGGCTTCCTCTAGCTAGACTGATCCTTCTGTCGCTTGTGTGAATCATCTATTCTGCCACCTGTCCAGCGGTCATCTGCCCTACGTTTTGTGTTTTTCAACACTTCCTCGAGTTGGATATACTTATCTGCCCGATTTCTTATCTCTTGAATAGACTTGGGTTGATCAAGGGCCAATGACTTTTTGAACTCTTCATCCCTCGTGTTGCTCATAAGGGAAGCCAACATGGACGAGCAGGTGAGGTCAGAGACTTCAATAGTTTCATTGTTAAACCGAGTGATGAACTCTCGTAAACTTTTGTTGCTTCCTTGGGTCAACTGCATCACTTCTAAGGCAGTCTTTAGTAGCCGTTTACTTGTAGCAAACTGGTTGAGGAATAGCAGTTTAAAATCCTCAAAACAAGTGATGCAACGTGGGGGTAAACTGTTGAACCATCGTCGGGATCCTTCTTGAAAGGCTGTACAGAAAGCCTTACATTGAATGGCATCGGGGATGCAATGCAGGTTCATCATCGATTGAAACTATTGAAGGTAGTCGAGGGGATCGGTCTTTCTGGTGTATTTTTCAAGCATTGGTATCTTTGCACCGACCGCTGGAAGGCTATCTAGGATCTCCGGAATGAAAGGAGAGTTGTATTGTGTTGATGGCTGATCCGGACGGGAATTCATGACCATGTTGATTCGATCGTCCACGATTTTTTCTAGGGTTTCAGCAGAATGGCGATCGACCATCATACCTGTCTGCCGAGCGGGGACTTGTTGATGTCCCGTCTGAGATTGTAAGATTTGGCGAATTAGTAGATCAGCCGCTTCCTCTATTTGTCTTTGGGTGAGGGAGATGTGTTGTGGAGCAGGAGGCTTTGAGTTTAGGGGATGCTGGATGTTATGGTGTGAATTGTTTCCATCGTTATCCTCCAGGGCTACGCTCTGCTCTTCTTGATCTCGGTTTTGGGGTGGTGGCTGGTCATTCGGATGCGAAGATTGTGTTTGGTTATTTGGGTTTAATGGTGGCAGCTCGTCTGTGCTAGGGTTTTGGGTGATGGGTGGAGGACGGATCGGGGGATTATGATACGTTGATGGAAGGGCGGCAGGTAATCGCAAGCCCATTAGTTGTAGTGCAAGTGCTGCGACGGCGGCTACATCAGGATTTGTTGCTGCCGCCTGACTTATCTGAGTGCTTCTGGACGTGGTGCCCTGACGCCTGACCCCACGGTGGGCACCAACTGGTTCAGTCTGATTTTGCTGAGGCTGGGCGCCGTTATTTGGATCCATGAGCTCCATTAGTTATAACCAAGAAATACCTGCAAAACAACAAAAGGCACACCGGGGGTTGATCGCCGGTCGGCCCCTCCGATGTCTAAGTCAGCTCTTCAGTAATGGTTGTGATGGCTGTGAATCAAGAGTATTAGGGTTCTGGTATCATACCTGCGTCATGATAGGGTAGTGATCTTATATAGTGAATACCTGCTGGGGTTAGGTCATCGTCTGAGAACGGGTCGATCAGCCCGCATGCCGTTCTAGGGTTAGGCTTGGGCCTAGCACGACCGACCCAACCAATATAATTTAACTAATATGTTTCTTTAATGTTTATAGGTAAGGAAATATTTTTTTATTACTGTGAGAATGATAATACTAAAAGAAGTATAACAATGAACATACCAATTCAATAAGATAATTATAAACTATAATTATATATAAGAAATCTAAGTACCTTAAAACTTTAATTCGACGTAACTATATTTTCACATAAATCTAAACACAATAGAATTTTATTTTTGCTAAATTTCAGGCATATCTCTTGGAACTTTCGTTTGAGAACGTCATGTGTAAAACAAAATTCTTAGTTTTAGGTGATGGGACAGCAACAACAGCCGAATAAACAATGACCGAACTGTTTTTGTTTAGTCTTCTGATTACATAATTAAACCGCTTGTTTTATGCATTCTAATATTCAAGGTTTTCGCCCTTTCACTTTCTCGTCATTTCTATATATCTATATGTAGGACAAGATTTTAGACTTCCAAGGCCAAGCCACATTATAAAACAGACAATGCAGACTTCAAATGTAAACTCTCTTTTTACACTCGGACAAAACATATACACGGCAAGACTCGTTCATTCTTGACCAACTAATTTCTTTCTTTTTTTTTTTTGGAAATTGAAGTATTGACCAACTATTTCTTTCTTTACTAAACGTGCTTATTATAAGAATAAAAATATCAGGAAGCATTTTACCACATACATCCCGATTATGGTGAAATAGTTTGTGTTTATGCAATTACTTGGCATGCTAATCCAAAAGGGTTTTTCAAGCTAGGTAGCTCAATTTAGTGTCGTGAATTTTGAAGGGTATTAACGGAACGTCGAAAATTGATAGACAATTATTTTGTATCGTATCAAAGTATATCATACAATCTTTTGGTACTAATCAGTATAATAAAATATAAAAATATTTTTAAAAATAGTTATTATGTTTAAAAGTAACATTATTATGTTAATTTTAATAAATATAATTATTAGATAAAAGTTTATAATATATATTTAATCAATAGAAGATTGAATTTTATTTATTAAAAATAAAGAAATATTTTATAATTTAAAATGATATCTGCATTAATGAATATCAATGTTGTACTATACCAACACTAAAAGCGGATACAAACTTCAATTTCAATACGCAACGTAGGTTCAATCCTAATGCATTTATTCTCAATTCTCATGCTGGTATGATAACTTTTGCATAGGTAAAGTTAAGAATCTTTGGAAGTGGGTCACTGGGCAGAGAAGTGTGCATGGCTTTTTCTACGGAATATCAACATCATCATCAATGATCTAGCTATTTCTTTGTAGTACCAGACTACATGTGCCCAGTCTCCACTTTGCTAATTGCACTTACAAGGTGAGGCGTAGTATAATTTGACAGGCCAGGCCAACACCTTCCAGTGTTTCGTGTTTCTTGTTGCTTGTGAGGTGGCATACGACTGGAGTTAGTCACCCCTAGAACTTATTCTGTCGACCATTCTAAGTATTGGTGATGGTGGTACACAACTATCCAATTAATGGCCTTTTATCAGGGGTACAGGGTACACCCGACCCAACTGATATGAGTTTGCACCAACCACCTCTCTCAAATGAGTCTGCGTATTGGGATGTTATTGTTGTTAGATTCATTTCTTTAAATGTAAGCTTTTAAACAGTATGCCTTAATCTAACCTCTATGGTAATTATATTTGTAACAACTGTTCCTAAGTAATTAAAGAATCTTCAGAAGAAAATGGTTCTTCTTCTAATAAAATATGTATTGATATATATAATGGCCTTAGAATTTTGTAACTTGTAACTTCTTTTTTCAAATCTTATATAAGTACTGTAACATAACAGAATATAATATGACTCATTTACTGAGTTGTTAAAGTTTGTTGGATTACAATTGAAGAACTAGCAGTACTCTAATTTCTATGGTTAAGGTCATAAAAGCGTATCGATAATTACCATTTCTGTATCATACACATTGTTTTGTAATTACAGAATGTTTTCTATGGTTAAGGCCCGTCAAACTACGGAGATAGCACGTGAGAGATTGAAAAGGCTTGAAGTTGTTCATGACATGTACAATACATAATATAAGATTCGCACTTTATATTATCATCTGACAATAATTTGACCGTATTCATCACAATTTCATGTTCAAACTCAATCACAATAATTTATGTAGATTTACTCGAAAGAGGAGAGAAAAGAGAGCATTCTTGTTTTCACGCACAACAACCAAGTGAAGTGCTTTCGGCTGCCTGATTTAGAACAGGGGTACGTTTGTTCATACTTGTAGATAGATTAAAAAAAGATTACATCGGCCATATTGACCCTCAATAGTCAATAGGAAATGTGTTTTTCTTTCCCTTTTCTTTTATACATAAAATGGTGGAACCAAGAAAGGGGGTCAAAATCATACGGGCCCTTATTTGGTTTTGTCGTGCATGGCATATAGGCTAAGATGGAAAGTAACAATGAGTCCTAGACATAGGCCCCAAAAAGTTTCCATAGCCCACAGTAGAGAGCAGGGGAGAAACTATAACAATGTTCACAGGTTAATGTTTTAAGTCGCGGGTTCGAATCGTTCTTATATTATATTTGCAGTCATTTAAAATTTGAGATTAGAACTTTATTTCTTGCAAGGGATTTATCTGGCTTGAGCAAGGATTAGTCTAAGTGTGGATGACTTAATAGTATCTTTCCATAGTTAGAGTTTTCTTAAGACACCTCGTGAAAAAAAAAAAACTATTTCTGCACCATTAAGCGTTCCACGTAATAATTGATGTGAAGTTCAGGGACATACTTAAAACAATTTGGTTTAAGCAGAGATGCCAATTTTTAGTATACCTGAAAGAGTTATGTTTCATTATCTTTTATCATTGAGATTTAAAAATATTTTCAATCGGCTATCAAATCAAATATCTAAAAGTAGAATTTATTTTTCAATAGATAAAATATAGAATTTGAAGCGGAAAACTTTCCCTATTTGTAGTGCATTATGTGATTGGCCATACAAACTACACATTTCTTATTTATATTACAATTAAATCTTCAACTATTTGAAAAATCTGTAATCTTGGAGGGCTTAACTTTCTAATTTAACCAATTCCACTAAAAGAATACATCAAACCGATTACCTCATCTCCTCTTTTTCCAAGCTACCTTCTGTTTTGTTTTCACTTTTTTCTTCCTTAAGACTATCATTGCACACTTAGAACAACAGTAACCCCAAAACTACTGAGGCTTGAAGAAGCTAAACTTGACACCAGTATCAATGATAACATATACGCCAGCTGAAATGAGAGCAGCAGTTAGAAGCACCCCAAGTAGACCTAGTCCCCAGTTAAGGAACCACATAGGCGTATAAACCTTTGGTTTCTTAATCTTCAGCCACATGAAACATGGGAACACTAGCGTTACTGGCAATGCTAGACCTCCAATAAGACCTGCCACACTTGACAAGAATGGGATGGCCACCGCCACAAAGAAGCAACCAAATCCAAAAACCACCCTGATAAGTGCCCTTAGCCACCATCCACATGGCTTCTTAAGTCTCTTTACGAACATCGACTCCAAGTCATCAAACGTTGGCATGCCGTAGATTTGGAATGAGCTCACAGCATTTATTATCACAAACAAACTTGTCATTCCTAGGAGGAACCGTGAGGTGTCTCTTCCATGAAATGCGTACAAGGCTGTCAGCATTCCGCCATTTTGTGGTATCTGCAAGTTGACAAGAAATTGTTTCTTGTGAATCAACTGGTGCGCAAATTTTGCTACGAAAAGTTTGTCTAGTTCTCTGTGACGTAAAATGAAAATACATTATTAGTACGTACCATTTGACCGTATGCCCAATAACCTCCAATTGCAAGGGGAAAGAGGCACATCGCAACGATGAGGTAAGCAAATTTGACTCCATTCCACATTGGTACTCGGGAAGGACGCTTCTCACTGGAAGGCATTGTAGCCTGCAATCAATTAATGGACATCTTGATATCAACTTATGTTTTATATATTCCTACTATATATAAAAAAAAAAGTTTAAAGAAGGAAACAAATAATCTATCTTTGAGGTTCGTTAAGAAACAAAGTTCCAAATAGTTTCTCACGAACTTCCAGCCCTCTGTATCTTCCCTTAACAGATTTTTCCATAGCATCCACATGATCACATCCATGGTCAACCATTTAAGATATTCAACGACTCACATATTATATATATACCTAAATTATTCCTAAGTCGATATTTTATATTTTCAAGTTTCGTCAATAGAAAAAGCAATTAATGCAATAAAGAAAGGGCCGAAAAGTATAATAGTCGACGCCTAATATATGGTGACAGGACAGCCACCAAAATTTAACGAAGAACATTTGAGGAGAAGCACTGAAACTAGCATTTAAAAGTTGTCATCAGTCGCAAAGATAACGGAGACAAGAAAAATTCAAGGATTGGTTTCATTACAAAATATAAGCAATGATCCTATACATTTATATTATATAGTCGAATAGTATACTTATATAAGACAAACATTTCTTTGAAAAGAATAGCAAGTCGATACCTGAATCTCAAGTATGAGATTGTGACCTCTGAAAGCAAAAGCAATGATTCCAAGGGCATTAAGAACAGCAAAACACCTCTCCAAGTCTGTTGGTGCACGAACAGGGTTATATGATACACCAGGCATCCTACCCTCTGCTACAGAGATCACCCATATAAGTGTAATATATCCAACAGCTGTAATTGCTCCAACGAGTGATACTCCGGCAATTGAATTCAGGTTAGGCAGCTGAGACAGAAGCACGGCCGCGCAAGTAAACACCAAGTACCATTCCACTGTTGTTAATGTCTTGAGGCCACATGTTGCCCCACATACAGTCTGAAAGAACAATTTGGACGTGGACCCTCCAATAATGATCAGTGCCACGCATGTTCCTCCTGACAGATATAGAATTGGGAAAGTTGCTAATACCTTCGACAACTTCTCACCTGGATTAGATATTTAGATTAACCACTCCTTCAGCGTATAAGCACCTGACAAGATGAAAAATGAACATCTAAATAAAGTTTTAATTACCTAATGTTGCACTTGCAAGCTGCATGTATCTGCTGTAACGGATGCCATTTTCAGGGGATTCATGTAGTTGAACCAGTATATAAAGAGTGTAAAGCTGCCATATAAACGCTAGAGTCAAGCTTATAACACCCCAAGCCCTGAAACAAACGGAGAAGAACGTGTCATGATAGTTCTCATAAATGGACCTGAACATCATCTTATACCGTCATTGATAAGAATATTGTAACTTACCAACCAAGGACGGTGAAGGCAACAGGAAGAATAAGTGCTTGAATTCCAATTCCTGAGCAGAGGCAGTGGAAGGCTGCGTAATATTTGTTTCCATTTCTGGACTCGGTGATGGGAAGCCAAGCATCTTGGGGGTCAAGCTTGGTAAGATGGAGAGCCTTTCTCAGTGGACTACCTAAAGGGGTAATGAAGCGAGGTGTTCGAATTCTAGGGGTTGTGTTTTTTGAGGTTCTGTTTGTTGCAGGCTGTATGCGATCCGGTGAAAAGAGCAGCGGTGACCGGGACAATGATGGGGAGTGAAACTGCGATGGAGGAGCCGATATTATTGGTGGCGTTGGTGCCACGGAGGCTAGCCTTGGTGTCACCGGAGTGGAGCTTACTTCAACAAGATCATCCATTGTTTCTCTTGAACTTTATCTGCTTCCACTCTGCTACTTGTTCCTTAACTACGGTAGCTCTTTGCCCACAAAAAACTAGTGAAAATTGAGACTATATATAGAGGATGCATGAAATAACACAAGTTTGCAATTTTAGGAGACTATAACGGGGACGTAAATGGAATACAATATTAATTGGATAAAGATGTAAATGGAATACAATAATTGGATAAAGTCATAAAGTCTAAGTTGACTTACAGGAAAAGCAATAACAAAAACATTCCAACTAAGCACAAAATTAAGGATTTTAGCAGCCAGCCACGTTTGTCAATTTGGGCGACTTATAGTTTCTTGACCAGAGAACCGGTCATTACATGGCGTCTGAGGCTTAATTTGGTCAGAATTGAGGCACTCCGTTTACAAGAAGGTGTGGCCTTGGCGAGATATGCCACCAAGCACTCTTTAACTCTAATACAGGCCTTTTTGTTTGAAATGCGAATTCATGTTTTGACTGATTAGTTTGTTCGGTCCTGAAGACAGAAGTCAAGTACATGCCGCAAAGGAGCAAGCAGGCTTTGAGAGGGGATTTACTGTATCAAGAAGTTCAACTATATATACCCATACGGAAGTATGGAAGTACACTATTACATGATCACGCATCATCCTTTTCTTTTTTTTTAGTATCTGCATCTTCTTATTGATTTACTTTGGAATAAAATTTTTAAATTTAAAAATAGTCAGAAAATTGCATCATTTTATAAAGTAAATAAGACGGTAAGTTAATAACAATTCATCGATAAAAGAATAGTAATAATTTAATCAAATATAAAAGTTTTTTTATAAAAGAAAATGATCATAAAGGGGCCTTCTAATTAATCCTAAAAGGCTGCGCACACATGAAGGACAGGACAAAAATCATAACAAATGAAAATTTTTAAGTAATGCTAATATAATAAGGACATTACGTGCTTAGTGCTTACTCATCAACGATTGAGAATGGCTCAATAGTTCTATTTGTTAGTAACAGAGGGAAAACATATAAAATTTGACTATCACACTTCATATTTAAACCCACCCCCCAGCCCCCAACCTTGGAGACACAGGGGGGAGGGCTCAACCATACCAGTCTATAGTTTATTGTTGTATGTTGTTAAATATATTGTTGGGTTTGGGCTCCCTCCTATGTGGTAAAACCCATAAATTTGTTAAAGCCTATTTTTCCTTTTAACCCATTAGGGTTAATTCTTGTACTGTCATTAAAAAACCAAAAACAAAAAATTCCAAAATCATCAGGAGTATAAGATGTGAAGAGTTCTCTCCTTGAAGCAATATGATGTGCAACACCACTATCAAGTACTCAAAGAATATCATCGCTAGAAACATTAATCATATCTCCATCATGAACAACTACTAAATCAACTGAAGTAGCAACAGCAACCCGATCATTGTTATCATCATTTCCCTTCTTTTCTTGCTTGCCTTTGTCA
>JANIPN010000219.1:74220264-74231047 GCA_027478595.1 Erythroxylum anguifugum
CTCGGGTTTACACAGAAGAGGTATGTTCTGTTTTGTGATAGCCAGAGTGCTATTCATCTGGGTAAGAATCCTACTTTTCATGGTAGATCCAAACATATTGATGTGAGGTATCATTGGATCCGTGATGTTTTGGATTCTAAGTCTGTTGAGCTTGAAAAGATTCATACTGATGATAATGGTGCTGATATGTGCACAAAAGCTCTACCAAGAATGAAGTTTGAAGTTTGTCGATTAAGTGCCGGTTTGGCAACCTCTTCCACATAGTCGGGAAGGGGGAGAATTGTTGGGTTTGGGCTCCCTCCTATATGGTAAAACCCATAAATTTGTTAAAGCCCATTTTTCCTTTTAACCTATTAGGGTTAATTCTTGTACTGTCGTTAAAAAACCAAAAACAAAAAATTTCTCAGCAGCTGTCAAGAGGGAGAAAAGAGTAAGAGAAGAGAGAGACTTTGTTCTTCCTTCATCTTTCACAAAGGAGAGATTTTCACCCGACTTGTTTTACATTTCCGACAACTACGAAGCCGTTCACCGTTGGATCGGTCTCATTTTTGGTTTACAGTTTCTAGACATATTGTTCTCCATTCTGAACGGTGGAGATTTGGTTTCGAGGTTTGGAGGTTGAGTTTTTGGATCCAAAAGTGGGCTGGTCTCAAGGTGTTTCCAGAACTGATGAGCTTCACCATATTTTGATTTTGGTCTACCATTCTTTGTCTGATCGGGCTGAATTTTGGTGAGCATGTTCCTTACTCATTGTTCTTTGTTTTGAACGGTGAAGATTGGATTTGGATGGCTGGAACTTTTCCAGAATTTGTTAGAACAGAAGCCTTTGTTGTGATTGCTCTTTTAGTGTAGTTCTCTACTTTGAGTTGTGGCTATATGAGATTGAGCCTTGATTTCTGGATTATTGTGGCTGTTGATCTCTGTAAGATAGTACTTGTGATAGTGGATTTCATTTGCTTGGACCGAGAGAGGTCTCGTGGTTTTTATCCTTCACACCGAAGGAGTTTTTGCCAAGTTAAATAAATATTGCGTTTTGTGATTGGTTTTTGTTTTTTGCATTATGTGGGCAGCTTGTGATCATTTGGTTTGCTGCCAATTTTTGCTCATTATTACTCCTAATAGATTCATTCAAGTAGGGGAAGATTTATTAATTGATCGTTTCTTGTGTTATACCCGCTTGCTTCCCAACATATATGAGGTCTAATTTTGCTTAATCTCGTAAAAAATCAAATATAATAAATTTTAAAAAGATGATAACACAAACAACACAATAAGAAAACACTATGGTACAAATTAATAAAGAAGAAGCTTTGGACTACTATAACAGAACTAAATTTTATTATGTCAATCTAAATAATATTTTAATAAAATAGATTAGTAACTTTGGAGGTATTTTTGTAAACAACTAATAATCTGTTTTTAGCTTATTAATTAAAGGTTAGCTTTTTGACCATCTTATAAAGTTATTGATGTGTTTGTGAATGACTTAATAGTTAAGTTATTTAACCCCAATAATCTGATTTCTAAAAGCTCCATATGAGAAGTATTTTTTATAATCAGCCAAAAATTAAAAGGTAAAAAAACTAATCATACCCTCCTTTCATAATTTTTTTAATTATGCTAATTATGCTATAGTAATATTATGGATAATTCAATTTAAAAATCATACATAACTAAAAATCATGCATGTATTCTATAATGATAATTTTTTTTTACAATGAAGTAAGTCTTTTAGTTACAAAACTTGGGAGTTTTTTTACTAATGAAATAAATTTTTTGGTTGCAAAATAAAAAAATATGTCATGATGATAAAATTTTTAAGAATGTTCTACGTTTTTTTATTATAGTTTAAAACTTAAATTTTTGTAAAATTAAATATCTAATTATAGCCTTATAAATTCTTTTTTTTAACGTCATGCCTTCATAAGTCATTTTACACTTAATTAGTTAATACTAACATCTAATTTTACCAAATATCTTTAATAAATAACTAATATTATCCGCTGGTAAAATCAGTTAATATAATCAGCTGTTAACTAAATGCTAATAAAATCAACTAAACGGTAATGCAATCCGTTAATTGTCAAACAAGACTTTTTCTTGAATTTACCGAATTCAATAATTTATCTTGTACTCTTAAGCAACCACGCACAAACAATGTGTATCTGTGTCCCTAGCATACATGTCCCATTCAAGTGCCTTTCGAGCATTAAATTAGGTGACATATACACAGGCCCACAGGCCGCCTATGTTGGCTTGCTTCCGTTTTCCTGTTTTATTTCGGAAAAGAAACCCAGTTTTTGATTTCAATTTTCAAGTGATGACTTCCTGGAAACTTACATGTCCAGTTTATTCCTTGTTTGTTCTTGTTACAATGTATCGTTCTCCAAATAATACAGAATATAAGAGAAAATCGGCTACAACTTAAAGATAACATGCAGTTGCCGAGTTTGATAACACACACACACACACACACATCAATCCTAATGTGATTGCTTATTCTTAGTCACTCAACGACCAAATTAAAATTCCTTTTTAATCAGCTCCACGGATACACAAATGTAGGATGTAATCTTCAAGAAGGAAATTCACATGATCGAGAGTCGAGGTGTCAAAGTTGGCGTAATTGGGAAGTGTGACCCTCAATTAAAAGGTGGTGATTTTCTTTCTTTCTTTCTTTTTAGGCTACTTGGAATATTGAAAGACATATTTCATTATCCGTCAAAATCTCCAAAATGGCATAGAATAAATAATCATTGAATCTAATCCCCTTTAAAGGCTTATAGTTGATTCGCACATGCAACTTTATTCGTCGTCTCTGACTAGACTGAAGTTATTCAAAGAAAAAATGTCCAATTTGTCGACCAGCTGCTGAAGGTAACTTGCATGACTACAATTCACACCTATTAGTCCTTTCTTTAGGACCGTGTTTTAATATGATCAACTTATAGTATATTAAACATTTTGTATACAGTTTTAATACTCATCGCAATTCCTCTATATTATCTCATAACTAGATAGAATCCGTATCCTGCAGATGGGAAAGCATAATTTCGTTCTCATTTTCCCTTTTGAATGGAATGTAAGAAACCCTTTCCAAAGCTAATTATTGAACTTTGACATATTGAATAACAAAATGATTTTCTACAGTCATTTGTTGCTTTGTATAGTCATTATTTGACTACCTAGTTGTTCTCAACAACATACAACAAAAAGGAATCAAATTAAAGATGAGTCGAGTGCTGTGCAAACTTGGGTTTGGATTGGAGAACAATAAAAGATCCGTTATTTACTTCTTTTTGTCCTTGAAGATGGAGATTTTTGACAAATTTTCAGAAAAGGGTCCATTCTAGAAACTGATAATCGGTATTGACAAAATCTAACCTGTAAATTAAACCAATTTTTGGTGATATTGATCTACAAAATTTGTTCTTTCTGTTTCAAAAACTAGGTACAAGTAAGTACTGACTACTTCGGCCTTGATAGTGACTGTAAGACGATGAACATCTGGTACTAGTGGAAATAGACATAACCAATACCTTCTCCATCTCTTTATCAACTTTCCTTCTGATCAATGAAACTGCATATTCCAAGAAAACTGCATCGCAAGGTAATATGAGCGGTCCATTGCCAGGAAGGCCAAATTCTTCCTCAGACATGGCTAACAGCTCTCTGAAAACTTGATTGTTAAGGTACGACATGGGGAACATGAAACGTATTTGATCAGCTGTATAAACAACAAAATGACCCTTCTCAGCCACCGATGTCATGTTGTTCCTGCTGCTTGGATCTGCATCATTTCTCTCCCCTCTTGGCAAGGAAATTCTTTTCCTGTTTAGGGCCGCTAGTCTTTGCCACTTCTTGGCAATCTTCAGGAGTTTCTTGGGACTAATCATTGTGAATTGCGCTAGTGAACTTAAGAGATTGAAGACTTGGAATTCTTCTCGAAAGAATGGAATGAATGATCCTGATGAGTTATGGAGAGAAGTGGATGGTAGACCAGCTATATATTGAACCAAAAGAAACATTGCTTGTGTGTATGTTTCTTGGTCCGAGTATTCGTGGGCTCAAAACCATTTGGAGATTTGTGGTGGCAGGAGACTTGAGAGCTGGACATGCCTAATTCGATAGGGTAACAAGTAACAACAAATATATGTTGCTTAGTTATTCAGTGACATGAAGGGTCAGGAGCGGGAGAACCACAAGAGCAGAGCAGATAAGAGGAAATCTTCGTACACATGTCATGATCATGAACATGTATTTTGTATGCCAGATTTAGGATTTGGCAAGAGTATATGGTTTGAAATTGGAAGGATAGGGCATTATCAGGACCTGGCATTTCGGCCCTATGTGTCAGGAAATTAGTTTGAGTAGGTCGAAGATCATAGGCAATAAAATGTGCGATTCCTATTAAATTGCATTCAGTTCACGTTGTCCTGTTCGTTGGTTTTCTTCCTTATCTAGCTTTTACGTTGTGTTGCACATTCTTGTGTCTCCTAAGAAAAGGTCCAAAGGGCCCAGATGATTGGCCGATAGAAGACTAAGCACATGCAAAATGCTTCTTTTCTAACGATTATATGATAATTATGACATTGTTTTAATACACTTATTTTTGTGCACCCGTAATTATATGGTAGCGTCACAATCATTTTTCACTTATAAGATAATTAAAGATGAATTAAAACTTTTTTAACTAATAGTAAAACTTAAAATGAACGTATATCATAAAAGGTATTTCAGTGGATGTGGGGAATAGATGAAAGGGGGGATCATGTGAAGCTACAGACAAACACATAATCCTTCTTTCCTATCAAATATAAGGGCAGCATTACATAATCGTATCTACTTTTGAAAGGATCACAGGACACATTGGAAATGCAATATTTACTACATAAAATAAAGTATAATGATTCCTTTGATTACAGAGATTTTCAAGTAGTTTGGAAGATTTAACGTGATATGTTCATTTACATTAACTTATCCATTCATATTTTATGATAAATTAATATCACTTATGAATTTTTTTTTAATCTCGTTCAATAAATTAGATATAAACTTTCTAGTTATAGTATAATCAAGCCCAAGTTCAAAAATAACGTTTGGAGCAAGTGTAACATAAATTTAAATCACAAACTATAAATAAGGCACCTTTTTTTTTATAGAAAGATGAGAAAAATTAAGTTGCTTGACAAGACAGATATTGATCACATCATACAGGCATGCAAAATGTTCCTTATTTCAATTCAATATTAAATATGAAATTATTAAATCTCAAATTAATTTGTTAGTTACTACTCAATAATTTTAGTTAAATTCAAATGATCTTTAAATTTTATAACAATTTTGATTTGACAGACTATAAAATGTCTTTAAATTTTAAAAATTATCAACAACTCTGTGTATGATTGTGATTTTTTAATACTTGCTACAATCAACTCTATGTATGATTGTGTTTTGGGCCTACCAAGTCCTTGTTTGAATTCTAGTGGCTTAACAGTTTCTTCATTGCTAATGGGTCAATCCTTTGTACCAGGCATTTGTTGAATAACCTTCCCATATGCTTTGATATATTCATTCTTCCATAACCAACTTGAAGTGTACCCTTCAATATTAGCCTTCTTATCTCTGATAACACATATGACATGTGTATAAAGAATGCTAGAGAGAGTATATCTCCTACAAGAGCATATTTTATTATGAAGCTTCACCATTTATGTGATCTCACCATGATCAATCTTATACCCTCCTTCTCTATTATGATGTACTGAACAATACTGAGAAATGATGACACTCTTATTAATACCTTTTCATATTCTTGGCCCTAAATTTCCTTTCCCCTTGGCAATCTCTTTTCTTTTTCCCATAATTCTTTTCATCATTTCTTTTCTAATGTGCTCAAAAAACCCTAAAACTGACATTTTCTTTGGTTCAATAAGAGTCCTATTGAATGCCTCACATAAGTTATTGTTAACAAACTCAATCATAGAATCTTCCCTTTAAAAAACCATGCACTATTGCTGAACTGGTGAACAACTCTCAATATCTTCTGCTGCCCTCTCCTTCTTGGCTCTTATCTTTTCTATATTTTCTTCAAATTCCTTTACTGTGAAAGATTTTGCAATTTTCCAAAAGTGCTCCTTCATCTCTTCCCCTTTGGGGCCTCTTCTAGGCAATTCACATAAACATGTCAAGCACAAAACCTATGCTTAACATCTGGACAAAAATCTAGAATGGCTCTATGAAATCCCTGCAAGGAAAAACATAACCATTTCAATAGGCATCTGGACACAATTTTGGACACAAATCTACATATTTCATCAAAATAATAGTAGGCACATAAATAATAGAAAAATAAAAGTAAAAACAAGAGTAATATGAAACTTTTACCTTCTATTGCTCAGTCACTATAGTCCAACCAATTCCAAAGCTCAAGTGAGGCAAATCTTCTTACAACCTCTCAATGAACCACTTCCACGTGACAATAGACTCAACTTTAACCATAGCCCATGTAATAAGAAGCATTTGATTGTTTCCATCTCTTCTTATAGTATATAGAAGTTCACTGTTAGTTATGATTTTGAGCCAACATCTATTTAGGCTAAGATAATTCTTGCACCCATGCCTAAACCCATATTTAATAGTTTATAAACATATGTATATTGTTTCAAATACAGGTGGAGATTTTGGAAATGCCCGAGATACTGTCAATGTAATAATGCTTCTTGGGTTGGTCTACTTAATGACTTCAATATAAGACCAAAGCTTCCCAAACTCCTCTTAAATGTTGATCACAACGCTGTCTACTATTTTTTCTACGCTCTTCTCACCATACTTATGGACCTTTCAACATTAAAACAATCTTAACGTAAAATTTGATATCATCATTCTTAAAAAATGGCTCCCTTTTAAGCTTATCCTTCAACAAGTCAGATAAGATGATGGTGTTCATCCTAGGATTTGTATATTCCCTATTACAGTCATAGGTATCCCTAAATTTTCTTACTTGAAAAGACTGCAGCTTCCTATTAAATACTCCATATATATGCTAAGGGCAGTTCTTTGTCCTACATTTAACTTGAACAATTTTGGGCTTTTTTTTAGTAAACATGACATCGTTCTTTGTTTTGACGGACAACAAACTAACTGTATGCTTAAATTGCAAATAATTAAGAAAAATTATCGCTAATTCAATGTAAGGCTCAGCCGCATTTTCACCATAAACAGGGCATTTTCTTTTCCTCCTAGTAGCATCATCTACCATATCATCTATATCACTAACAAGTTCTCCAAATTCATCACTGTCAAATATTCAGACAAAACTACCTTATGTTCATCATCTGTATCATCTTGATGTTCTCCATGATCTCCATCATCTTCATCCGGACCATTATCTTCATCTCCTTGCTCTAAATCCTCTTCATTATCTTTATCCTCTTCATCCTCCATATTTGTATCATCTTCATCCTCCATATTTGCATCATCTTCATCCTCCACATTTGAGATATCGTCTAAATTACCTACGTTACCTCCAAACTACATTATTATCATTCTAACCGTTATCTTCAACTACATTATCCTGATTAAGCTCATGATGTTCATTCTCAATCATTTCAACAGGGGTATTTACGCCATGTTCAATATAAATATCAATACCACCTATACTTATCGTCTCACTAACCATAACTAACACACTAGCATCATCTTGTACAACCCCCAAACCATTAGATAGTTCAAAACTAGGCATAAGATAAAAATATTTTTCACATTGTTATACCTACTTCTCTTAGATACATTAACCAATTTAAAGTAGTTAAGTAAGTCAGGATCAAATTAAATTTATCCACAAAACCACCCTCATACCTAATATTATCAGCCACATTAACAAAACATCCCTCATGGTGAACCTTAGAGTTACATCATCAAATGCCATTATGCCAAACTAAAATGACCAACCCCAGGAAAAAAAAAAGAGTCAAAGTTAGAATGGTGAAAAGAAACACTGAAGCCAAAGTGAGAAATTGAAGCATAATAGAACACATGATTTTTAACATATTCATAATAATTCCATCAACCAACTAATTCATTGCAAACATATGGTTTAAGAGGTATATATGAACAGTATAGTGAATAAATATCTTAGAAGTGGATGCGTATGGTGAAAAAATAAGGATAATGATTGTACAAGAGTGCCACATAATAAAATATGTCAGCAAACATAAGTTGAAAAGATTATATAATTGTTTCATGCATAGTGGCATTACGTACTAACCTTATATAATATTTCATGTAATAGCTTAGTGAGGTCATTCAAGTTAGTTAAGTATGTGTAAGAAGTTAAGGTTTTTTTTAATCATAAGTTACAAAGAGATTTATTTGCATACGTAAGGAATGCAAAATTTGTTAAAAGAATAAGCATAAGAAAAAGGCTTCTCCTACTTTACTTCAACTGCTACCCATTCAAACTAAGTATGGTCTGACTAAGTATTCTCCTTATTTCCTATTGCAAACAATAAATAAAGTAATTTTAAAGATCATCGTTATAAAATTGAAGGCGGTTGTGAAGTCCATTACAAATCTTACTTAAGGGCATTCATCCTAGAAAACCTATTGGGGACAATATCGTGAAGGTTTTACATATCTAGGTTGAAAGATAATACACAAAAGACCAAAGTAATGAATATATCAAATGCACTTGGCAAAAATTAGAAGGCAAATAGGCGAGATGATGCATGAAGTAGGCAAGAGAACCCCTTGAATGAAGACTGGAGTGCGGGTCAGCTGGCAGTGAAAATGCATGAAAGAGGCAAGACAGAGACGGGTGAATATTTGGGGATTAAAGTTAAAAAAGGGTTTTGTAAATTTTGAATTAGTTTAACATTCCATGTGGCATTTAAAACAATAGTAACGAACCCACGTTATACATTATAATGACGCGTGTATGACACACCCTAATTTCCATCCAAAAAAGCCTAAAATTTAGCAGACTCGTGAAAGTTTAGACCATCATTGAGCAAGTTAAAAGTTTTAGTCTAAAATTCATCAAACTAAAAAATGATAGGCCCCAATTTGGGCTTTTAGCCATCAAAAGCATATATAAAAGTATGCATACTGCAAAGAATTCCCCTTAGAGTCACTACTGCAAAGTTAGTGGTAACTGGCTTGAAAAAATAAAGTTGAGGGGAAGCTAGCCTTTACTGAGTAAGTCCATATTACCCTATGACATCTAAAGTTACCCTATGAAATCTAATGACATACTCACATAATATATCATTTATATTAGTTTAAACACACATATATGATGCATGACAAATCACATACAATACATAACAAATTGTGAAGAAGGAATATTTTTATGACCCTAACCTCTAAGCGTACATCCTCATAATGCTACACCTCAAATGGTTGTGAGGAGCTAAGCATCACCAATGGCCCAACCATACAACTATACTGATATAGTCACAAGGCTCTATTAGTCCAAAGAGGTTGTGGGGAGTCAAGCATCACCAACATACCAACTGCCAATACATTTAAAGTCATGATCACATCGATGATATACATATCAAACAAAGATCCAATCGAGAGCCAAACATCAACTATTGTTGGTCTGCATCATATATCAATGTCATATCACAATCACCTCTTATAATTAAACCAGTACTCATTTGGTCCTGATACATACCCATCAGATATGTAAAGGGGTGTAAATAATAACCAATAGATGAATTGAGTTTAATTTTATTTATTCTTACAGAGTTATAGCAGGAAAGAAGTTAGAAATTGTAAGAGCAATACACTAAAGGTAACATTTCATTACAGTTCTAGACTGACCCTGTAGATTTAAAATGGTAAATCTAGATTTCACTTTTTACGTTTCTGTAAACACGTAATAGCACAATCATGTTGGTGGTCATTGTGTTGGAAGCTGTAGAGGAAGAAGAAAAGAAAGAGTTATCTAAAAAACTAATTTTTATATTTCCACTTCTTTTCTAACCTTTATAACAACTAATTACAAGACTTTTTATAGGCCTAAAAATCAGCTATTGATACAAAATGTACATGATAGGATTCTAAATAGCAGGCTTTATATCTGAGTATCATTTAATAAAATAACAATAACTTTCTTTAAAAAATTCCAATGAATATAAAAATTGTGCTATTTAAAACTAGAGTAAATAAGCTTTAAATCTATATTGAGTTCACCAATGAAAACATTTGTTTGCCTTCTCAAAACATCCCTTACATTCACCATTACTGAATACCTGAAATCATATTTAATTAGTTGAAAAACTCTTTAACACCCTAAGAAATCTTGACTTCTTCATAATTTCAACCATCTCTCTAGGTTGTTGAAATCTATCTTTCTTGATGGGTTTTGTAAAAATATTAGCTATTTGATCAAGAGTTTGATGTATTCTACCTCAATCTCCTTGTTGGTAATGTTGGGACCCGATCTCAGGAACCGGATCCCAACCAGAAAACGAACAGAAAACAAAACAACCACATCAAATCCGAAGTGAAATCGAATCAGAAATAGAAGCGAAGTACAAATCGGATTCAAATCGAAAGCACACGAATAGGTCAGTCCGATCATATTGCGGAAACAAATCATATAAAACAAATCATATCGAAAAGCGAGAAATCGCTAATCGAAAAACGAATCGAATCAAATACAAAGCGAACGAAATAATCAAACTGAAACAAACACCGACATCCGTAGCGAATATCTCGGAAAAGACTTTAGGAAGCGCCGCGTTGGAAACCTTAGACTATATCAATCCGAAAT
>JANIPN010000219.1:74584379-74594764 GCA_027478595.1 Erythroxylum anguifugum
AAAATTAGAAACTTTACCTTTAAATTATACTCAGAACACAGAAGACAGAATCGTAAAATTTTTTGCTGCTAATTTTTGGGTTGGAGTGCTTTAAATATATATATTGATGAAAATAAAGAAATTAGAAGGTAAAAGCATACTTAAGTATTTCAAGATTATTTATAAACGTGAGGACCACAAATTTATCTTTACTTCAAAAAAAGAAATGTTATAACGTTAGGTTTAACATGGCTATAACGTTAAAGTCATTAATTCACTTTAACGTTATAGTGTTGTAAATTGTCCAAGTGACGCAAGCTAATATTAAAGTCATTATCTGCGTCACTTCTTACAGCCAATCTTATGGAGGGGGCCTTTAAAGTGGGGCCCCCTCTCATAAATGACAATAACGTTGTAGACTTTGTAGTGTTAATGTTATTAGTCATTACTCATTAGCTAATGGGAAGGACCGAAGGAGTAAATCAAAAAAGTTACGTTAGTTTAGAGAGGGGGCCTTGAGGCCCCCTCTTATAGTGGGCCCTGGGCGGGTGCCCCGCTGGCCCCTGCCCAGGACCGGCACTGGTAGTATTTAACTAGCCTCTGCAAGCTCTCAAATAAGATTTGCTCGATACGAGCTTCAATAATCTCTCTCTCAAAAAGAATTTTCACTTTCTAAAGTACATAAAATTTGACAATGACATCACTTCAATAGTACTGATGTTGTGATTGTATTTTGAAAATTTTGCCTTGGTCACGCTTCTCTTTGTCACACTTCTTATTCACAACTGCAGTAGTTCTTTCTTAAGTTGGCATTTCCTTCAACTAATCGTTGCATCATTTCCGTTCTAGGTTGATTTTTTAATCTTCGATATCTCTATTGGATTCTTCATTCTTCAACCATTAAGAAAAACAGAAATGTGACAATGTTTTTAAAATATAGGATTAGCAGGATTTTTTCGAATATTGTAAACAAAATAAGGTAAATTCATAAAAAGAAATTCCTACAAGAAAGGAAACATATATTCTATAGTTTTATTTCCTTTTGAGAAAAAGTACTGTCACCTATATAAAAAAATAAATTCAATTTAAATTTTGAAATATTATAAAGTCGTCTAAATCGTTTAAAAGACTCAGCTAACATTCCTCAATACTCGTAAACATTTCTGAAAACGATTTAAACAGGGAAGAAAAATTAATGAACAGAAAGCAACCAGTCGAGTTATGACCATTATGCTCTTACAGTGGCACTCATAATGATATCCCCATCGCCAAGCTGTTCCTCAAAACAATCTTTCTGTCAACATTGAGGCGTGTCCATTGCCCTGGAATGTACTGGAGTTGTATTTAAGGTGCCTCAGTAGAATCCATTTAAGCTTTATATAGATTCTATGAATGGTTTGTTTTTTGTGTTCTAAACATGTCCCGGCTGGTATTATCTCAATATTGGTTTCCAAGTCCCGGCTGGTATTATCTCAATATTGATTTCCAAAAGCGGCCAAAGATGTACACAGGATTTCTATTTGTTAGAGAAAATTATTATTACTGGTGCTTCACAAAGCGGTCATATCACTTTCGTACCACAGATGCCTTCCAGGAAAATGCATGGAAAATCTGTGCTTGTCAGTCAGATATCAAGAACGTTCCAGGAAATTGTGGGGAAAGTTATCAGTAGCCTACTACATTAATTCCTTTTTTCTTTTAATGGTTAATCCAACCAGTATTGGCTATGGTTTGTCCATTAAGTACTACTTAAGCTTATAATTATAAGAATAATTGAGATCCACGCAGGATTACAATAGCTTTCATCTTCGGGAAGATGGAAAGACTTTTCAGGGTCGTCTTTGGAGAAGACTTCCAAGTCAAGCAGCTCATCAAGAGCCATAAAACAGTCTGTAGTTTGTGTTGTAAACATTATAACATGGAAGGAAAAGGACGCAAGTTAAAACAACGCGGAGTTGCTTTTGAATTGACAAATTGATAAACCATCTAATCTTTTTTTAATGTTATTTTATTTTCAGTCAGTCTGTTGGAATTTGAGAGATTGAGCCACTCCGACAACAAATCCTGCGCACTAATTGATGGATATCAACTTCACAAACCATTGATCTACAAATATCAACAATTTACGTCAGATATGGTATCCAGAATTCGTTCAATATCTCTCCGCAGTAGTATGAACGTAGAAATGAAGACAACTGAAGTTATTAAACCAGGAGTCATGTTCAATTCTTGCAATTAGTCTTGTGAGATTGCCTCAGTTAGATTTCACACTAGAACCTGATATTGAAACTTAAAACTTTTAAATTACTTAAAATGAAGTATTGCTGTCAACTGATTATCAATAACTTGCTATACGGACTGAATACTTTGATTTTCATTTCATATTAACATCTGTGGGTAACCCCCTGCTAATGGCTGGTTTTCGTACTTACTTTAGCTTGGCAGTGAATGTTCGAATTATCATATGATCCAGGTTCTGATCTTTATTCAAAATGTTTCAACTTTTGGGAAGAAAGAAAGAGAATAGTGGGAAGTATGAAAAATGTGCATCTTGAACCGAATATATCATACAGCACTACAGGGGAAGTTGCCAGGACGTGGTTATTGGGGGCAGGTTTTAGATCTACATGGTTTGAAGTCATGCTGTAATAAAGCGAATTAGATGTTAATAAACAAAGGGGAATGTTTGTTTGGGAAAAGAACTAAGGTATGGGTCTGGAGATTTAAGATATTGGATAGAAAGTAAAGTGAACCAAAGTGTTGTCACCAGTTTCTGGATTATAAAAAACTCAACTTGTCATTGCTTAGTCAGAAATTTCTGCAAAACTCAAATCGATGTAGTCTGAACTGAAACACACACAATTTAGATAAATCGGACATGTGTGTTATGAATTAGTATCTTAAATTAATCACACATTTATCACGAATGGTTTCAAACTAATTCGAAAGGTGATATTTTAATATATTTTCAGTTAACCAAACATATTCATTCTTCAAATATGTTTCATTAGAGTATGAAGAAATTATTCAATAGAAGCTGGAATGTAATCGAAGCAAGTACTGAAAGTTGAGACGACCAATTCAATATGAGATATTTTAACATTAAGGAGGCACAAGACCAAATGACCACATTAGAAGGTCTAGAGCATCATACGTTTTTTTATGTTCAGAAATTCAGATTATGTTGTAGAATAGTTGCTTGGAAAGAACCCTCCTTTGTAAGTTTCCTAGTAAAAGTCCAGATCAATAGAAAAAGAGGTCAAGCTTCAAAGATCTATCAACGTCCACCTCAGGATCTGGGGTCACAAGTCTCTGGTGACTTTCTGATAAACCGTGTGGGTTCCACCATTTGAGTGTCCTCCATTAAACCCATAAAACTCCAATTTTAAGACTTTTCTGTCTTTGTTCATGACCAAGTCTTCCTTTTGAAATGATTTTTGTGTCAGCCAAAATTTTGTTGAAGGTCATTAGGAAATCTAAGCCTGCTAGCTGCACTTTATATATACATATTTCTACCAGCGTAGCTGTGCATGCAACAACTTTTCAAACATTTATAGTTTGACAACCAGAAGTAGCACATAAACAACAGCAGCATTCAGCTAACATAGTACCACAGCTACTAAACCACTAACCAGCATTGGCTATCTTTTAATAACATGGATGAGCGAGTACCAAAGCTAGATCTTCCAGGCTTCCGTTTCCATCCTACAGAAGAGGAGCTTCTTGATTTCTACCTCAAAAACATGATTTTTGGAAACAAATTGCCTTTCGACATTATCGCATACGTTAACATCTACCATCATGATCCTTGCGACTTACCTGGTACACTTTCATGTATTATGCTTCGTACTTTGTAATTGAAGTTCATGTTTTAGTACAATCAGGCACATAACAACGTGTGTGAATTGTTTCAACGTAGGATTGGCAAACACTGGGGAGAGAGAGTGGTATTTCTTTGTGCCTCGAGACAGAAAACATGGAAATGGAGGGAGGCCAAACAGGACTACAGAGAGTGGATTTTGGAAAGCTACTGGTTCTGACCGCAAAATTGTGAGCTTATCAGACCCCAAGAGGATTATTGGTCTGAGAAAAACTCTTGTTTTCTATAGAGGAAGAGCTCCAAGAGGCAGCAGGACGGATTGGGTCATGAACGAATATCGTCTGCCAGATTCATGCCCTTTACCTAAGGTACCCCTTCGATATGTTCATATATACGATTATAAACTATCTTTCAATACCATATACTAGCTCCTGGAGGAAGAATTTTCGTATGTCTCTTTTAAGTTTTTAACACAAGTCGTGTAAATTATTTTAATAAACCAAGAGGTACTAATTCATAAGAGTTCTGAATAAATTGTAAAACCAACTATAAAACACACGAAATATAGAGGTTAGCATACAAATTCTGGTAATAACCAGGAAATTTATGAGAGTCTTTGTTGCCTTCCGAGGAGCAGTTGTTCTTCATGAAAAAACAACAGAACTATTTAAAGGACGAAACTTGCTTCCCACAAGTCAATTTTGATGATGTTGAAGGGAAATGAATCCTGAATAAGATCGGTTTATTATTTTATGATGATGATGATATTCAATGAATGCAGGACATTGTACTGTGCAAGATATACAGAAAAGCAACGTCCTTGAAAGTTCTTGAGCAAAGGGCAGCAATGGAGGAAGAGATAACAATGAAGACAATCCAAGCATCTCCATCATCATCCCCACCATCCTCATCTTATGAAACCATTTCTTTTTTTCATCAACATGAAGAGTCGGTGGCTCCAATGTCTCTGCAACATGTGGTATTCAAGGAAGAAGTGGAAGAGGTGGCCACTTTAAGAGATGATAACAAAACTGAAAAACCGAAGGAGAACATTAGAGGCTCTTCACTGCAACTAAACATGGATAAGGACAAGTTACCAGAGCTCCAAGTGCCGAAATTAGGATTGGATAACTGGAACCAGGACACTTGGTGGTTAAACAGCCCATGGCTTCAGAATTTGACTCCAATCACTAATTATTGTGAACTTGTGAAAAATATTTGATCCTGTAGATAGCTTTCTTGGTATTGGTATAGTATTTATCTATGGGAGCTAATGTCATCCCCGGCTTGGCAAGAATGGTTGAGCAGCTGAGGATGGTTCGTTTCTGTTTATCCATGATCTGATGTTCTGAAGCTAAACTTGTGTTTTTAATGATCAATTTGATTTATTTTGCTTTCTTTTTAACTTCTAAAAGAAAAATGGTGGATGTGAGTTGCTTGTACTACTTAAGAGTCTTGACTTTTATCTTATTTTCTTCTTTTTTTCATCATAGGTGTTTCCCCCTTTTCCGAGGTAATTTCTTCTTTATGGTAATGATGTTTCTTTGTCAATAAACTTGTACCTTCCAAGTTTCATTCTTGTCTAGTGGAATATACTTACTGTTTAACGATTATTTGTAAGTAGGTAGACTTTGCTTAAATGTTCTTGAAGAGGATTATCACGTTCAAGTTCAATCTTTCTACAGTTTATGTTGTAGTTGAAGAACATGTACATTTCTGACTTCCACGAATGACAATCTTGTTTTCTAGACTCTTTGACGCCAGTAATTAGGTTGAAGCTAATGAGTTAAGTATACTCTAATATTACTCAGTTTAATTAAATCTAGATTTGAATTATATTTAAATTATAAAAATATTCATTTTAAAATTTGATTTAATATATATATATAATTTTAAATTAGATGTAAATTAAAATAATTCAGGCTTTTAAAATATGATTAAAATTTAAATAGAATCAAACTCAACCCCGTTTTTATTTAAGTTCGGTTGAATTCGAGATCAAACTTTTCGAATTATTTTGAGCTCCACCGAGATTCAGGAAACAACCCAATCTGAAGATTTGCTAATTTACTACTGCTATACCCATTACGCTATTCCAGCTGAACCCATTTAAGCCTGTAATCTACGAGCTCGAGAAGGTGACCAAAGTTCTGCTTAAAACTGAGCCCATACTTTGTAAGTAAAGCCTATCTAAAGGCCCTTGCTCCACCTTCGTCAAACTGATTTTGCAGTACCCTAAGTGTATTATAATGTCGAAGTTCACAAGTTAGCTTGACACTCTTATTTATCTGCCCCGTTAAAGTTTTGGATTATTACCCTGCCTTCGATTAGTGACGGTTCAGTTTATATCCAAAAAAAAAAAACCAAAGTCAGAATTTTGGGCTAGGCTTGCATGAACAATGCTAATTACTTAAACCCACTGTACTTCCCTGGGCTTCCTTTGCTTATTCTTCGGAGTAATTGTCCTTCCGTAGATAAAAAGCGAGAAAAAACCCTGCAGCGTTGATTATATATATACTTATATATGTTGTTCACCTGTCTAGAATATCATCTATATTTATTTGAAGGTTTACGTTATATGCAGTAATGGGTTTATTATGGCAAGGTGGATATAAAAAAGATGGCAATTAGCCTGAGGGTGACTAATGTCCACGTGTTTTAGTGATTAATGAGCACGGAAGTTGAGCTAATAAGATACACAACTTCAAGTCTTGAAATCAATCAGCTGTGTTGGGACACAAAGAATATTGAAGCTTTTCGTTTTTAGTTTGTTTGCGATATATGTATTGTAGCGGAAACCATTGATTTCTTTTTTAATCTTACCACTTGCTCCTGAACACAAAAGGCGTTGGGAAATTGAGGCAAGATTCCAACTTGTGGATAGTTCAATAATAACAATTTTTTTTTGTTTGATTTTTTGAAAACTAAGATCACATATATTTTAATATCATAATTAATATATAAAATATAATAAAGTATTAATTATAATTCATATCTTGTAGTGAAACTTTATCCTTTTTGTTATTTTTTTCGAACTATTTTTGAAATTGTTTAATTCAACCACCGTAGTTAAATGAATGTCTTGCCTTTAATGGTATCTACATAATGTGTTAAAAGAATTTTATAACTGTTGTAGAGAGAGTTAGGGAAGAAATAATAGGAACTTAAACCTACTTATAAAAAGTTTTAGATATTTTAGTAATTTAATTGAAATAAAATTATAGTTTTAGTTAAGTTTTAATTAGAATTACAATTGATTATAATTAAACACTAATTGTACCTAAATAAGATTCAATATCTAATATTTAATCATAAAGTTTCTCAAACTTTACAATTAAATTCAACTTAATTAAAACACAATTTTCTCTCTTTAACTCGTTCTTTATGTATGACTATTTAAACTCCTAAATATATTGACAATAGATATAAACTATAACTACAAATCATATTCAATATTGGATAAATTAAACTACTTTAATTTATCTTTAAATTTCTAATTAAATAATTTATATCCATAGATTAAGATTGACATCTAACAACGTATTATGTTTACCTAAATATTTTGACTTGATTATAAATTATTGTTACATTGGACCTTTCCAATCTCAAAATAATATTGTTCTAATTAAAATATACTTTAACAAGGATTTACTTGTAAATTTAATATTCACATAACTTTGAACTCAAATATCAACACAGAGTTAGAATAATGGACATATTTAATACTTCATAAGTATTGCATATCTCAAATACTAAATGCTTAGTACATTATTTTTGTACTTGGACTAGAATAGGTAAATAAATTCGATATCTATCTCTATAAATCTGATTTCTAGAATTAATTTATTATCTTTTCATATCCAATAAGAGTCGTTTGTGAATATAATATACTCAACAATTGAAAGAAGTATAAATGTTGTTCTCTATGAGCAATATGTCTCTATATAATCCTATTGAAGAAGAGAATTATACTCCCACTAATCTTCTTACAATTATGATAAATCCATAATCATCTCCAAAAAAAAAAGAACTCCTTTAGTTCATCATGAAATTGAATCTTTCAACGTCTTGTAGCATTTTAAATATATATATCAAATGTATCAACAAAGGCACTTGTTATAAATTTGCATAAGATTTGAGCCTTTCAAATTTTATCTTACTCCACTAGTTATCTTGAGAACCATTGTGTTCATTGAAACAAACAATTTGTTCAGGGGAGTTTGTAAGATTATATCCAACCTTTGGATAACTCTTAAACTTTTATTATCCAATTTGCTTTTGGACTTAATGGATAATATATGCTTCAACTAAACTTCATATCTCAAAATCATTAACTTTCGACTCTATCAAAGCCATATAATCATATTTAATCTAAAATCTTACTAATTGATTTAATTGGAACTTTTAAAGGTAAATCGTTGTACTAGGCGTAATTTTAAAAGAAATAAATATTACATCATAAAATATCTCATATGTATATTCCTCCTTACACAAATCCATACTATTATGAGATTTACTTATTGAGGTATTCACTATAGAATCTTGTTCCCTATAGATAAATAAAATTTAAATCTCACCATACTGATCTCATCAAAGTGCTTTAGTATTCTTAATGCTTAATTTATACTTAGATTAAGCACTTTTAACTTTTGAAAATTTAAATTATGAATCCATTTAATGCATATGACTGTGTCCCTTAAAGTCGTTAGTACATCTAATGAAATACAATAATAATCTTTTTATGAATTGTTATTACATTTAATATATCATATGTGTAAATTTAATAATTCGATACCATCATCAACCTTTCACTAAAGACTGATTTGGTTATTTTCAACTCAATATGTTTTATAAGTTTCATATGATTGATAATCAAAAGGATACTTATATCTTTGTATGTAACTTTATAATTCTCATTATGTTTATTTAGTCAACTTGGCATGAAAGGATAGTCTCGATTATCCAACTTTGTATTCTTGCCACTTATGTTAAGCATAAGTCACCCTTGATCCAATATATACAAACTATTTGTATAAAATTGGATCAAATTCTTTTACTCAACAACCAATTTCTTATTACCCCTTAAGCATTTTAGTAATGTTGAATCTAAATTCAGTATTGAATACTCATTAGCATTAATTAGAAATATAGATGATCTATATCATATCTCGTACAGACAAGAAAAGTCATGGAATCATTTTTTCCTTCTAATGATAACTATTATCACATTTAAGCTAATGCCTTTAATTGTAGTCCATCAATTCCATCAAGGTAATATATCTTTCAGATCTACTATGCAACCCCTTGCATTTTGCTATCATGGTGTTGACATATATTTTACATGATGCCATTGAATTTTATAAGATATTAGTCAACTTAAAATGACATTACATTTTGTCATCTATATAATATTGACAAATCTTTAAAACTTTATCACCAAATCCTCAAAATAGATTAATAACAAAATTATACAATGGACATACACATTTTCTATATGAACTTAAAAACTCTTCTCAAACCTAAATTGTGTTCAAGAAATTTGGTTTACTAACTCAGTATCAACTATAATAAACAAAGGTAATTTTTATTTAGAACATAATATAAATATAAGAAAAACAAGTAATCAATTATATGTCATGACATCTAAGTAAGATCAAAACTTTAATCATTTATTTAATAACTCCCATTATTTATTCAAAATAATATCCTTCACTACTATTCAGAAAATTTATTTTAGCCTTTCCAGTAAGCTAGGATTCTATTCAAATTTAGTTGATTTTGAGTTTGCCTAATAAACCAACTATGCTCACATTAGGTAAATAACAACTTTATGAATCACATCGCTTATGACTCCTTATAACTCTAGATCCATTAGGTGACAACTCTTGTCAAAGCATATCTTATATGTTATTTCTAACATTGTCTCTAAATTTATATGTTCTTCCAATTCTCACAAATTTAGTTAAGGAAGACCCATTATTATAAGTCTAAACATATTCGTGACATTTTTGTTATTTAATTAAAATAAAATTATAATTTTAGTTAAAATTTAATTATGTAATGTGCCCAAATAAGATCAAATATCTCATATTGGTCATTATTTATTAAATATCTTATATTTAATCATAAAATTTCTTGAACTTTACAATGAAGTCTAATTTGATTAAAACACCTTTTTCTTTATTCAACATGTTCTTTCTGTGTAACCTATTAGGTTCCTAAATATATTGACAATGAAAATAAATTATAACTATAAAACAGATTTAGGATTAGATAATTTAAACTCATTTAATTTATCTTCAATTATCTAATTAAATAATAAATATCCATAAATCAAGATTGACTTCTAGCAACATATCATAACCACGCAAATATTTAAGAATGTCAAAGTGGTTTTGAATAATCTTTTTGTACATAATTTAATTATTTCATCATACAATATTCTAATTAGATATATAGCATGAAATTAATGTCTACTCTTTTTAATACCAATTATATTATTTCTTTATCATTAGTAATTGATTTAGTTAATGACATTTGAAAACTATTTTCAAAGTGTCATTCCATCTTGACCAAAGATTTCCAA
>JANIPN010000219.1:74744358-74762035 GCA_027478595.1 Erythroxylum anguifugum
GATTTTAATGATGTTTTCTCACCAGTGGTGAAACATAGCTCTATTCGTGTATTACTTGCATTGGTTGCCATGTTTGATTTAAAATTAGAACAACTTGACGTCAAGACAACATTCTTGCATCGTGAATTAGATTAGCAGATTTATATAAAACAACCTGAAGGTTTTGAAGTTGCAGGAAAGGAAGACCAGGCGTATTTGTTGAAGAAATCCTTGTACGGATTGAAGCAGTCCCAAAGACAGTAGTACAAGAGGTTTGATTCATTTATGTTGGGTTATGATTTCTCCAGGAGCATGTATGATAGTTGTGTTTACTTTCAGAAGTTAGATGACGGCTCATTCATCTATTTATTGTTATATGTTGATGATATGCTCATTGTTGCCAAGAATGTCACAGATATTCACCATTTGAAGGCCTTATTGCATGGTGAATTTGAGATGAAAGATTTGGGAGCTAAGAAAATTCTTAGCATAGAGATAAGGCATTATCAAGAAGTTGGTAAATTATTCTTGACCCAAAAGAATTATCTCAATAAAGTTTTGGAGAGATTTGGCATACAAGATGCCAAAGCAGTTAGTACTCCTCTTGCTAGTCATTTTAAACCATCTGCTGCTCAATCACCATAGTTACAGGAAGAGAAAGATTATATGGCACGAGTTCCGTATTCCAGTGTCATCGGTAGTATTATGTATGTAATGGTATATACTCGTTTCGATATTTCACAAGATGTTAGTATTGTTAGCAGATATATGGCCAATCCTGGGAAGAACATTGGCAGGTGGTGAAATGGATTCTCAGATGCTTAAAGGGCACTTCAAACTTTTGTTTGAAGTTTGGTAGAACTAGCAACACTTTGTTTGGTTTTGTAGATTCAGATTATGTCAGTGATCTCGACAGACGCAGGTCTCTGATAGGTTATGTATTTTGCATTGGAGGTTGTGCCGTTAGTTGGAAAGCTACTCTACAACATGTAGTGGCTTTATCTACTACTGAAGCAGAATATATGGCAGTTACTGAGGCTATCAAAGAAGCATTATGGTTGAGAGGTTTATTTGGCGAGTTATCCCTTCATCAAGGGGTTACTACTGTTTATTGTGACAGTCAGAGTGCTATTCATTTGACAAAAGACAAGATGTACCATGAGAGGACGAAACATATTGATGTAAAGTATCATTTCATTCGGAATACTATTGCAGAGAAGGAGGTCTTTATTCAGAAGATCAACACTAAGGACAATCTTGCTGACATGTTTACGAAAGTTCTTCCAGTTTATAAGTTCAAGCAGTGCTTAGACTTGATTGGCGTTTATAGTTGGTGATATAGCCCTTTTGGGGCATTGTCAGAGAAAGTGGAGCAGATCACTAATTATTCGGGACCAAGTCAAGGTAGAGATTTGTTGCATGTCTTGGCCCCCCAAGAGTCAAAAATTGTTGGCTAAGGAAGACTCTTTTGGCCCTGCATGGCCACAAGTCTTCAAGCATGCTTTGGCATGGATTTTTCCTGCGCGAAGATCACGGAGAGTCTGAAATTTTGACAGAATTGAGCTTGGACGGATGCTCTAAAATATTGTTATAAATAGAGGAAATGCTGAGGCTTCAAACAGTGCACCGAAAACACAGAACCAGCATTCCTTCTTTCTTCTTTCAATTCTCTTTTAGAGAAATTTATTAAACCTCTTTGTACGTTTTGTAAATTTCCACATATTAGTAAAATTGTTCACCCTCCAGCCGTGGACGTAGGTGACATTGACCGAACCACGTAAATCTTTGTGCTCTATCCCATTTTATTTTGCCTATATTTATTTTCGTTACTATTTTTTCGAGCTATTAAATTCAACCGATACCTAATTCGAGAGCATTTTCTTTAACAAATTGGTATCAGAGCTTCGCCTATTGGTCTAACTTATCGTAAGCTCTGTGGTTGCCACTAAGGTGGACCCTCCACATCAGAAAGTAATATAGATTTCTTCTATTGAGTTTAAACGGGGCCCACTGCCTCGGTTTTGTAAACGAAGTTCAGCTTTGCTTGTGGAGCTCAAGTCTTGACTTTGCCTATGGGGCCCACATCCAGTGCTTTTGTGGGTTCCGCTATCCATGTTTCATGTGTAGGGCCCACCTATAGAAAAATAGTTGGAATATCATTTTTTTAGCCATCATAGCGATAACGAAGACCTCTATTGAAAAGTTTAACCGGAGCGTTAACTTCGATATGTGACAGCTCAAGATGCAAGCCATTTTAATACAAGATGAGTGTGAGATTACACTTAAAGGACGTAGGTCACATTGACCGAACCATATAAATTTTTGTGTTCTATTACATTTTGTTTTACCTATATTTATTTTTGTTACTATTTTTTTTGGGCTATTAAATTCAACTGATATCTAATTCGATGGCATTTTCTTTAACACCAAGATTTATCTAGCATGAGGCAAAAGCTGTAAGCAATCCGTTCAACCTTGCAAATCTTGAAGGTCCTTGAGGTTGTGCCTAATTGTTGATGTCGATGTTACTTGTGAATCCCTTAGTCTGCTAATGTTTTCCTCGGATTTTACGATGACAGGATGAGGTCTTGAGGATAGAGTGTTAAAGCGAGCATGGAAATTAACTTTGTAAGCCATCTCCTTTATTTTCTGTTGAGTGGGAAATTGTTACCTATCATCATCATCAACGCCTTATATATTACAATAAGGCAAGTGATACAGAAGCATCAATTAGCATAAACGTGTTTCAGTTGTGTCGTCTTACACAAAATCTCAGCGATGTCTATCCAGTGTCTCTTGCCTACTACTTTTATCCAACTCATGAATTGGTTATTTTAACTAATAGGATCTCAAACCGACATCTTCAAGACATATGCAGTAAAGGATGACGCTAAACTCATTTGGTTGTCATGCAAATGGAAGGCAATAGCTGATTACCGTCATGTATAGACATTAATATGCTAAATATTCAATTTTGTTCAGAGCGTGGGCGGGCAATTTATTGCACGTGGATGGAGCTTGTTAATATCAACGATATTCGTCTTGGTTGCAACAAACTAATATACGTATTGAGCCACTGCAACAAAATTTGGCTTCTCTCTAAGATAGATTAGACGTGTTCCATTCATGCACATGAATTTAACAAAACAAAAGATCTATTTTCAATTGACGCAGAGACATACAAAACAAGAACAGTGCCTTCCTATCCGAGGCAGATTGTCCAAGAGGATAACACAAAGTATCATTCAATATGGCAGTTGATCCTCATCAAGACTTTTACAATGGTAAAATCAAGACGAACACAACATTAAGGGCAACGAAGAGCACTTGAAGGCAGTGAATTACATCGAAGGAATTACCTTTACATATTTTTAATTCAACTTGTTACTGGAACTTTTTTGTTTGGCACCTTCTGGAGGATTGAAGAACATGTATAATGTACCACATGACACCCATAAGCTTTATCATGGAGACTCCATTATGTTAGTAAACTAGTAATTTAAACTCGAACTTTTGACATATTCTCTTGCTGTTTAGAGGCAAGATCCGCATTCTTCGTTTTTTTTTTCTTTTTTCCTTCATCTGTTGCTATAACATGTAGGATTAAATTAATGCATACTTAATTATCTCCGTTGAGACACTTGGAATCTTGACAGCTATGAATGTATAATTAAGCTCAATAATTTCTTTCTGATCCGGGTTCCAAGTTCTTCTAACAGAGTACTAAATTTTACCTCATTTAATCTTTGTGAGGTAGCACCTGGATAGTTGGCATCACATTTTACCTGACATTCTCAATAATTTGCAAGTAGCAAGTAGGTGTTGGAGAATAATTCAAAGTTGTAAGATTTCTTGTGCCTGATGATATACTTCTCATCACCCTTGGAGTACTTCTCTCCAAAAGCTGCTTCTTGGTGCACTTCTCACCAATATTAAAACAATTTTTCTTCCTTCAACAATATTTGTCAAATTGATACTTTCTCTAGCCTTATTTTTGCAATTCCTTTGTATATGCCTAAACTTATTGAACTTGAAACATTGAGACTTTTCCTTGTGCCAACAATTGTCTTTATCATGACTAGACTTATCACAAATACCACCTTGAAATTAAGATTTTCCTTTTAAAGATGAGGCTTTTGCTAGATAAGCCCCATCAACTACCTGTTAAGTTCTTTCTTTTCTCAACATTCTTCTTTACTCAAGAGCATACAAGGCATTGATTAATTCAGACAAAATAATTTGATTGATATCTCTTGATTCCTCTATAGATGAAAGTTTTGCCTCAAATCTTTCAGGCAAACTTACAAACACTTTCTTTACGATCCTGCTATCAGGTCACTCTTCTCCCTTCAATCTAATTTTATTTACCACTATCATTAACCTATCAGAAAACTCTTGTAAAGTCTCCTTTTCTTCCATCCTTAAAATCTCAAAAACTCTTTTGAGATTTAACACTTGCATCCACCTTATTCTATTTTTGTCGTGATAGAGGTCTTTTTGTATGTCCCAAACTTCCTTGGTTGTTTTACAACTCATAATTTTTGGGAAAATTGATTCAGAGACAGCAACATAAATTTGAGATAAGGTTCCTAGAGTTTTGGCTTCTTCATCTTCATAAGCCCTAATTTGATTGAGTGTTAGCTTATTTCCTATAGGTAATATTTTCCTTTCATCTTCAACCCACTACCATAAATCAATACCTTTAAGTGAGCTTTCATTTTAATTGTCCAAACTCGATAATTCTCACCATTAGGGAACTGCTCAGCCTATACATCGAGAGGAGGTAATTTAGATTAGTACTTTCTTTATTTTGCAGGTTAATTGCTCAGTTTTTTCTAGGTCACTATTGTCGAGGTTCTCTTTGGACTGTCCATGCTTGCCTTGCCTATGAGGTGCAGTACAGTTATTTCTTGGTGGTAGTTTTCCAAGCCATTATGGGGCCTTGATTGTGTATGGTTGTCTCAGGTTCTCCATGGTTGGCTGACTACGGGTTGGAATTTCTTTGTTTGGATTGGTTTTTCCTTGGGTCATGTATGCTTGTTTATTTGGTTATCATTCTTGGTGATTATAATGTTGATTGGCTTTTGGTTTCTTTCCCATTGCTTGGTGTTTCCTTTTTATTTTGGTCTCCCCTGCGACAGGCTGTTTCTTTAGCTGGTTGAGCCTTCGGTGGCTTAGACTGTAAACTTTTGTATATATTTTTGCTCATTAATTTATTTTTCTGATTTACCAAAAAAAATTGATGTATTTTTGGACACAATGTTGCTGTCTCTTGAAATCACAAGCCCCTTAAAATCAAGCTTGTTCCTACCCTAAAATAGTTATCATTTTTAAGGTTTTACTTCGTCTTTGTCACGGAGAGTGTAAACAAGAGATACCGTAAGAGCTCAAAGGTCGTTGCAATGGCTTTTCTTAGTAAAGTTGGAAATATTCTTAAGCAGACATCTGGCAAGCAAATTAATGTTGAATTTGCTTCATCTAGGCCAACTATCTTCTAAGTAATCCGATGCATGTCACCTTCAAAGCTTTTTGTTGGAGGCATTCATATGGCACTGACAAAAATAGCCTTAAAGATGCTTTTAGCAAGTATGGTGAGGTAAATGAAGCAAGAGTCATTCTGGATTGTGAAACTGATAGTTCCAGAGGATTTGGTTTTGTTACTTACACCTCTAGTGAGGAAGCCTCAAGTGTTATTCAAGCCTTGGATGGGCAGGATCTACATGGTCTTCATATAAAGGTGAATTATGCAATCGATAAACCTCATTGTAACTTTGGAGGTAGTGGCTACAGTGAAGGTGGTGGTTATAGGGGCGGGTTTGGAAATTATGGTGGGCTCGGTGGTAAGTTTGGAGGCAATAATAGTAATGTTGGTGGTGGCATGTATGGAAGCAACGGAAGTTATGATGGTGGTACTAGTGGTGATAACTACAGAAGTAGGGAGAACTTTGGCAGTTATAGTAGTAACCCAAGACAAAATGTTGATTATTTTGGTGCTAGTAATACTGGAACTTTTGACAATTCAGCAGGAAATTTTAAAGTTGCTGGCAGTAGTGGCGACAATAGTGATAATTGTGCTAGTGTTGGTTTTAAAGGTGGATTTGATGGAAACTCTGGGTTGGGATAGGGTGGTGGTGAAAGCAACAAAACAGGTGAAGAAGCTGAAGGTTTCAACGAAGATGACTCGTTGGATCAAACGTTAAAGATGAACCATTGGAAGCAAATTATAGGATGAGGATGATGACAGAGACAATTTTGCCAAAAGGATGGGAGAAGTGCACCAAGACACAGCATTTGGAGGGTGATGAGAAGTATATCATGAGGCACAAAAAATCTTGCAACTTTGAATCATTCTCCAATGCTAAAAAAAATGAATCTTCTCAATATGCAATTTAGTGTTTACTCTAGTTTCTTACAAACTAAATACTAAAAATGTAAAGACTTAGATTTACTTTTGAGAAACTAAATTCTTGCTTGTAAGGAAAAATAAAGAAATATTTTGGACAGAAGCTTATTACATTAACAGAAGTATACAATAATTTCTCTTCATGTATAAAGAAGATGTGACAAGATTTTCTAGCTAAAAATATTGAGAAGGGAAACTCTAGTTTTAATCATATGCATAAACAAAAATTCAATTCCTTCTTCAAGATCTTGGAGACACAAATCCAAATCCTTTAGCTTCTTTTATACACTCTCATTGATCTTCACATAATCATATTTGCATGCAATGAGAGACTCCAATACAGTGTCCAACATTGCAAATTCGTGTTGGGAATTAATTCAAATTTTAGAGTTGTTTAAATTCCTTTAGAATAGGTCTTAGATTATCTTAAGAATTAGTTTGATTTATGTCATTAGCAAAGTTATTTAGTTGTCCAAGTCTTTAGGAAGTTAGTAAGTTGTTGAGTCATGGTAGTAGTAGTGGGTAGTTTTTATTAATGCTTCTATGACCCATGTCCACTATTAGTAAGCCTTATATAAGGCCTTGTTCTGATAATTTAATTTAAGTGTGTGAGTTAATAGCATTTCCTTTTATCTCATTGTTATTATTTTCTCTGCTCACTCTTCTTTCTATCGTTTATGTTCAAAAAATTCCAACAATTCGTTGCTTTCGTCTTCCTTACATTCTACCTTTTTGTTGGGAATGAGCTTAAATACCAATGGCCAGTGGCTTGTATTGGATTGTGCCTTGGACCTAAAAATAAAGTACAACAAAGATTTCATCACTGCTAAAGTCGTCGCCTTAACCTTTTTCAACATACTATGAGAGACACTGTCTCATTGTTATTTTCAATGGCTAAGAAGGTGCATTTCTTCTCCAAAACCTTCAAATTCTTTAAAGCCCTTTGGATTGTCTTTTTCACCACCTTACTGAAGGTTAGGTATTTTCTAGCATCGCTAGCTAGGCTAATCTCACTTCCTACTTTTATGCAAATCGTATACTGAAGTTCAAGTCCACATTGCTTCATTTGTGACAAGTCATCTTTAGCAGTGGTAGACACATCCAAGAGTCTTAAGGATCCATCTAGCAACTCATCAACCAATTTTTGATGACCCTACTGGGCTAAGGCTTGTCTACTAAACTTCATGAGAAGCAATTTTTCAACGCATTCATGCAAATCTTAAAGGCCATGTAACTTGTGGCTCATTGATGATGATGTGGAGGCAGCTTGTGAGTCCCTCAATTTGCATATTTTCTCATCACTTATGTAATAAGTGTTAACATTATAACACATTCCCATATTGAAGAATTATAAAGTTGGAGGAGTCTTCTTAAGTTATAAAAAGAAAACTCCTTCACCTATCTTAAACATCACAAAATTGTCTTTCTGCAGACAAAAATTCCTTCACTCTTTTTGTAGTATTTCACTTGTATTATTTCCTGAAAAATAGTCAAATATCAATTTAGTAATGTCTAAGGTAGTAGGCATAGTTGGCTTAATCTAGTTAAATTTTGGTGTTCTTCATTTGTCTATTTAATAGTTATTGTTGGGTATAATTGTAGTGAATTATTATGCTATTAAATTACATATCTAGAAGGTTGAGTTTTAAGTGAGACCGTTTGTGAGCCCTCCAGTCTTTTCTAGGAATTTACCTTGTGTGATTTTTCAGTACAATCGTTCACACTCTATTCACTTAGGCAATAGTGCTCAAGGTGAATTTGTTATTATTGGTGGAGATTAACTGGAATTTCACAACAATTGATATCAGAGCTAAGGGTTTTTCTTAGTATGCGCTGTGGTTGTAGCGTAGTCTGATCTTCCATATCAGAAAGATTTTTCCTTGGGCTATTGGCATTTCGCATTGACAGCTATTGAATAAAATTATAGCAAAGATGACAGAAATTAGAGATACAACTACACTAACCATGTCAACGGCTTCTACCTTGTCTATTATAGCAAAAAATGTTGTGACAAATGCAAGATTTGCGGTGGAGATTTTTAATGGTACAGATCATTTTGGTATGTAAAAAAGTGAGGTTCAAGACGCTCTTGTTAAACAAGGTCTTGACATCACCATTAAAGAAAAGAAACCAGATGATGTTGAGGAGAATGATTGGAAGACTATAAATTGTTTGGCTTGTGGTGTAATTCGGTCGTGTCTTTCCAGAAAACAAAATTATGCTTTCTCGAAGAAAACTTTTGCATCTAAATTGTGGAATGCATTGGAAGAGAAATTCCTGAAAAAAAGCAGTCAGAATAAGCTCCATATGAAGAAGAGACTGTTTCATTTCTCTTATATTATAGGTACCACTATAAATGATCACATCACCAATTTTAATCAGTTAGTTAATGATTTAATGAATTTAGATGTGACATTTAAATATGAAGATTTGGATTTGATGTTGTTGGGATCCCTTCCTGAGGAGTTTGAGTTTCATGAAACTACTATACTTCATTGGATGGTTGATGTGTCTTTTAGTGACGTTACACTTGTTTTATACAGTCATTAATTGGGAAGAAAGAAAAAAGAAGAACGTAGAAGTGGAGCAGCAGAAGCTTTGGTAGTCAGAGGCCATTCCTAGAACCAAATTAAAGGAAAGAAAGGGAGATTGAAGTCAAGTTTCAAATTAAGCAAAGATGAATGTGCCATTTTTCGGGAAAAAGAGCAATGGAAAAAGGATTGTCCAAAGCTGAAGGATAAAAAAACCTGATAAAGGAAAGGCTGTTGTAAATTCAAATATTGCTGAGTGTGAAGATACAAAATCAGATCTTGCATTGATTGTTACATCCTTAATAAGCCCTTTTAGTCCATGACTACTCGATTCAGGCTGTAGTCATCATATGTGTCCTAATCAGGATTGATTCTCTGATTTTAGAGAGCTAGAAGGTGGAGTTGTTTACATAGCAAATGATAATACCTGCACAACAAATGGGATTGGTTTAATTTTCTTAAGGAATCATGATGGAATAACCAGGACTCTGATAGATGTCAGATACGTGCCAAGTGTGACAAAGAATCTCTTTTATGTGGGAGTCCTAGAATCATAAGGCTATACTGTAAATGCAGCAAATGGAGTAATGAAAGTTATCTCTGGTGCACTTGTGGTAATGAAAGGAATTCGAAGAAACAATAACTTGTATTATTACCAAGGTAATGCAATTATTGGAACAACAACAGTAGCTTCTAATGATGATCAAAAGCTAGAAGCAGCTAGGTTGTGGCATATGCACTTGGGACATGCAGGTGAAAATCCTTGAAGATATTAGTAAATCAATAATTGTTGAAAGGAGTTCGGGCTTACAAATTAGATTTCTGTAAACATTATGTCAAAAGGAAGCAGACAAAAGTGAAATTCAGCACTGTAATTTATGATACAAAGGTATTTTAGATTAAGTTCACTCTAATGTATGAGTGTTAATGGCATTTTTATATTAATTTTAGATACATAATTTGCTAAACTCTTGTTTGCTTAATGTTTAAATTACATTAATTAAGAGTTATTTGTTTTTAATTTAGGCACATATTAGAAGATAAAATGAAGGAGGGGTTTAAAAACGTGAATCAAGAGTGGACCAAGGGAGCTGGAGCTTATTTTGATAAAGGTGGACCAAACCACAAACAAAAGATGGACATATTAGGAAAATCAATAGAGAGGGCATGAGTGTGCGTAAGACCAGAAGAAAACCCTTTCAAAAAATTGAATACGTAGAGGATAGAGGGGCTAGAATTATTCAAGACATAAAAACAAAAGGAGAGAAGCTTTTAAAAGTTGGCGGCACAAATAGAGAGAAGCGTGGAGATTGAATAGGAAAGAAACAAATAGCAACAGTTAGTGGCGGCAGGAAAATATAAAACGAAGAGAGCAAAAGGAGAGTGGCAGCATAGACAATGAAGGGAAGAAAGCATATGCAGACAACAAGAAAAACAAGGTAGCATGAAAAGGGTGGCGTGAAAAGATGGCTTACTAAAAGTAGAGAAAACAAATCAGCTGGTCGGTGGAGAGATTAGTGGTGTGAAAAAGGTGTTGGATCAAAAACGCTAGGAAAAAAATGAAGAAGCATGAGTGTGTGTAGCATTGGAGAGTGCGTGAGCTGGAGGAAAGGAGACGTTGGCAGCTGGTGAAAATAGGAGACTCCATTGATTCACAACACAACGTTACACACCACTTAACACTCTCCACACACAACATTGCAGCTGGTGGCATAGATCAAAACACGTTGTAGCTGGTGGCTAGGTGAATAACGTTAGCAACTAGTGGAGATGACGACACTTTGAGCTGGTGGAGTTAAACTAGGAAAAAAATACTCTCCACTCACACACGTTACAATTGCTGTGGCAAGAGGACATGAAGGCATAAGATAGGACATTGAAGCTGGTTGAAGCAGCTACGTGGAAACAAAACAAAGAGAGTGTAAGAAGACGTTACAGCAGCTGCGACTTGGCTGGAGAAGAGAAGTGCGTGAACAGTGGGAGAAAAACTCACATCTTATTTGTCCCATCCAAGCTACAGAGTAACAAGGATACCTGGACATTGAATATAGAGAAGACAAAAGAAAGTTGGCAGAGATACTGAATACGAAGAAAAGAAGAAGCGACTGGCGAGGGAACACAACAGTGGAGGCGACACAGAGAGGAGATAAAACACCATTGGCCAAGTAGCTATAGTAGCAGGAGAAGACTTAACATTGGGTGTTCTTAATTTATTTTTTTCCTTATTTATTTTAAGTGCATGGATTTAATCAATGCAAACATATATTATGACCATGATTTATGTTACATTGATGAATATGTGTGAGTAAGTTTTTTTTTTTGTTAATGTTAAAATTGATATTGGATTAAGATAATTTTTGTGATATTGATTTTTGCTTGATTGAATGTATATTTAGTCCTAATTTAGCTTGATCACCTAGATTAAGACCTTAGATAAGTAAATGTCATAACCAATGAGACTTAATTTGTCGGAAAATTAATCAAACGACATACTTGAAACTAAAGTGTAGACCAACCTTAGGATCTTGTGTAAGGATACTTAGGATTAACGAACTTAGTTTTAGGCTTCTTGTATTAAATGCCTTTTATTCCGAATTATCTATGAACCAAGTGGATGACTCGGATTTAGAAGAGAAGGGAATCCCCATGAACATTGGGTTCGACTTGCTTAAGTGAAGTAATTCCTAGATCAATCCACCGTTACAATTTTTAGTTTCCAATCCAATTAAAATCTGATACCTTGACCGATTTCTATCATTTGATTAATTCTAGTCGTTTTTAATTCATACCTTGCATTTTTCTTATTTACTTGATTTGCTTACTTTATTTTATTTTATTTTTAAATCAATCAATCCTTGATCCTCCAAGTAATTTTCCATCGTTTAATTTAATTGTCTTGCGTGTTAAAATTCCCTTGGATACGATATCGGGTGCGCTTGCCTCTAGTTGGTCTAGATAGAATTTAATTTATATTACTTTGTTTAGACCATAACAGTGGGGACCTTCCAAAATAGCTTCTTTGGGAGGAAAACACTATTATATTATCTTTTTTGATAATTTTCCCGAAGAGTATGGGTGTATGCTAGAAGACTAAGGATGAAGTGCTAGGAGTTTTCCTCAAATGGAAAAAGATGATGGAAACTCAAACAGGCAGAAGGATTAAGCATCTCCTTACAAATAATGGTGGGGAGTATAGGAGTGGTCTGTTTTTAAAGTATACAAAGATGAACATATTGTCAAACACTTCACAGTCAGGGATACACCACAACAAATGGGGTGGCAGAACATATGAATCGAACATTGCCGGAGAAAGTTCAGTGTATGTTGTCTAATGCTGGGTTGGGCAGAGAATTTTGGGCTGAGACTATTACATATGCTTACTATCTCCTCAATCACCTTCCATCAACTGTTATTGGTAGTAAAATAACTTTTGAAAAATGGTTTGGAAAACTTGCTACAGATTATGATTCCTTACACGTGTTAGTTCCACTGCATAATATCATGTTAAGGAGTCAAAGTTGGATGCACGTACAAAGAAAGCAATTTTCATAGGAATCACCTCTAGTGTGAAAGGATATCATCTTTAGTGCCCAGAGCCAAAGAAACTAATTTTCAGCAGGGATGTTGCCTTTGACGAATCTACCATATTAAGAAAGGTGACAACTGAAAATGTTAAGTAAATAAATGGTACTCCAAAACAGGTGGAGTTTGAAGGAAGAATTGTTACCCTAGCAAATAATGAAGTAGATGTAGAAACTCCTATGGTAAAAGAGGAGCCAGATGAAGAAGAGATTCCAACCCAAGAGCCTCTATAATAACAATTACCAATTGCATTGAGAAAGCCAAAAAGGAGCATTCAAGTACTTGTTCGTTATATTAATATGATGGCTTATGCATTTCTAATTGAAATTGATGACATTCCTACCACTTATAAGGAAGTAGTCCGAAGTTCAGAAGAAGATAAGTGGAGGATAACCATGAATGAAGAAATACAGTCCCTTTATAAGAATCAGACATGGAAGCTAGCTAGTCTTCCAAAGGGAAAGAAGGTAATTGGATGCAAATGGGTATATGCAAAGAAAGATGGATTTCCTGATAAAGATAATGTTCGCTACAAAGTAAGGCTAGTGGCCAAAGGATATGCTCAGACAGAAGGAATTGATTATAATGAAGTTTTCTCTCCAGTTGTAACGCATTCTTCTATTCAAATTTTGTTGGCTTTAGTAGCACAGTTTGATATGTAACTAGTTCAATTGGATATAAAAACTATGCTCTTACATAGAGACTCAGAGGAGGAAATCTATATGACTCAGCCCGAAGGATATAAAGTTGCTAGAAAAGATAATATAGTATGTAAACTTGAAAAATCGTTGTATGGATTGAAACAATCTTCGAGGTAGTGGTATAAGCGATTTGGCAAGTTTATGATGGGGCAAAAGTATACAAGAAGCAAATACAATCACTATATGTATTTTCACAAGCTACAAGATGGATCCTACATCTATCTTCTCTTGTATGTTGATGATATGCTGATAGTTTCAAAGAATTAAAGAGAAATTGTAAGATTGAAGATTCAATTGAATCGGGAGTTTGAAATGAAGGATCTAATTGAAGCCAAGAAAATTCTCATCATAGAGATAAGTAAAATAGAAAGTTGGGGAGATATATTTGAAAAAAGTACTACAACGTTTTGGTATGAATGAAAAGTCAAAACCGGTTAGTACTCCGCTCGCTCCTCATATAAAGCTCAGTGCATCTTTGTCTCCAAAGAAAGAAGTAGAATGAGAGAATATGACTAAAGTACCATATGCGAATGCAATTGGTAGCTTGATGTATGTTATGGTATGTACAAATCCGACATTTGACAGGTAGTTGGGGTTGTGAGTAGGTATATGCATGATCCTGAAAAGGAACATTGATAAGCTGTAAAATTGATTCTACAGTACATTCTGAACACCATAGATCTTGGTTTGGTATTGCAGTAGGATAAGCAAGAGGGTCAATGTGTAGTTGGATGTTGTGATTCCGACTATGCTGGTGATTTGGATAAACATCGATCAACTACTGGCTATGTGTTTACTCTTACAAAGGCACCAATTAGTTGAAGCTCTACCTTACAATCAACAGTTTCTTTGTAGACTATGAAGGTAGAGTATATGGCAGCTACAGAAGCTGTAAAGGATGCAATTTAACTTTAAGGATTGCCTGGTAAGTTAGGGGTTCAACAGAAGCACATCAAAGTGCACTGTGATAATCATAGTGCTATCTTTTTAGCAAAGAACTAGGTTTACCATGCAAGGACGAAGCATATCAATATCCGTTATGAGAGATGCTAGAAGAAGGTAGAGTAGCAATCTAGAAGATTAAGACCACTGAGAATCTTGCTGATATTTTGACAAAGGTGGTGACTGCGGTCAAGTTCCAACATTGTTTAGACTTGATCAATATTGCTAAAAATTGAAGATGGATGCTTTGAAGCGCATTTGAAGGCACTACTAAAGATAAGTTTTGTAAGAGATTTGAAGATGCGAAATATGTCAAGGTGGAGAATTGTTAACGTTATGACATATTCCCATATTGAAGAATTATAAAGATGGAGGAGTCTTCTTAAGTTATAAAAAGAAGACTCTTCCACTAATCTGAAACATCCCAAAATTGTCTTTCATAAGACAAAAATTCCTTCTCTTTTTGTAATATTTCACTTGTATTTTTCCTGAAAATAGTGAAATATCAATTTAGTTGTGTCCAAGAAAGTAGGCATAATTAGCTGAATCTTGTTAAATTATGGTGTTCTTTATTTGTCTATTTAATAGCTATTGTCAGATATAGTTGTAGTGAAGTATTGTACTATAAAATTATATGCATATCTAGGAAAATTCTGTCTAGGAGGTTGGATTTTAAGTAGGACCGTATGTGACTCCTCCGGTCTTTCCTGAGAATTTACTTAGTATAATTTTTCAGTACAATCGCTCAACACTTTGTTCACTTAAGCAACAATGCTCAAGGTGAATTTGTTATTATTGGTGGAGATTGACCTGAATTTCACAACAATAAATGGATGGGATTTAGAGGGCAAACTGTTAGAGCAAGCATGGTAAGAGATCTGCGGATTTGTTGCAGAGAAAGCCATGCATCTAGAGAAAAGTTCAAAGAGAAGATTTAGTGATTTGATGACCTACAATGGAGTTTAGCTACTTATTTCTTTCCGTTGGCGTCTGTTCCATTTATATCACAGAGAAGGAAGCAATAGGAATCTCATCCTCTTCCATTAACAGCCAGTAAATGCATTGCATCTAATAAAAAATTTTCCAGCACCCCAACGATGTCTACGCAATGTCTCCTGCCTACCGGTTCTCCAACTTTTCACCAAATTGCTCACATATTCAAGATTTGAAACAGGTATATAACAATTGCAATGCGCGAGGGTGTCCAGATCATGCTGTTTTGATACGTGTGACTATTTAACGTCACGTCCAATTTGTTACTACTATTCGTTGCATAGTGCATGTGCATATGCAGGTCATTAATGTAATGCTCACCTGGTTGGATACTTAAACAAGTTATAAATTGTTAACAAAATCATTAATTAATCCTTTTTAAATGACAGTGAGACAGCCATTCGTTTATCAAAAGAGAAGACTTTAAGATTCTCTGACCCCCCAAGTCAGAGTGTTAACGCTTTACTTTCCTTCCTAAGTTGTCCACCTATTATACACTGAAGACTGAGGGGGAAGACATCAAGAATCTTCAAGTTCCAACGTGCAGGAATATGTTTTCTATCTGACTAATGTGGGAAGAACCTCAAAATTAAACATTGGAGTAGTGTCTCTCGCCTGATGTCTACCAGATTTTCTCCAACTTATTTAACAAATTATTTTGACTTATCTACTAGCAAACTGCCATGACTATAGTTAGTCAATTACTGACGTCTCCAGCACACGAGTGGTGGGGTGTGATTGACATTATTTTATCTAGTTTAAGGCTCATCCGCAGTTAAATTCTCTTATTCATAAGCTTTGGCCTGGTTACAAAATGGAGAATTTATAATTTCGTGTTTAATAACGTCCTGTTTTGTCGTTTACTGGAAGTCAGCAATTAATGGTGCACGATTACGAAGACAGTAGGCTTTAAGCATTTGTTTTTGGTAGGGCTCCCGCAGCTTTTATTTTTATCAAGGTTAAGTTTCTCCATCAACAAATCTGAATAGGTCATCATTCAGGTTGGATTAATTGAATCAAGTTCATCAAAATCAAGCATTCTCACCAATTAAGTGTAATTGTGATTTCTCAAAAGGGTAGCTGTCAAATCATCATCAAGTAAAAGCAAGAAGATTTGACAATTTACAAGTCTTATAAAGAATAACATTTAATAAAACACATAGAATTGATACCGGATAGTTGAATCCCTACCATCAACTAGCAGACACTGGAGTGAATTTTCATTAAAAGATGATCAGCTAGTCAAATAAAGTGTAAAAAGTTGTGCAAATAGCTTAACAAAGTTTTAAGTTAGTGAAATCTTTGAGTTTATTTTTTAAAAAATAAAAAAATTGAAAAAAAAACATATTAGGAAAAAAAGTTTTAAAGGGGACATCTAAATCTTTAGATAAGGCCATTTTTATAAGGTAATACTATGATTCCAACAAGAAACATTAACTTTAACAAGTTTCAGAAAGTGCCTTGGCAATTGTTTGCTACAAAAAGAGAGTTTTAAGATACTTCCATAAAAAAAAATTGATAATATATGCCAATTGGGGCCTTCTATGTTGTTTATTATGTTGGTTGTAGGTTTTTAATGTCTTATGGCGTATTATTTAACTATTTGCATTATTTAATTTTTTATTTTAAGTAAATTGCAAAAAAAATCCTTTTGGGGTAATGTTAAAAATATATTTTTGCCTAATATTTTATTTTTAAGCATGTTTAAACATGTTGCATTCATGAATTTCCATGTATAATTATATATTGTTTAGAATGCTTGAATGGTGTGACTTTTAGGTGCTAAGAAGACATTGAATGTTATTTGAGTAACGTGTAAGTATATTTAAGTTTTCTTATTTGTACATTATGTATTCATGTTATTGAAATAAATCACTTGTTAATATAAAAATCACGTATAATATGTAAAATATACAAAAATGGGGGTTGAATTGTGTCAAATCGTTCAAGATATTAATCTTTAAAAACTTCCTGAATTTCTTGACAAATTCAGATGATTACAAAACAATTCACTTAATTTAGTGAGTAATGTAATAGCGAAAATCAGTATCTATTCTTCTAACAACAAGAAAATTAAAGAGATAAGAGTTAGAGAATATGACGTCGCGATTTATCCTGGTTCACCCTTAACCTTGGGCTACATCCAGTCCTCAGAGTTCGTCTGAAATTTCACTATAACCTTCAACGTTACAAGTATTATTTCTACACTTTCAGAGCCTCTCAGGCCTCTTTCACAGATTATTCTTTATATGCTTCCTTAGCCTCTTCAGGCTCTAGCCTTTCTTTTCACTAGAAAAGATATTGTTTGAGCTTCACATTACAGATGTATTTGCTCTCTTTTCTTACTTGAGCTTTTACAAATATCATAATTCTTTTCTCTCTTTGCATTGTATCGTTATCGTATCTCTTCGTATTGTAAAAGTATTTTTGTTTACGATTATAACTATTAATTATAGCCTAAATCTTCAGCGGTCTTCTTGAGAATTCTGCTTGTCGAATCTTCTAAAAAGGGTTATTAGTCGAGTCCTGTAACTAACTCCAACTAA